>JAVSCE010006231.1:0-323625 GCA_032199065.1 Smutsia gigantea
AAGAACTAAGAAAAAAAAAACTGAAGGAACAAAACAGCAGGAGACTCACAGAACCCGAGAATGGACTAATAGTTACCAAAGGGAAAGGGACTGGGGAGGATGGGTGGGAAGGGAGGGGCAAGGGGGAAGAAGGGACAGTACGATTAGTAGATGTTATGTTGGCGGGGCACGGGGAGGCCTGTACAACCCAGAGAGGACAAGTAGTGACTCTATGGCATCTCACTACGCTGATGGACAGTGAATGTAATGGGGTTGGGGGGTGGGAACCTGATGAAGGGGGTAGTGTAATCACCATAATATTACTCATTTAATTGTAGATTAATGATATCAAAATAAACTTATTAAAAAAAGACATATGTAGCCCTATGTTTATTGCAGCACCACTTACAATAACCAAGACATGGAAGCAACCTAAGTGTCCATCAGTAAACGAATAAAGAAGATGTGGTATACAGACACAATGGAATATTATCCAGCCATAAGAAGAAAACAAATCCTACCACATGGATGGAGCTAGAGGGTATTATGCCCAGTGAAATAAGCCAGGCAGAGAAAGACAAGTACCGTATGATTTCACTCATGTGTGGAGTATAACAACAAAGCAAAACTGAAGGGTCAAAACAGCAGCAGACTCATGAACCCAAGAATGGACTGGTATTTAACAAAGGGAAAACGGTTAGGGAGGGATAAGGGGGTTAAGGGGTATTATGATTAGCACCCATAATATAGGAGGGCCAAGAGGAAGTCAATATAAGCACAGAGAAGACAAGTAGTGACTCTGTAGCATCTTACTATACTGATGGACAGTGACTGAAATGGGGTGTGTGGCGGGGGACTTGATAATATGCGTAAATGCAGTAAGCACAATGTTGGTCATGTGAAACCTGAGCATAAGATTGTATATCAATGATACCTTAATAAAAAAGATAATAATAAAAAATACAATAAATTTAAAAAGGCATCATTGAAGTTCTCATTCTTGTACATGAAAAGAAAATTAAAGTAGTATAATGGTGAAAATGTGTTTACCAAGTAGTATTTCTTTCTAAGTACCCTATTTTATATAGTTATGTTATATCACACATGAGAGTTAAGTTCTAAAAATATCCAAGGAAACATTTTAATTAAGTAAATATTTAATTGAAATGATTTTGAAGGTACCATTTTTGAAGACTATGGAAGAGATTGTTAGTTGTTTCCAATATCCATTTTCCTTGCTTATGTGGTTTTAGAATTTTCAGCCAAGAACATAGCCACCCAGGATAAATAGTACATTTTCCAGCACCATTTGCAGCTCCTGTGGCCAGTATGGCTAGGTTCTGGTCAAAGAGATATAAGTGGAAATGTCCTGTGACAGCCTGGGAACTTCTCTTGAGAGAGCTGGAGCTTGCCCATGGCTGCTTTTCCTTCAGTCCTGCATCCTGATATCTCAAATATGGATGTTACTGGGGGCCCTGAGGATGAGGACCTGCATTAGTGAGGGTTCTCCAGAGAAACAGAACCTATAAGATGTATCTATCTATATTTGTATGTTTATTTTATCAGGCATATGTTCAACAAATATTAACAAAGTATCTGCTACATCCAAATTACTATGTTAAACTCACTCTGGGCTCCAAGAACAAAAGCCTTGACTTCAAAGAATTCACTGGTAGCTTTAGGGTAAATTTGCATAAGTAAATACCACAGCTATCCAAAGAAATAGTTTTAGCATTATCCTCTCTCTTATTTTCTAAAATCCTTCACTAGTATCTCTAAAAATATTACAAAATATTATACATTTATATCTATAGATTAGATCATAAGATATATGATCTAATCTAGAGAAATATTTCAAGCTGGCCATGAGTTTGCAAAATGAATTAGTCAGTGTATTACACATCAGCATAGATTATTCAACCCTGTATTACTAAGCTGTAAATGAGCAAACCACGTGGCTATGTAAAACCCTCAGGAAAAGTCTCTTACAGAAGGAGATCAAATGCCTTGTAAACTTTTGTTCTTCTCATGAGAAACAGATGGATTAGCAGACCATGACTATTGTCCACTGCTGTTTAGCAAAGTACATTAAATTTTTCTGTGCGCCTCCCAAAAGTAGAATAAGCTATATATCTACACTGAGGAAGAACATGTAAATGTAAAACCTTCAAATCCCCTAAATCTCCTTTGTTTCCAAATCCTGCTTACTTGGTCTTTTGAGATGATAGATGATAGATGATATAGATGATAGATAGATAGATATATAGATAGATAGGTAGATAATTATATATAATTTATACATTATACCTAGATTACAGAAATACATGTGTTATACATATTTCTTCATAAATAAATTAGGAGGAACTGATCTCTTAAGATCCCATATAAGGTGAAATGAAGTTGTTATTGGTTATCAGGATGTGCCAACCATTTCTACTCCAAGAAAAGTAATAAAAGGCAGAGGGGACCCCACCCCACTACCTCCTACTATCTGGGTATCCCCACAGGGCTTGGCTGTAGGTGCAAGAAGATCCCTCTATCCACACAGCTGCCAAACAAGTCCTGCCAAATGGATTGAGAACCTTTGTATTATTAAGAATCTCACCTTCAGTGAAGGGTTGAAAACACTGCAGGTAAAAGAACCAGAGTGCGTAATGGAGAGAGATGGGAAGCATCCTTAACTGGGAGGGCTCCGAAACAATTTCATTAAAAATTCCTACCTTGTCCTTTAATATTACAGATTTAGTCTTTGGTTTCTTTCATAAGATATATGAGCGGTCAGTAATGTGGGAAGAGTGTTAATGCTAGTATCAATGTGAGAGGGAAGTAAAAGTGTGGATTCTGGAGCCAAACTGGGTTCAAGTCCCAATTCTACCACTTACTGACTGTGTGGCCTTGGGCACTGGTCCTTATCTGTGAAATGAGCAGAATAATAGCACTCACTTCATAAGGCTCTTCTGAGGAATACATAAATTAACACAAATGCACTTAGACAAGTAGTTGGCATAGCGCCAAGTTATAAAAAAGCTCCCACTATCATAAATGCCTTAGCATCGTCTGGGAAGAGTGACATGGTGCACTGTGCCACCTAGCCTGCAGTTCAGGTACATTGGTATTCTATCAAATTTTAAAACTTCCAGCAAAAGATTTATGGCCCTTTCTTTTCCCTTACAATTTTTCTGGTGTCTAGTCATCTGCTATATTGCAGTTAGGCAATGGGGGTAAGTGAACGGGGATACAAGGATTCTCCAGCAAAGATCCGCATCTTAGGGAGCAAGAGTCACATATTTCAGGTAGTGTCCTGTGCATTCCTGCTATTCCTACCTCACTGCAATGCTACTCTAGCTCTTAGGAAGCCACGAGCCATCAGAGCATAAGCAGCAGTCGTAGTAACACTAATAACATCAGCAATACCATCTGAGTGTGTGCCCGGCATGAGGCTAAGTGCTGAAATACCAGGTCCCTTTTAATTCTCACAAGACCTTTCTGATGGAGACACAGACCCAGAGAGGAAAAATTGATATATTGATTTTATATATAAGATGTACATATATAATGATTATGACCAGGCTTCAGAGCTAGACTTGTCTGGGATTGTACGGCGGCTCTACCATTAGCTAGCTGTATAATAGGAAAATCACCTAACCTCTCTCACCTACCGAAGAAGGGTCATGATAGTACTCACTTCATCAGGCTTTTGGTAAGCACATTGAGTTAATATGTTTAAAGTCCTCACAATAGGACTGGTTTAGGATGTGGACTGTGAAGTCTGACTGCTTGGCTTTACATCCGAGTTCTATAATTTATGAGCCAAGTGGCCTTGGGCAAGTTTCCTGACTTATCAGTGCCTTGGTTTCCTCATATGTAAAATCAGTGTGGCAAGCAGAGTACCTACCTCATAGAGATTTTAATAAGGATTAAATAAGTTATATCTGGAAAGCACTTAGAGCAGTATATGGCAAATAATAAGCTTCTCCCCATTCTCTCTTCTCCTGAGACTCCAGCTATATGTTAAACCTATTCACTGTGTCCCATTTATCTTTTTCTTTGTTTTCTGTGTTTTCCATCCCTTTTCTATGCTGAATTCTGAACAAAATCTTTTGACCCTTCTCCCAATTTGTTAAATCTGAAACAAATAAGACATATGCATATACTTTGTTGTTCTAAAGAATTTTATGCACTCAAAATAAAAAAATAAAAATAAGTTAATAAACACTATGTATATATCATATGCTTGGCACACTTTAGCTGTGATTATTAATCCCTATATAACATAAGCAGAAACTGAAACCTGGGGGGACCAAATAACTTTTCAAGGGTCCACAGCTACTGGGTGATACAGCTGGGATTTAAACTCAAAGTCCATAGCCTTAATTACTTTAATTATCATACTATGCTGATTTTGTCATAAAACTAGTAGGATACTTCAGATGTCTGGAGATTTACCTTGTTCTTGAGGGTTTATACCACTTTGTTATCAGAATGTGTATATATGTGTGTATATTTTAAGGGCTTTGTCAGAGCAGGGTTCATTTCACCCTAACCCACCCTACCTACACCGTATTTAATTTTGCTCAAAGTACCTAACTCCCAAATAGAAAGCCTAATTCTCATGTGTCATTCTGTATATGCAATTAGTGGGAGCTCCCTGCCCAGGAGAGATGAGAGCAACACAGTTTTCAAGCAAGCAGCCTGCGATTCCAGGATTAACCTCATGCTGCTGCCATCCTGAGCCCTTGGGCTGAGATGTGGCTGTGGCGGAGAAAATGAAGGAATCACCATTTGGTATTTAAAATGAGTCTTTAGCTATTTGGAGCAGCACCCCTTTAAATAATTAAAAGAATTTGAAGGAAAAAGTGAAAGAAATAGCAATTTCTTTTCTAATAAAGTTAGAATGTATCAGTATTAACTAGCTGAGAGAAAAAGAAAGGAAAACCTTTCAGATGATTCTCGAGGAACAGTTCTGCTTCACTAAAAGGCACAGATAGCAGGAAATCAGATATAAAACTGGAATGACAGCAGGCCACCAGGAAAGTATAATTACTATTTTGTTCAACCATCCACTTCTCATCAAACACTCACATATACACAAACATTATCCTTTTTACAATAAGTTAATGACTTCATTCTGTGTCTCCAACCAACAGCTCTTTTCTTTCCAGTTTATTCTTGCCCTAAAATATCATCTATTCTGTAAACTTTGGTTATTATATCTACTGATGACACCTGAATTTTCATGCTTTGTGTTTCACATTTGTAACTACTTCTTAGAAATTTCTGCATGCTTTTCATGCCAGCAGCCCAAATCAAATACATTAAAGAGTAGACATAATGCCACTTCCATCTAGAATGTAGAGAACTGGAAATAATATTGTTTTCCCCATAATAAAAAGAAAAACTCGGGATAATCAACATAATCATACCTTTTCTTAAATCCATCACAGAGCTGCTATCACAGGGCAACAAAGTGCATTGAAATCCAAGGAAAGACAGAAACTTCCATGGAGAGATAGGTTTGGAACACTGGCTCACTTGTGGCAGAGCACAGGAAGAAGAAACTCCAGGTGCCAAAGCAGCAGGTAAGAGGAGTATAACTAGTTTAAGGAATTGCTAAAGGGTGCGTGCAGACTAGTAAGAGTTTGGTCCCTGGAAGCTGCAGTCCCAAGGAGAGATCACACCCACTTGCAGGCTCTTCTCCAAGAATATCCACCGAGTATGTATGATAGGTCTTCAGTATCCACGTAGTGGAAAGAATATGAGGAGGGCCATTTTGACAGGGACAGGAAGCATTTACAGATGAATGTCAGGGACATGTTAATAGGGGAAAAAGTCACAAAGGACTACAAACAGCCTGAATATCATGCACTCATATGTGCTTGCATTTGGGAAGGAAGGTGGAGAAGGCAGGAGGGGGACATGAATTCTCACTTAATTTGCCTTAGAGAAGAAGGGTTTTAGGTATCAACCATAGTGTCACTCCTTTGCAATAATTTCCTTCATCAAATTTGGCAGTTGTTAATACCATGATAGGATGATGTAGAGGAAGCAGTATGAAGTCAAGACTGAGAAAGTAGAGAAGACACAGTGTGACTTTTATGTGACTGTTCCCTTTTGAAAACAAGCCTCATCCATCACCCCTACCCACCCTACCTGCCCCGTCAGGCTTGCATGTGCAAATATCAAATTCTGCCTATGCATTTGGTGCCAGGTGTATGTTTAGGAAATTCTCACTTTATTATCTGCAATATGAATCAGCTTTTTCTGCTCTTGTCCAAATGTGCCCTGAGTTTTTATCCCATGGCAGTGGGTGGGGATAGGGCACTAAGGAAAGTGCCCAGGAGGGTATCCCCAAGCTTATCTTATCTGGTGGTGGCTGTCCCTGAGCCAGGTGCCATCTATTCCTGACACTTGATACCAGTCTCCTATTTCTGAGATAGCACAGTGTCATATGCCCTGTTTTCCTTTTTCCACCTAGAGGCCTGATTCTTCCACCAAGTCTCTTCATTTTAGTAAACTTCTAAATCTTTTCCACAACTCCAAATCAAAATTTTGTGCTGCCTATGATAACCACTGGCTTCAATTAGCAGCTTTATTTTAAAAACAAGCCAAAAACAACAACAATCAAAAACCATTTTAAAATAGAATAAGTCTTTGGTATTCGGAAGAGCTCTAAGAAAAATGTGTTTAGAGTTTTATCACACTCGAAACAAATAATTTAAAAGTAATTTGAATCATAAGCAAAAATATGTCATTGCTCACCAAACCTAAATGATAATATAAACTTTTACCTGTAGGGAAGAATGAAGCAGTTGTGGTAGAAAGATAAAGAATCAAGAACTTGGCCATGTGTTTCTTTGGTTTAGCTTCTGACAAAGGAAAATTTAATTTGAAAGAAAATGTATCTAAAAATACTTCACTTTTGCATCAATTATACATTAGATTCTGTGTGTATCTTTTAAGTGCATTTTGACCCACCTCAGTTCATTCTTAGGTCTAGACATGGTAGGATTTTAAGGGTACTAGAAAGGTCTCATACCCCAAAATAATCCTTTTTTATACCTTAGGATAATAATACGTTTTTTGTATATCCAACACCACCTGCCATATGGACCGTAGCCCTTTCCTTTTATTTATTTATTTATTTTTGGTTTCTAGTTTCCCCTCCTCTCTGGATCTTCTTATCTCAGCCCTGTCAGTCAGTCACTTAGGTTTCAACATGACTGTTCCGCAGTGAGGAAGTTTCAGGAAACAAATTATCCAGTGTGACAGGAATGGAGTCTGGCTTCCTAAACCACCTTGATGATTCTTAACTCATTAAACCAAATTTTACCAGATTGCTTCTCAAAATTCACCCAGGTGAGCTGGTCATTCAGCTCAGTTCTAGTTACCACATACTGTCCTTGGTCGCAGTTAAAGACAGCTTTCTCTGCAACCTCCAGATGCTGCTTCAACAGTTCTATTTAGATTCCATCCTATCAAATTTCTCATCTCAAGATCCTTTCTGTCTATTCAGTTGAAGTGATTTAAGCTGCTGCTTTCTCTTTTCAAGCCTTTTCTAAATTATCTGTATAGAGCCAATGTACTTCTCCCACTAGACTCTTCTAGCATCCTTACCACCTCCTATCCCTGCTCTAGTTTCCCATGCACCTGAAACTTTCCCCGAGTGCCTCTTTAAGTAACTTCTACACTTCTTTTGTCCATCTTTTTCTCTCAGTTATGTTCCAGTACTTCCAGATCCTTCACTCTATCCCTCGTAAAACAACACAAAGCCCGTTTACATTTCCATTATTTTTACCTCCATGGGGACAGGAGTACCATACTTTTAAATCTACACATCCTCTGGAAATGGTTATCTTTTTTTAGTTACAAGTTTTAATCCAAAAAACCTGTCAACAAAGATCACTGGACATTTGGGGACCTGGTTAAGACAGGAAAGCCCTATCAGGGGATAGACTAGGGCCTGGCTGTCGAGATACTGAGGAATCACATGGAAGGATACAGTAACTCACTACATTTCCAAAAGGGATATAGCTTCACAATTTTGGGATGAGGTCAGGGAAGGTTAGCTTCTTATATTAAAACTAATAAAACTTGGATAAGATTGCATCTGCAGAAATGACACACTTTTTAAGTAGTTTATAAACATGTCTCAAGTGGAACCATTGCCTTTAGCCCAGTTAAGAAAGTCGCTGGGTCTCTCAGAAAGCTGTGGCCTACACAGCGGGAGTGCCAGAGCCTCAGATTCTTGTTGTGCTGTCAGAACAGAAGGAAGACTGGAAGTCTGCCTCAGACCTAAGAAAAAGGAAGGCAGGAGAGCAAGCCATATTAGTTTTATCCAGCCAGCCTACCCAGATGGAAGGACACTTTGCCTTCAGAGGACCAATGTCAATTATTTAGTTAGTATACCTAGAATAGAACAGAGGCAAGCTACACTTAATTTTATAAAAATAGCCAGTAATTACATCTAACTAGTCTTATTGTCATTATTTTCACCAAGTGTTGCAGTAAGCAGAAAGAACTAGGAAGAGGAGTGGATAGGAATGTCATGGCTGAGGAAAATAATGTACATTTAGTGCCAGATAGGAAAATAAATTGCTAAATGGAAGTTTCAAGAGAGATACAGCTCAGGAGTGGGTGAGCAGAAAGACAGACAGGGAGAAAGGCAAGGCTGACCTACTGATAAGAGGACGTTAGGATGAGGCATAATCGCAAGGGAGTGCATTTATAGATAAATGCTAGATCTGAATGCTTGAATGAAGAGGAAAATTGGGATATATCCCACATAGAGCTTGCATTAGTAAGCATTTTTCCCCCAAAGAAATTTGATGCATTGTAATGTCAGGCAATCGAGGAATAAGCATCTACTACTAGTCAAAGCAGAAGACAGGGAATGGAATGTGATTAGTTGGATATATTAAATCAGCTATCAGGATATATTGCATTATTGCTGCTAACACTTTGTTACTTCACATAAGATAAACAAATTCAGTGTTTGCCAAATTTTGGTCTTTGGGTACTACCTTTATCATCTTTGCTATATGCTCATATCACCTATCTGTTTATCTATTTAATGTTATTCTTTAAAAACAAATCTAATTTAATTTTGTCACACTTTAACTTCATCCTAGGCAAGAGTTTCTATGATATTATGAGTTTGATAAACTGGTTAGATCTTTTTCTAACACATTAACATAACTGTATAATCTTAAAGATAAAAGCTTTCCATCTGTGTGACAGCTGAAATCAATTTATATATTACTGGTGATACACAGATCCCTCACTTTTTTTTCAGGCTCTTTCTTGCTTTTTGAGAGAAAAAAGCATGAGAAAATTAAACACAGTTAACTTCCTCCTACTTGGGTGGTTCAGAGGTTTTCTTTTAAGTGATCGAATCTACTGGATTATTCAAAATGTAAGCCAGAGGGGTAGCCATTTGGCAAGAGGGCTTTAGGTTAATTGTTAGAGCAAGATCTCTAGTACGGAAGGAACTACAGGCAGAGATGTCTATAGAATGTGTTCCTGGATACTCTGAACATGTTTTTGGCCAGGCCACAACTTACCAAAGAACAGTACCTGTTAAATGACAGAAGCTCTTTGGGGAAAATCAGCTAATATCCATACATGGGTGCCCTCAGACTGCATGGAGACAGGCAGAACTACCTAGAACCATTGCACACACTTTCACTGCATTTCTACCAACATGCAGCACCAAGAATCTGTTTTCCCAAGTGGACTTACCACTAAGAGAGGGAAGCTCAAGCAAATAGTCAGTGTTGATGAGTAAATATAAATTCTGTAAATTCTGAAATTGGCATCCTAACTTATAAAGCAGCTTGTAAGTTAAGTTAGAATGAATAAATTTTTGTGAGAAATAAAATAATTTTGTGAGAAATAAAAAGAAATAATTTCTAAACATGCAAAGCTAAAAATCTGTGAAGAATCTACCAAGCAAATCATTCCTATTTGGGACACAGGTTGGTCAGATGCTATCTTTCTTTGAAACCTTATTAAGTACAATAGGTACTGAAGACAAACCGAATCTCTAGTCCAGCATTCCCAAAGCTCGTGGCACTTGCTGGAGAGCATTATGAGGACATCCTGCTACTCATTTCAAAGCTGTGTCTAGCATCTTACTGGTGGGCTCTGCCTTGATATTCAATGAAAGATATTTACTAATGGAGTTGTTTAAGAAATGAAATGGATTTGTGTGATAGGTAAAACACTTTGAACCATAACAAAGATTGGTTTGTGCTGTATGCCTTCATTTGGAAGAAGCTTGGCCTCTTGTCCCCAAACCATCTGCCTGTCTTCTAAGAGCTATGCTGACCTTCTTATTAAATTGTCTTTTTCTCACTTAGCTCATCAGTTAACAATCTCTGTTAATTAGATGCTAAGAGGACAATGTGACGTCTAGGTAGCAGAATCCAGGACCAACCTCTAATTATACAGTACTGAAAACAAAAAGTCTTTAGCATTAGGTAAGCTCTCCCTGGAACAGGTTATTACATAAACGTTATTCCTTTTTTACTTTTCAGCAGTTAGGCTGTACTAACTTCACAAAAACATTGATACTTTAAAACTAAGAAGAAAACAGTGATAAATCTTCATGACCTTGGATTTGGCAATGGATTCTTAGATATGACACCAAAACCACAGGCAATAAGAGAATAAAATAGATAAATTGGACTTCATCACAAAAACTTTTGTGCATCAAGAGACATATCAAAAAACTGAAAAGACAACCCATGTAACTGGCAAGAATATTTTCAAATCATATATCCAAGAGGGGAGATGTACCCAGAATATATAAAGAACTCTTCAACTCAACAATAGTAAGACAAACAATCCAATTTTAAAACGAGTAAAGAACTTGTACAGAATTTTCTTCAAAGAAAATATGCAATGACCAACAAGCATATGAAGGAATGCTCAACATCATTAGTCATCAGGGAAATGCAAGTCAAAACCTCAATGAGAAACTACTTTACTCCCACAATAAAAAACAAAAGGAAAGCGACAAGTGTCAGTAAGGATGTGAACAAATTATGACTCTTGTACCTTGCTGATAAGTACCTAAAATGGTGTTGCTGCTGTGGAAAACAGTGTGGTGGTTCCTCAAAAAGCTAACATAAAATTACGATGTGACCCAGCAATTCCACTCCTAGGTACTTAGCCAACAGAATTTAAAACAGGTACTCAAACAAATACTCTTCCATAAATGTCTTTTGCAGTGCTGTTCACAATGGCCCTAAGGTGCAAACTCAAACATTCATCCATGGATAAATGGATAAATAAAATGTGGTGTATGAATACAGTGGAATATTATTCAGCCATAAAAAGAAATTTAAAAGTACTGGTATGTGCTATGATGTGAATAAATCTCAATAACTTTATGCTAAATGAAAAAAGCCAGACACAGAAGGTCACATATTGTATGGCTCCATTTATATGAAATGTCCAGAATAAGGAGGTTCATAAAGACAAAGAGCAGATTGGTGGTTGTCCTGGCTGGAGGGAGAGAATGGTGCTTGACAGCTTAATAGGTATGGGTTGTCTTTTGGGGAGATAAAAATGTTTTGGAACTTGATAAAGGTGGTGGTTACACAATATTGTGAATACACCATTTGCCACTGAACTGTGCACTTTAAATTGGTTAATTTTATGTTTTGTGAATTTAATTTCAATTTAAAACAAAAAGAAATTGATCATTATTGAATGATCTGACGTGCAAATTGAAGCCAGAATCAACAGAATGCAACATTGTTATGTCCATGACTTTTGATGATGGGTATAGCCCACTGAATTGAAATAATTTTCCAAAATCTTAAAAGACTATCTTTTCAGGAGAATCCTTTTTATGAGTGTGAATGCTCAAAGTTTAGCTGACAGCTGTTAAATAGCAGTACAGATTATTTAGCTTTGTTTCCCCATAACTGATGGATAATTGGTTCAGAACAAATGACATTAACTTGAACATGACTGGCTATCTGAAGTGACTGGGAGACCATTCGGAACTTGATAGTATCAGATGATGATAGTACATGGCACTGCAGCTGACAGCTTAGTACTACAGAAGTGCATCTGCCATTCTGTGGAGTACTAACTAGGACCAGGGGAAGTGCTTTAGAAGAGTCATACATCATTCTACTAAAAACAAGTGGGTTTGCCAAGAGAGTATGTTCTATTCCTGGAGATACAGAATTGTGGTAGAAAAAGTAATAATCCTTCCAAGGAAGGTATGTTTTCTACTTTATGGAAGTCAGTTTCTTTAACTTCCACAGAAAATGCCTTGATATGAGCCATAAGAACCTCTGAATAAAAGAGATTAACTTTAAATATTCTCCTTCCTGGTCTGTAATTGACCTCATTTCCCAAACTAGTTATCAGTACCCTAAGAATGATTCTTGAACTATGTTATATGGACACCTTGATAACATGCTAATGTTTGCATAACACCAATTATCACCTCTCTTCCACCATTTGGACAGGTCCGGTTTACTTACTCAATTGAAAAAAACTTATGATTACTACAGATAACTACAAGCTCACCTAAAATAAACAAGAAACAAAATGGAAAGTAATACTTACCCTTTGGGATTGGGGGTGGTTCTCAGACTGAAACCCAAATCAAGTCTTAAATGAGTTAGGATGTTTTCTTGGCTGTAATATACAGAAAATCAAATGAATAGTGGTTTAAACCAACAGGGATTTATCTGTCTCATAAGTAGAAGCTAGGAGACAGGAGGTTGGATCTCCTGAATGATGCTGTCAAAGACCCAGACCTTTTCTATCTTACCATCCCACCATTCTTAGCCTCATACTTCGGACTCATGTTCACAATGTGGCCACGCAGTACCAGACATCACATTCTCATTTACAGCATAAAGAAGTGGGAGGGAGGAAGAAAGGGGTAGCACCAAACACATCTATCCCTTCATTAGGAAAAAGAAACTCCCAGAAACCTCACAGTAGACTTCTGCTTATGCCATATTGGCCTAAACAGATTCATACGGCCACCCCTAACTGTAAGGGAGAAAAAAGATAATATTCAGCATTTCCAGCCCTCTAGTGGATAATTGGGAATGGAGAAGATGTGAAATGGGTTTTAGGCTAATCAACTTTTACTGCTATGCTTTTCCTTATTACAAATATTAGAGATTCTTAGATGAATAAATAAAATAATTTTGATTTTATACATAATATAAATATATGATTTTATACAAAATAAAGTCATGCTTAAGTTTTTACTTCACCAAAAAACAAAACTGATATTCTACCTTAAATGATCTGTGGCCTTCCCTTCCAGGCCCTAAAAAAATCTTCATGCATATTGACTCATTTGGTTTTACTACATTTAAGAGAAATCCGTTCAGGACTGGGGGTGAGAGGAAGATGGGAGACAAGCTAAATAACCCAAATTTAGAAATATAAGAGATCCTGGTTTGAAGTTCAGATTATTTGGCAAGTACTTTTTCTCTACGATTCTTCCTCCCTTTAAATGCCCAATTAAACACATACAGTTACATACACACACACACACACACACACACCAATATAAATAGTTGCCACCAGCATAGGGGAAGGAAGCAATTATCCAAACATTGGCATGGGCAAAGGAAGTTCATGACTAAATCCACAATGCCAGGTAAAGAGGGAAACTGTTATTTCCCTAGGAAATACAAAATTTTTTAAGTTATCACACCTGAAAAAATAGATTTTTATAGCAATATTTCAGGGAATGGTGGTCAGATTTACAATGACATAAATTTCATTCAGTTTACAAAAAAAGAAAAGAAAAGAAAAATTCCTCTTCCTCTTTGTTAACCACACAAACCTATCTCACTCAGCCAGGCAAAATAAGCTTAACCTTGACAAATTTTGTCCCTGCAGCAAATGCTTGCATCAACTGGCATATTTTCCTAACTGTGGATTTGTAATTACTTCCTGAATTTTTAGGAACAGATTAAATGACCACTTAAGGATCTGAATATTACCATCCACAAATCTTTCTGCTAACACTTACTATGAGTTATTATTAAATGGGTTTTTGGGTTTCCCATGTTTCATAAGCATTTCCTGTGCTGATGCATCCTTTCCAATACTACCTATTGCCTCTGACAAATGATTCAAAAATTAAAAAATGAGCTTCAAAGAAAATGAAGCCAACTTTGTGGCAGAATAGATTTCAAGGAAGATTTTTATAATATCTTAGGGAGAAGAAGTTAAAAAAATACATTTTCCAAGGCAAAAACATAGCAGCTTTAAGGTTTGCACATAAATGTTAAAATAAGTTTTACCAGAGGAACAAAAGTCTTCATAAAATACAATATTTATAGTTTTATCACTTGAGCTTTAATAACTTGGGTTGCAATGGTGATAGAAATAACCTGTAAATATCACTTAAAGGCAAAATATGTTATCTTCTCCTAGGTTGAAATAGCTTTCTAATCTGCGAAAGGGCATAGTTTAACTATTTATATGGCAACCTTTTTTTTCATTTATCACAGCATCTGAAGAAAGAACACACTGGATACAGCCAGTAATGCAGTTGTCCTAGACTTCAGTAAATTTGCTTTTACATGCTATTTACAGATTTCTATCACATCTACAATCTTAGACATTAAGGTTGAGAGATAGACAAAGGCTTTGTAAAGTTCTGCAGATATCTGGTTATATTAATCCCCTTTGGCAAACTTAAATAGTATCATGTTTTATATTTGGAAAGTACATTCTAATCACTTCAGTTTATCTTCTCAATATCCGTAAGGATGGACAGAGAGAAATGCTGGCTAATACTGAAGGCAGAGGAGTCTTCTGGCCTTTCATAGAGATTTTATATAACAGCAATCAGAAGTTTAAAAAACAGAAAATATCTTGTCACAAATGCCTTAATAAAGGGCAACAGACAAGGAGGCAGAACTGAGAACCAATACTGGAACCCAGAGAAAGAGTTGGGCCTACTTGCTTACAGGCTTGGAGAGTAATAATAGCCAATAATTGATGAGCTTAGTGAGCTGAGCATCGGGATAAATGTTTTACATAATTTATTGTCACTGAAATCTTACAATAGTCCTGTAAAGAAGATATTATTAGCACCATTTTCAGGTAAGGAGAGGAGGTTTGTGGAAATTGCTCAACAAAGTTAGGTGCCTTCTCTGCTATTCTGCATTATGATATCTAACAAATGATGACCATTTGTTCAGTCGTCCTTGATTTCATGCTACAAGTATTTAATGTACAACTACTTAGTGCTAGGCACTGTTAATCATTGAAAAAACAAAATAAATACCAACATAAGCCCTACCCTCACAGTAACCTTGCTAGTCTAATGTGACACAGACCTAGTGTTCAAGAATGATAATAGAAAATACTTGCATAACATGTATTGTATACCAGGCACTGTTCTAAATGTATGACATATTATTTCATTTAATCCTACCAACAGCTCTTTAAAGTAAGGATTACTACCCTTTTACAGATGAGGAAACTCAGATAAGGCTAGAAGTTGAGTAATTCACCCAGGGTTACACTCTTTGTGACTAACAGAGTCAACATTTGAACTCAGACAGTCTAACTTGAAGGGCCATGAATTACTCTACTACTCTTTCTCTCTAAAATTGCTTTTTGAAATAGGTTGACTAGAGACCTCTCATTGACACCCAGGCCTCTAAGAGAGTTCAAAATGAGAAAAGAATGAAATAATAACATCTACTCTTAGGGTACAGGGAAAAGGGAGTCTGGGGAGATATGACAAAGTAGAGAGTTCAGAGAATTGGGAATACACCCGAGGATAAACAGGCATGGTTCATGTCTTCTTAGAGCTCACAGATCGCAGAGAAGTGCTCTGGGATAACATAACAAGGGCCCTACCTGCCATGTGGGGTCAGGAAAGTATTCTCAGAGGAAATTATGTTTGAGAAGACCTGAAGAATCTGGGATAAGCCATGAGAGCAGAGGAAACAATTTGTGAACATCTTGAATCAGGAGAAAGCACAATATGGTTAAAGAACTGAGAGAAGTCCAGTTGGCTGAACAGAGATGGGAGGAGTGTGGCATGAAATGGAAGGCTGTTGTTGATGGAGAGAACATCTACATGGTGTTACATGTAGAACCTTGTAAACCATGTTGAGACTTTGGGTTTTACTCTAATGGTAACAGTAAGTTACTGAAAGGCTTTTAAATGTAAGCAAGTCATGGTGAAATTTTCTTTTTAAAAAGATTTAGAGAACAAGTTAGATGAGGGAGAAATTTATGTAAAAAGACCCAGTAAAAAAAAAAAAGACCCAGTAGGAGGCTATTGTTGTAGTCTGAGGGAGATTTGATGGTGGGCTACATTAAGGTGTTGGCAGTGGGGATTAAGAGGAGAGGGAAAACCCATAGATCAACAGAACAGAATAGAGAGCCCAGATATAAACCCACACATATACGGCCAATTAATTTACAATAAAGGAGCCGTGAATATACAATGGGGAAAAGGCAGCTTCTTCAACAAATGGTGTTGGCAAAACTGGACAACTACATGTAAGAGAACGAAACTGGATTATTGTCCAACTCCATACACAACAGTAAACTCGAAATGGATCAAAGACCTGAATGTAAGTCATGAAACCATAAAACTCATAGAAAAAAACTTAGGCAAAAATCTCTTGAATATAAACGAGCAAATTTTTCCTGAACACATCTCCTTGGGCAAGGGAAACAAAATAAAAAATGAACAAATGGAACCACATCAAACTAAAAAGTTTTGGTACAGCAAAGGACACCATCAGCAGAACAAAAAAGCATCCTACAATATGGGAGAATATATTTGTAAATGACTTATCCGATAAGGGGTTAATATCCAAAATATATAAAGAACTCACAGGTCTTAACACCCAAAAAACAAGTAAACCAATTTAAAAATAGGCAGAGGATCTGAACAAACATTTTTCCAAAGAAGAAATCTGGATGGCCAACAGGCTCATGAAAAGATGCTCCACATTGCTAATTATCAGAGAAATGCAAATTAAAACCACAATGAGATATCACCTCACACCAGTTAGGGTGACCAACATCCAAAAGACAAAAAACAACAAATGCTGGCAAGGATGTGAAGAAAGGGGAACTTTTCCCTTTCTCTTTTCCTTACACTGTTGGTGGGAATGTAAATTAGTTCAACCATTGTGGAAAGCAATATAGAGGTTCCTCAAAAAACTAAAAACAGAAATACCATTTGAACCAGGAATTCCACTCCTAGGAATTTACCCAAAAAAAAGCAAGATCCCTGATGCAAAAAGACATATGCACCCCTACATTTACTGATGCATATTCACAATAGCCAAAATATGGAAGCAAACCTAAGCGTCCATCAATAGATGAATAGATAAGGATGTGGTACATATACACAATGGAATATTATTCAGCCATAAAAAGAAAACAAATCCTACCAATTTGCAACAACATGGCTGGAGCTAGAGGGTATTATGCTCAGTGAAATAAGCCAGGTGGAAAAAGACAAATACCAAATGACTTTACTTGTTTTTGGAGCATAAGAACAAAACAAAACTGAAGGAACCTAATAGCAGCAGACCCACAGACTCTGAGAAGGGACTAGTAGTTACCAAAGGGGAGGGGATAGGTAGGACTTGTGGTGAGAAAGAAGGGGATTAAGGAGCATTATAATTCATAATCACAATATTGGTAGATCATGTGGGAGGCAGTACAACATGGAGAAGACAAGTAATGACTCTATAGCATCTTACTACACCGATGGACAGTGACTGCAATGGTAGGGGTGAGGACTTGATATATGGGTGAATGTTTAAACCACAATGCTGTTCCTGTGAAATCTTCATAAGACTGTATATCAATGATACTTTAATAATAATAAAAATAAATGATGAAGTTCAGATTACCCTAGAAAAAAAAGGGGGGAGAGGGAAAATTCAAAGGTAATTAGAAGGTACTTAGGACTTGATGACTGGTGGAAAACAAGGAGGAGCCAAGGACTTCCCAAGATAGAAATCTAGTGTTTGGGTAATTATCAAACTAATTAGTTTATCAATGCTAGCATGTTGCAGAACAAGTACAAGCTGAGGGGTGGGATGCAGGAAAATGGTATGGCAAGTGGAGGAGAAGCCATCTTTGATGCCTAGACTACAAGAGGAGGAGTCTTGGTGGTTGTGGGCAGTCTTCAAGCTCAGGAGACACTTCTTTTTTTTACTAATTCACTTTAGCTATCCGGTACAGATTTACTGCTGAAGACAGAATTGGAGCAACTATTTTTAAATGGAGAATATTACTAGTCAATTCATATATTAAGATCACATTAATATTTTCTTTATCAACTCAAATAATCAACTTTGGGCTGAAGTCACCTTTACTTACTAAGTCATCACTGCCAGCACTAGTGCTCTTCCACTGGAAGGGCAGTTCTTGACCTACCTGGAATTGCCCTGCAAAAATTTATCTGTAAGACCACTGTTGGTCTCTTAGAATATAATTAATTTCCAATATAACAAGTGATAAATTGTGGATAAGCTCTTAAAACTAAGATTTTAAGCTTAATATAGCTAGAAAAACAACCTATGTAAATCACATTGAAGAGATTCATCACATTTATTCAAACAACTCAAACATCTATAACAGGTTCTGCTTATGTACTGAGAAATCAACAGTAAACAACACAAAGCCCTTGCAATCTAGTTGAAAATAAGAAGCCGAGGATGGGAAGTGGTGACAAGGTTTTCTTTCCTCTTCTACCATTACCCCTTCCTCATTTCTGCACCCTGAGAGAGTGG
Organism: Smutsia gigantea; assembly: GCA_032199065.1. Classification (NCBI taxonomy): domain Eukaryota; kingdom Metazoa; phylum Chordata; class Mammalia; order Pholidota; family Manidae; genus Smutsia; species Smutsia gigantea. The sequence continues at coordinate 18,759 of JAVSCE010006231.1, forward strand.
AGAGCAGGAACTTTAGAACGTGCAATTGACTAAAGTAGAAACGTGATGGGAATTTCCTTCCTACCCCTTCTTCCTTCCTAGATGCTCACCACGGTTCGCCTTTCTTCGTGTTCCTTCTCTCTAAGGAATCCGCCTTCCTTGACCAACTGGGGATAACCAGTGGATCAGTGACAGGAACGTGGGGATGGTGCAGGGATTAAGAGAAGAGAGAATATGTTTTTGAAAAGAGCAAGACAGTGATACCTAATATATAAAGAATGGAGGAGGAAGAAAAAGAAGGAGAAAAAATAACCTTTAGATTGTGTTTGTAATAGCATATTAAGTGAGTTAAGGTAGACTCTTAGATAGTAAGGAAGTTAACTTTGAAACTTTGGTAACCACAAATCTAAAGCTTTCAATGGCAATAAGTACATACCTATCAATAATCACCCTAAATGTAAATGGACAGAATGCACGAATCAAAAGACATAGAGTCACTGAATGGATAAAAAACCAAGACCCATCGATATGCTGCCTACAAGAGACTCACTTTAAAACCAAAGACATACACAGACTAAAAGTGAAGGGATGGAAAAAGATATTTCATGCAATAGAGACAAAAAAGCAGGAGTTGCAGTACTTGTATCAGACAAAATAGACTTCAAAACAAAGAAAGTCACAAGAGACAAGGAAGGACATTACGTAATGATTAAGGGGTCAATCCAACAAGAATATATAACCATTATAAATATCTATGTACCCAGCACAGGATCACCTACATATATGAAACAAATACTAACAGAATTAAAAGGGGAAATAGAATGCAATGCATTCATTCTAGGAGACTTCAACACTCCACTCACTCCACAGGACAGATCAACCAGGCAGAAAATAAGGAGACAGAGGCACTGAACAATACATTAGAACACATGGACCTAACAGACATCTACAGAACTCTACACCCAAAAGCAGCAGAATACACATTCTTCTCAAGTGCACATGGAACATTTTCAAAAATAGATCATATACTAGCCCACAAAAAGAGCCTCAATAAATTCAAAAATATTGAAATTGTACCAACCAGTTTCTCAGACCACAAAGGTATGAAACTAGAGATAAATTATACAAAGAAAATGAAAAATCCCACAAACACATGGAGGCTTCACAACATGCTCCTAAATAACCAGTGGATCAATGACCAAATAAAAACAGAGATCAAGCAATATATGGAGACAAATGACAACAATAATTCAACACCACAAAAGCTGTGGGATGCAGCAAAGGCCGTGCTAAGAGGAAAGTATATTGCAATACAGGTCTACCTCAGGAAAGAAGAACAATCCCATATCAACACTCTAAACTCGCAATTAATGAAACTAGAAAAAGAATAACAAATGAGGCTCAAAGTCAGTAGAAGAAGGGACATAATAAAGATTAAAGCACAAATAAATAAAATTGAGAAGAATAAAACAATAGAATCAATGAAAGCAAGAGCTGGTTCTTCAAGAAAATAAACAAAATAGATAAACCTCTAGCCAGACTTAACAAGAAAAAAAGAGAGTCTACACACATAAACAGAATCAGAAATGAGAAAGGAAAAATCATGATGGACACCACAGAAATACAAAGAATTATGAGAGAATACTATGAAAAATTACATGCCAACAAACTGGGTAACCTAGAAGAAATGGACAACTTTCTAGAAAAATACAACCTTCCAAGGCTGACCCAGAAAGAAACAGAAAATCTGAACAGACCAATTACCAGCAACGAAATTGAATTGGTAATCAAAATACTACATAAGAACAAAACCCCTAGACCAGATGGTTTCACTGCTGAATTTTATCAAACATTTAGTGAAGACCTAAGACCCATCCTCCTTAAAGTTTTCCAAAGAGTAGAAGAGGGAATTCTTCCAAACTCATTTTATGAGACCAGCATCACTCTAAAACCAAAACCAGGCAAAGACACCACAAAAAAAGAAAACTACAGGCCAATATCCCTGATGAACATAGATGCAAAAATACTCAACAAAATATTAGCAAACCAAATTCAAAAATACATCAAAAGGATCATCCTGATCATGATCAAGTAGGATTTATTCCAGGGATGCAAGGATGGTACAACATTCGAAAATCCATCATCATCCACCACACCACAAAAAGAAGGACAAAAACCACATGATCATCTCCGTAGATGCTGAAAAAGCATTCAACAAAATTCAACATCCATTCATGATAAAAACTCTCAACAAAATGCGTATAAAGGGCAAGTACCTCAACATAATAAAGGCCATATATGACAAACCCACAGCCAACATTATACTTAACAGCGAGAAGCTGAAAGCTTTTCCTTTAATATCGGGAACAAGACAAGGATGTCCACTCTCCCCACTTCTATTCAACATAGTACTGGAGGTCCTAGGCATGGCAATCAGACAACACAAAGAAATAAAAGGCATCCAGTCTGGCAAGGAAGAACTCAGACTGTCCCTGTTTGCAGATGACATGATATTGTACATAAAATACCCTAAAGAATCCACTCCAAAACTACTAGATATAATATCTGAATTCAGCAAAGTTGTGGGATACAAAACTAATACCCAGAAATCTGTTGCATTCCTATACGCTAATGATGAACTAGCAGAAAGAGAAATCAGGAGAACAATTCATTCAAAGTGGCATCAAAAAGAATAAAATATCTAGGAATAAACCTAACCAAGGAAGTGAAAGACTTATACTCTGAAAAGTACAAGACACTCATAAGAGAAATTAAAGAAGACACCAATAAATGGAAACACATCCCATGCTCATGGATAGGAAGAAGAATTAATATTGTCAAAATGGCCATTCTGCCTAAAGCAATCTACAGATTCAGTGGAATTCCTATCAAAATACCAACAGCATTCTTCAATGAACTAGAGTAAATCGTTCTAAAATTCATATGGAACCACAAATGACCCTGAATAGCCAAAGCAATTCTGAGGAGGAAGAATAAAGATGGGGGGATTATGCTCCCCAACTTCAGTCTCTACTACAAAGCTACAGTAATCAAGACAATTTGGTACTGGCACAAGAATAGAACCATAGACCAATGGAACAGACTAGAGAGCCCTGATATAAACCCAACCATGTATGGTCAATTAATATACGATAAAGGAGCCATGGACTTACAATGGGGAAATGACAGCCTCTTCAACAACTGGTATTGACAAAACTGGACAGCTACATACAAGAGAATGAAACTGGATTATTGTCTAACCCCAAACACAAAAGTAAACTCAAAATGGGTCAAAGACCTGAATGTAAGTCATGAAACCGTAAAACTCTTTGAAGACAACATAGGCAAAAATCTCCTGAATATAAACATGAGAAACTTCTTCCTGAATGCATCTCCTTGAGCAAGGGAAACAAAAGCAAAAATGAACATATGTGAGTACATCAAACTCATGGCAAAGGACACCATCAACAGAACAAAAAGGCATCCTACAGTATTGGAGAACATATTAGTAAATGACATATCTGACAAGGGGTTAACATCAAAAATATATAAAGAACTTGCATGCCTCAAAACCCAAAAAGCAAATAACCCGATTAAAAAATGTGCAGAGGATATTAAGAGACAATTCTCTGAGAAGAAATTCAGATGGCCAACAGGCACATGAAAAGATGCTCCACATCACTAATAATCAGGGAAATGTAAATTGAAACCACAGTGAGATATCACCTCACACCAGTAAGGATGGCCAGCATCGAAAAGACCAAGAAGGACAAATGCTGGCAAGGATGTGGAGAAAGGGGAACCCTCCTTTCTGGTGGGAATGTAAGCTAGTTCAACCATTGTGGAAAGCAATATGGAGGTTCCTCAAAAAACTAAAAATAGAAATACCATTTGACCCAGGAATCCCACTCCTTAGAATTTACCCAAGGAATACAATTTATCAGACTCAAAAATACATATGCACCCCTATGTTTATCGCAGCACTATTTACAATAGCCAAGAAATGGAAGCAACCTAAGTGTCTATCAGTAGATGAATGGATAATGAAGAATGGTATATATACACAATGGAATACTATTCAGCCATAAGAAAGAAACAAATCCTACCATTTGCAACAACATGGATGGAACTGGAGGATATTATGCTCAGTGAAATAAGCCAGGTGAAGAAAGACAAGTGCCAAATGATTTCCCTTATTTGTGGAGTATAACAATGAAGCAAAACTGAAGGAACAAAATAGCAGCAGACTCAGAGACTCCAAGAGGGGATTAGTGGTTACCAAAGGGGAGGGGTGAGGGAGGGCGGGTTGGGAGGGAGGGAGATGGGGATTGAGGGGTAGTATGTTTAGTACACATGGTGTGGGGGGTCACGGGGAAAACTGTAGCACAGAGAAGGCAGACAGTGAATCTGTGGCATCTTTCTGCACTGATGGACAGTGACTGCATTGGGGTATGGGTGGGGAATTAATAATATAGGTAAAAGTAGTCACCACATTGTTTTATCATGTGAAACCTTCATAAGAGTGTATATCAATAGTACCTTAATAAAAAAATTTTTTAAATAAGAGCAAGACAGGATTACAAAGGAAAAGGGAGTGGGAAATGTACAGCCCCAAGAGGAGAAAAATCAAAACCAGTGGAGGAGGCAGTTCATATTCAAGATACCCAGATGAAAGATTATATAGGGCTTACTATTCTTTGTAGAGTTCCACTCAACTGTTTTTTTAAAGAAAAATAATTCGCAGAAAGGCAAGATTTACTGAAGGAAAGTTATAAATTAGAATCCTTTCTTATGTAACTACCAAAAGCTAATTTCCTAATGAATTATTTGGCCAAGAGCTATATACTTGTTCTTGAAAGCAAAGAGAAACTGACTATTGCTAACTTCAGCAGAAAAGGAATTTGTTGGAAAAGTATACGATAAATGACAGATTGGATTGGAAGGCTGGAGTCCAAAGCTGGAAATTTGACAGAAGCCAAGGAAGGCTGGGAGCAGGAAGCTGGCCAAAGTCCCACTGCAGAACTGGTCTGTTTGGGAATTTTGGTCTGTTTGCAGGAATGGATGTGACTGCCACTGCTGCCCTCAGCTGCCACAGGATACACCTCCATGAGTCAATTCGGAACTGTCCCTGCATACCAGCTTCGTTAACTCCAGATTCAAAGTGCTGGGCAGAAGCATCCAACTGGCTTTGTCCATAAAGAAATGGGGAAAGGAAGTGCCTGGTTCCATCACTTACAAGAGTCACACAATGCAGTTCCATCAAATTAGATACTGTGCAGCCACAAAAAGGACAAATGAACAGTGCATGCTGCTTAAGATAATTTACTAAAGTGTTATTTTAATGAAGGGGTAGAATTTCATCCAAGGATTTCAGAAATGCTTTTACAGGCAGCAAAGGAACTCTGCCCAAGAGTTACTTCCACTGACCAACACAAATAACAACCAGTTAGGTCTACCCTTGACTTTGATTCTTAGATCTTGAGGCGAGCATCTTTGTCAAGATTGCTATTTGCCTAGGGGGTGGTGTTGTTTCCTTAGACACCCTCCACCTGCCCTATGAAGGTATAGTTACCCACCTTAATATACCAATTTTACATATGACATGACTGAGTCTCATAGAGGAAAAGCGTTTTGCCTATAGATACACACTATAGGCGTCACTGGTTATTATGAATTATAAATAGATTTGGAGGAATTAGTTTCTTCTACCTTATGTATTCCAATTGAAGCAAAATATGATTAATAAAATTTTTTTTTGAATATATTTCCTCTAGGAAATATTTCACTTTTTTTCTCCATAAAATGAATGATGATGATTTGAAAATCCCTGATGAATGGGAAATTTCTTTGTTACAACAGAAATTGAGTTCATTAATTATAAATCAGAATAGATAATGCTATTGAAAGCTTCACATTTCACCTATAAAGAATCTAATTAACAAGATTGCTTTGTATAAATTAATTTTCTGACCTATTCCCTTACAGAATTGAAACTAGACCCAAATATATTTGTTCTAGTTACTTAGTTGTTATATTTGAGCTTGAGACTTTTTTATTTGGGATTCTATGTACTGTGATCACACATGTAAGCCCACATGAATTTTTAAGTGAAAATAACAAATATTGAAAACAATAGTTTTGCAGAACATGTATTACCATTATACCAAACCCAACCAAGCCTAATTTCTTTAGGGATCTTTTTCACAAATCTAGTGTTGTGATGTTTTGATTAAGGAATCCTTAGGGAAATAAGTTTCTTCATAGAGAAGTTCAAGGTGTTAAAGCCAACAATAAGCTTCATAAATCATGCAAAGCAAGACTTCCTGAACGTGTTAGCAGGGCAGCAACATCTGCACAGATCTTCTATTTTATTCTTGCTAAGGTGAAGATAAAATTCCCTTTGAGGTAATTATGAAGTCCGCAAAATTTGTGTCTTTCTGGGATGAAAGGCATGCTGGGATCTCAGCAACAACAAAGAAGCTCTGGCTGAGCAAAACAGGGGCCGCAGTTGCTGGTAGCGGCTGCCATGCTCTCTGCCACACTGGGGTTTAGCAGGCCTGGGCAGAGCTCATCAGTGCTTGGTCTGAGCACAGGGGAGGGTTCCTGAATAGCAAACTTTAGGAAGCAGACAAGGCACTTACAGTTTCCATTACGCCAGTAATCAGGGCATGGGCTAGAAGGATCCAGCCATGCAGAAGCCAATTTGGTGGGAACTAGTTAGGGTTCCATGGCACTACTCGGGCTCAGAGTGGAGCCACATGGAGAAAGGATGGTAATTGGGATCTATACCCAGATCTGGAGAGACATTTGGGGTCTAGGGAGCCTAACTGAGTTCCAAGCCCAAAGCCCTTATAATTCCTACCCCAGTTAAGAGCAGCAGAGGCAAGACTAACCCTGGGAGGGTGTTTGCATCAGAAGTGGGTGAGCATCAGGAGACCTGGAGTTGAAGAGCTAGAAACACAGAGGCAGTCAAAATGAGTTAAAGTTGAAATCAGCCTCCTCTTTTTATGCCCTTTTCTCAACCTAGGAGCAACTTGTCCCCTACTTTGGACTTCCAAGTCCTTCCTATTTTCTACACTTCCATGTCCCTATCAAAGTACTGATAGGATGTAGCTATTTATTTAGATGATTAAGTGGAATGTACTAAGCATTTTAGGGGCTCAGTACCCCCATTATGAAGACGTCCAACCTCTAGCCCATGCTATCCAAGTGGTCAAGGGCAGACCTGCTAACCAGTGCCTCTGAGCAGCTCTGCCCCCAAATAGCTGGTACCAGCTATGGGGTTTTCCTTTCTGGGACACTGAAGCTGAACAACATAAGAGTAAGTAGCCAGTTGGCAGGGCATTGGAACTGAAAAGTCATGTTGAGTCAGGCTGGGGTAGTTGTTTGAGGACAGGAATAGCTCAAGGTATGCAAGAATAGACATTACAAGCAGGAGATGAGGCAGTGGTTAAGATCTCACTATGTCAGTGCAGAAGGGGCTTCCTTTCCTGTGGCTCTCCAGAGCCCAGCTCCAGAGCCCCAGCCACCTGGCTTAGCTGTACTGGGGTTCCTGGCCCAGGGCTTCTGGGGCAGTCCTCCCCACACACTTCTTGAACTGCCTTGAGGAAAATATTGTTCCTTGCAACAAAATGATTCCAACCTACAGTAAAGCTATAGAGTGTTTAAATCAATGTATCAACTCAACCAATCATTATATTTTTAATCTTCATGTTTAGTTGCAGTAAAGAGATGTTTTATTTAGTGAGGGCAAGACAGGAATCACAAAGTCACTCAGGCATATTTTTAAAGCTGGCCTTAAAAGTAAAACTGGTTTGCTCCTTTGGTTGGGTGGATTATTGGGTAAAGATCAGGAGAGATGTCTTTCCTTTTGGTTGCCATCAGTCTACTCTCTGCTCCTTCGTAGATGCATGGGCATCTGTGTGCGCACCTGCTGGGAGCCTGTTTGTGTCACTGCTGGCTGATCTTGTCGTGGCTCTGTCTACCAGGATCCACACCCTGCCCTGGCTCCGTGCCTCCACTTCTCACACCAACATTCATCTTTGCCTAACACTCACCCTTTGGCCCCAGGCCTAAGACCCCTAAATATATTTTTTGTGCTCTCTGATCCACTAATTTTTAGTACCTAATAAACTTTATCCTATAACTCCATATCTCTCTGGAGAATATTAGCCCAACCCTTCTGTGTTATTTGACCTAGGATAGTAAGTTTCTGATACAAGCACTGCTGCAACAGTCTCTTTCAGTAATAGTAACGCATCTGAATGAGGGAACGCAGATTTATCTTGAAAACATTCCTGCTGTATTTCTACTCAGCCATGCAATATGCCAGAACCAGCTGGCATTTGATAAACATCATTCACCTCTGGAGGGCTTCTTCCTGCCCCAGCAGGAAGTTAGGCTTCTCCTCTTGGGTGCTGCTATAGTATCCTGAGAAGGCATCATAATGTACTGAAATTATTTGTTTTCATGTCTGCATCCTTTGAGATTGAGTTCATTTTATAATCTTTTATAGATTAAGTGCAAAGTACAGAGACTAAATATGGATTATAACAGGGCCTTCCTTTTGGGGTTCTATGATAATTTAAATTAAATGTATGCAAAGTATTTAAAGTGTTGTGGGTGTTCAGTATACATTAGCAGCTATTGATACGATCACTACTATTATTCATAATAAAATTTGCTTCCTTATACCCAGGTTTTTGTTTGGGTATCTTTGTGGGTAGTTGCCATTCAGATATAGATAATGCAGAAGAAGATGAATTTGGGAGTTAGAGCAAAATGATTTCATTTTTGGAGACTGCCTATAGTGAGACCCAGGCATTAAGCTGACTTAAAACACACATCCATAGCTCATACCAAATAAATGTTGATTACATGGAAGAACGCTCATTCAATAAAGCATCCATCCACTCATTCATTCATTCATCCAATGAATAAATTCTTGGCCCCTGGTTTCTCCATAGCTATTCGGTAACTTTAAAGTGAGGGATCAAAGTAAACTTAATGTTTACTCTTAAATGTATTCACTAGCACTATTACAAGAGTCATAACACTAAAAAACTAGAAAAGACTGATCCATTATATGTTTTTAAATCTCTTTTGCTGAATAAACAAATACTTATTTAGTACCTTCTATTATGGGGCTTTAAGGCCCTGTATAATCACCAGGGTTCACTAGGTTGCAACCAATTTTGGATCCATTGCTCAAACTTATAAGCTGACCATGAATATTTTCTAAAGACTTAAGATGCCTGATTTTCTGATTGTCCCTTTTTGACCATGAACTAGTCCTTAAGTTTTCCTAGTACCTAGATACCAAACCATTTTTTAAGATCTCCTTAAATCTGTTCTGTAATTGTAAAATTATAGAAGATAAAGAAGAAGAAGGTGGAGGAGATGAGAAGGAAGTGGCGGAGAGGAAGGAAGGAAGAAATGGAGGAAAGAAAGGAGGAGGAAGAAAGGAAGGAAGGGGCAAAGGATGGAAGGAAAGGCAAAAAGATTGTTTTATGTCCACATCACTAAATGAGTAACAGGTGGGAGGAAATCTATTGTTGTTTCCCCTCATTTTTTCTGAAAATAAGATGATGAGTGGGGATTATTTAAAAAAATAGGTTGAACACAATATGCTTTCTCTGGTTCCTTCAAAGAAAAGGGTCATAGCAGTGACTGAGTGGTAAGACTTAATAACAAGGCATTTGACACAACTTTTCTTTCATATCACCATCATCCTTCCTTGCTTCCTCAGGGTTCTACCCTAACAATCTCACTTTGAAAACGTATCTACGCATTTTATTCCAGAATATTTTGACAGTTAAACTTACAGTTCAAAATGGTCAAAATCATGTTACCATTTCTAGATTAATAAAAAGATTGACTTACAGGAAATTGCTCATGTCCTTAATCAGTCAGGTTCTGCAGAATGCAATTCACTGAGAATCACTATGGAAGCCACAGGTTGAAGCAGGAGGCAGAACCAGTGACTCAGCAGTTGACACTGCCCTTCAAGTCAGTAGAACCCAGCACCATGCTATGGTTGTCTCCATTTTTAGGTGTTATGCACACAGACGTTCACTGGTCTAAGGTGCAGCCAGATTTTAGATTAGCCAAAACATGAGCAGGAAAAACAGCAAAAGAGAAAGATCAGAGTCAAGTGGTGAAACAGAAAAAAAAAAAAAAGGTTAACTAAACTTCCATTCTACTGAACTTTGCAAATCACTTGAAAGTTGGCTTCAATGATGGAAATGATTACTCAGGGGGAAGCTATAAGGGATGTATGCTCTTTCCTGTTAGGCTCATTCTTATTGCTTGTAAGGGTAAGCTATTGCTAGATAATGAAAAAAGCTTTCCTACATGGATCTTTTTTCCTGTATTAATTATAAGCAGCTTAAAATTTGCACTTCTGAGAGGTGCTTAAGATGGCGGCGTGAGTAGGGCAGAGGAAATCTCCTCCCAAAACCATATATATTTTTGAAAATACAGCAAATACAACTATTCCTAAAAGAGAGACCAGAATATACAGTAGATGTAGCCAGGCTACATCTACATCTGCGACAACTCAGGATCTCACAAAAAAGGTAAGATACAAAGCCATGATCTGGTGGGACCCAAGCACCCCCCCCAGCCCAGCTCACCAGTGGGAGGAAAAGAATCAGAGTGGGAGAGAGTGGAAGCACAGGACTGCTAAATAACCCTCCCTAGTAATCTGCACTGGGAGCACAGACACACATCGCATGGTGTACTGCATATTAGAGAAACGGGAAAGTAAAATCCAAGACAGAGACTGTGTGAGTGGGTCCCCACAGCTGGCTTCCCTAGGACAAAAGAAAAGCTGGCGCTTTAAAAGTCTTAAAGGAACAAGGGCTTAACAGGTGGAAAAAGTCATCCCGGCACACTCAGCCTAGCAGGCTGGGAATCTTAAGGAACTTCAGGCACCCTAACCCCCTGGGTGGCAACACAGCTCCGAAGCCCCTCATGGTGATAAGCAGCCTGCCATTCATTCCCCAGACCAGCGCTGCAAGCAAACTGGCTGACCTGCCACTGCTCCAGAACAGCCGGGGAGCAGCCACGCCCACAGCAACCACACAGAGTCTTCTCCGAGTGCACAGCTAACTGGGACAGACCCAGAGGCTGCTGCCAGCATGCAGCTGCCTGGCACAGGCAGAGAAAGCTGGCGCAAAGTCCAGAAGGCATAAAGGGGTGCTGTTCTCACAGGAGAACACACCCGGCATATCTGTGACCTCCTACAGTGCCCTAGGCTATCCTGAGGACTACCCTGCCCATGGCAGCTCAGGGGATTAACCCAGAGACTGCTCCCTCACAGACTCTGTCTTGGATTTTACTTTTCCGTTTCTCTAATAAGCAGTACACAATGCGATGTGTGTCTATGCTCCAAGTGCAGATTACTAGGGCTGGTTATTTAGCAGTCCTGTGCTTCCACTCCCTCCCCACTCTGATTCTTTTCCTCCTACCAGTGAGGAAAAGTCTGTGTGCAGGTAACCACCACAGGCAGCGGAGAAGGGCAAGGTGACCAGGAAGCAGGAAGGGTTGTTGTTCTCCCAGCTGACACATGCACCACCTGCTGGTGATCTCTTCTATTGACATGAAAAGGCAGAAGAACCTGGTCCAGTCCAAAATCACTCAAACAACCCCAGAGAGAGGGCCTGATGAGATAGATATAACCAATTTTCCTGGAAAAGAATTCAAAATAAAAGTCATAACCATGCTCATGGACCTGCAGAGAAATATGCAAGATCTAAGGGATGAAGTCTGCAGGGATATAACGGAAACGAAACAATCAATAGAAGGACTTAAGAGCAGACTGGATGAGGTGCAAGAGACTATTAATGGAATAGAAATCACAGAAGAGGAATACAGAGAAGCTGAAGCAGAGAGAGATAAAAGGATCTCTAGGAATGAAAGAATATTAAGAGAACTGTGTGACCAATCCAAACAGAAAAATATTCACATTCTAGGGGTACCAGAAGAAGAGGAAGAGAGAGAAAAAGGGATAGAAAGTGTCTTTGAAGAAATAATTGCAGAAAACTTCCCCAAGCTGGGGAAGGAAGGAAATACTCTCTCAGACCATGGAAGCCCACAGATCTCCCAAAACAAGGGACCTAAGGAGGATAGCACCAAGACATATAATAATTAAAATGGCAAAGATCAAAGACATGGACAGAGTATTAAAGGCATCCAGACATAGAAAAAAGATCATCTACAAAGGAAAACCCATCAGGCTATCATCAGACTTCTCAACGGAAACCTTACAGGCCAGAAGAGAATGGCATGAAATATTTAATGCAATGAAACAGAAGGGTCTTGAACCAAGAATACTGTATCCAGCAAGATTATCATTTAAATTTGAAGGAGGGATTAAACAATTTCCAGATAAGCAAAAGTTGAGGGAATTGGACTCCCACAAACCACCTCTATGGGGTATTTTAAAGGGACTGCTCTAGATGGAAGTACTCCTAAGGCTAAACAGATGTCACCAGAGAAAATAAAATCACAGCAAAGAAAGCAGACCAACCAAATACTAACTAAAGGCAAAAAATAAAATCAACTACCCACAAAAGTAGCCACAAAAGGAAACACAAAAGAGTACAGAATAAAACACCTAACATATAAAGAGTGGAGGAGGAAGAATAAGAAGTGAGAGAAATAAAGAATCATCAGACTGTGTTCATAACAGTGTAATAAGTGAGTTAGAGTTAGACAGTTAGATAGTAAAGAAGCTACCCTTGAATCTTTGGTAACCACGAATCCACAGCCTGCAATGGCAATAAGTACATATCTATTGATAATCACCCTAAATGTAATGGACTGAATGCACCAATCAGATTCAAGATGGTGGTGTGAGAGGTGAGACAGAGAACTCCTCCCAAAACCACATATAGTGAGAAAATATAGTTAATACAACTAACTTTAAATAGCAACAGGAAAGAAGGCTGCACCAGACTGCATACAGACCTCATAAATAGGGCAGACCTCACTAAACAGGGTAACATATTAAAGACTTGATTCAGGGGGACCAAAGCCCTTCCCCCACCCCATCTCACTGGTGGGAGGAAGAGAAATGGAGCGGAGAGGGGCTGGAAACCTAGAACTGCTGAATACCCAGACATGGAGGTCTGTTCTGCAAGCAGAAACCTACACTGTGTGGTGCTCTGGAAGATAGGGAACTGGGACAGGCAGAGTGCTTGAGAAACAGATTCTGGCCTTTTGTGGAAGATGGGATCCACACCCGGCCGCTCTGGGACTAAGGAAAGGCGGGTGATCCAACAGGCTCCCTAGCAGCAAGAGGGCTGCTAAAGGGGTGGGGTTTGAAAGGAGCTTGCTGTGCAGGAGAAGGGATAGAGCAACAAGACTGTCTGTGTGCACTCTGCCCAGCAGATTGGGAACTTTGAGGAGCTTCAGGTGCTCCATAACGCTGGCTGGCTACTCAGCTCCAAGGCCCCCCACTGTGATACACAGCCTACCAAGCCTTCCTTCTGGCCTGCAGGCACCAATCACAAACCAGCAGTCACTGTGCTGGCATCAGGCCAGTCAGAGGGAAGCCCCGCCTACAACAGCTAGAGATGCCCAGCACAGAGGCTTACACCTGAGTGGGTGGCCCACTGACTTTCATATGGGAGACAACACTGCAGGCGGGATTCAGGAAACAGCTCTTCCTTCCCCCAGACACCAGCTCCAATCCCCTACAACTCCCAACCTCACTCTAGGGGCTGACCAGCTCCAGAGACTGGAGCTTTTTGGCACTAGAGGGCACCACACAGAAATATGAAACTTCAAAAGAATATGGATAAGACCAAAATCTCACAAACCCCAGAAAAAGGCCAAATGAAACTTAACTCACCAATCTTCCTGAAAGAGAGTTCAAAATAAAAATAAACATGCTTATGGAGGTACAGAAAAATATTCAAGAAATCAGGAACGGGGTTCCAGGAAGATGGCAAAGTGAGCAGGGTGGTGGAAATCTCCTCCCAAAACCAAATGTATCTATGAAAATACAGCAAATACAACTATTCCTAAAAGAGAGACCACAATATAAAGGACAGCGCACAGCCTACATCCCGCGAGGCAGGTAAGATACAAAGTCGCGACAGGGTGGGACCCGAGCACTCCCCCACCCCAGCGCACTGGCGGCAGGAGAGGATTCAGAGCCGGGAGGGAGTGGAAGTACAGGTCCGTGAAATAACCATCCCTGGTGATCTGCTCCAGGAACACGGACACACATCGCATGGTGTATCAGATATTGGAGAGGCAGAAGGTGCAGGTTTTGGGCTGGGAATGTGCCCAGATCCTCACAGCTGGATCCCCAGGAGAAAAAAGCCCATACTTTTTTTGGCACTCTTAGGGAGATGGGGGCCCACCTGAGGGGCATGGTCATCCCAGCGCACTCGGCCCGGCAAGCTGGGAGTCCTGGGGAATTTCGGACCCGTTGGATGGCAACTGGGAAAAAGGAGCCGCACGGAGTCTTCACACAGAAAACAACAGACTCCCATTCTTTCCTGCCACGGCCAGAGCTACAAATGGCCCTGCGGAGCAGCACGACCACAGCTGCAGAATTGTGGAACAACAGCACGACCTAGAGCATCCTTACAGAATGTACTCCCAGTGGGCGGATTTTTTTCCTTTCTTTCCTTCCATTTTTTTCTCTTTTCTTTGTCTTCCTTCTCTTTTTTTCTGTTTTTTTTTAAGACTTAAAGAGGCCAGCTGACATACATGGGACCTACCAGTGACCACTTCTACCGCCATGAAAAGACAGAGGAATATGGTACAGACAAACCTCACCCACACCCAGACAACACCAGAGAGGGAGCCTGAATGGATGGAAATGCACAGGCTTCCTGAAAAAGAATTCACAATAAAAGTCATAACCATGCTGATGGATCTCCAGAGAAATATGCAAGAACTAAGGGAGGAAGTGAGGGAAGTCAGGAAAGACAATGCAGAAATGAGACAAGCCATCAACGGGCACAGCAGCAGACTGGACGAGATGCAAGAGACTGTTAATGCAATAGAAATCAGAGAACAGGAACACAGAGCAGCTGAGGCAAAGAGAGATAAAAGGATCGCTAGGAATGAAAGAATATTAAGAGAACTGTGTGACGAATCCAAACGGAACAATATTCGCATTATAGGAGTACCAGAGGAAAAAAAGAGAGAAAAAGGGATAGAAAGTGTCTTTGAAGAAATAATTGCTGAAAACTTCCCCATGCTGGGGAAGGAAACAGTCCCACAGTCCACGGAAGCCCACATACCTCCCAACACAAAGGACACAAGGAAGACAACACCAACACAAAATAATTAAAACGGCAAAGATCAAAGATAAGGACACAGTATTAAAGGCAGCTAGAGAGAGAAAAAAGATCACCTACAAAGGAAAACCCATCAGACTATCATCAGAATTCTCAACAGAAACCTTACAGGCCAGAAGAGAATGGCATGATATATTTAATGTTGTGAAACAGAAGGGCCTAGAACCAAGAATATTGTATCCAGCACGATTATCATTTAAATATGATGGAGGGATTAAACAATTTCCAGACAAGCGAAAGCTTGAGAGCACTAGCCTCCCATAAACCACCTCTACCGGACATTTCAGATGAACTGTTCTAGAGGGAAGCACTCCTAAGGCTAAAAAGATGTCACCAGAGAAAATAAAACCATAGCAAAGACAGCAGAACATCCAAATACTAACTAAAGGCAAAGAATAAAACACCTAATAAATAAAGAATGCAGGAGGAAGAATAAGAAGGGAGAGAAATAAAGAAACATCAGACTGAGTTACAATAACTTAACAAGAAAGTTAAGTAAGATGGTTAGATAGTAAAGAAGCAACCCTTGAACCTTTGGTAACCACGAATCTAAAGCCAGCAATGGCAATAAGTACATATCTATCGATAATAAACCTAAATGTAAATGGACTAAAGGCACCAATCAGAAGGCACAGAGCAACAGAATGGATAAAAAAGCAAGACCCATCTATATGCTGCTTACAAGAGAAACACCTCAAACCCAAAGATATACACACACTAAAAGTGAAGGGATGGAAAAAGATATTTCATGCAAACAACAAAGAGAAAAAAGCAGGTGTTGCAGTACTTGTATCAGACAAAATAGACTTCAAAACAAAGAAAGTAGCAAGAGATAAAGAACGACATTACATAATGATAAAGGGGTCAGTCCAACAAGAGGATATAACCTCTATAAATATATATGCACCCAACACAGGAGCGACAGCATATGTGAGACAAATACTAACAGAATTAAAGGACAAAACAGAAAGCAATGCATTCATTTTAGGAGACTTCAATGCACCACTCACTCCAAAGGACCGATCAACCAGACAGAAAATAAGTAAAGACACAGAGGCACTGAACAACATACTAGAACAGATGGACCTAACAGACATCTACAGAACTCTACACCCAAAAGCAGCAGGATACACATTTTCTCAAGTGAACATGGAACATTTTCCAGAATAGACCACATACTAGGCCACAGAAAGAACCTCAGTAAATTCAAAAATATTGAAATTCTATCCACCAACTTCTCAGACCACAAAGGTATAAAACTAGAAGTAAAATTTAGAAAGAAACCAAAAAGGCTCACAAATACATGGAGACTTAACAACATTCTCCTAATTAATCAATGGGTTAACGACCAAATCAAAACAGAAATCAAAGAATATATGGAGACTAATGACAACAACACAAAGCCACAACTTCTGTGGGACGCAGCAAAGGCAGTTCTAAGAGGAAAGTATATTGCAATCCAGGCCTATTTAAAGAAGGAAGAACATTCCCAAATGAATAGTCTAAAGACACAATTACTGAAATTGGAAAAAGAAGAACAAATGAGGCCCAAAGTCACCAAAAGGAGGGACATAATAAAGATCAGATAAGAAATAAATAAAATAGAAAACAATAAAACAATAGAAAAAATCAATGAAACCAAGAGCTGCTTCTTTGAAAAATAAACAAAATAGATAAACCTGTAGCCAGACTCATTAAGAGAAAAAGAGAATCTACACACATAAACAGAATCAGAAATGAGAAAGGAAAAATCACGACGGACCCCACAGAAATACAAAGAATCATAAGAGAATATTATGAGAATCTAGATGCTAACAAGATGGAAAACCTAGAAGAAATGGACAACTTCTTAGAAAAATACAACCTTCCAAAACTGACTAAACAAGAAACAGAGAAACTAAACAGACCAATCACCAGCAATGAAATTGGATCAGTAATCAAAAAACTACCCAAGAACAAAACCCAGGGACCTGAGGGATTCACCTCTGAATTCTACCAGGCATACAGACAAGAAATAACACCCATTCTCCTTAAAGATTTCCAAAAAATAGAAGAGGAGGGAATACTTCCAAACTCATTCTATGAAGCCAGCATCACTCTAATACCAAAACCGGGCAAAGACCTCACCAAAAACGAAAATTACAGACCAATATCCCTGATGAACGTAGATGCAAAAATACTCAACAAAATATTAGCAAACCGAATTCAAAAATACATCAAGAGGATCATACACCATGATCAGTGGAATTCATCCCAGGGATGAAAGGATGGTACTACATCCAAAAATCCATCAACATCATCCACCGCATCAACAAAAAGAAGAACACAGACCACATGATCATCTCCATAGATGCTGATAAAGCATTTGACAAAATCCAGTATCCATTCATGATTAAAACTCTCAACAAAATGGTATAGAGGGCAAGTACCACAACATAATAAAAGCTATATATCACAAACCCACAGCGAATAGCATACTTAACAGCAAGAGGCTGAAAGCTTTTCCTTTAATTGGGAACAAGACAGGGATGCTCACTCTCCCCACTTTTATTCAACATAGTACTGGAGATCCTAGCCATCACAATCAGACAAAACAAAGAAATACAAGGCATCCAGAATGGTAAAGAAGAAGTCAAACTGTCTCTATTTGCAGATGACATGATATTGTACATAAAAAACTCTAAAGACTCCACTCTGACACTACTAGAACTAATATCTGAATTCAGCAAAGTTGCCGGATACAAAATTAAGACACAGAAATCTGTTGCTTTCCTATAGACTAATGATGAACAAGCAGAAAGAGAAATTAGGAAAACAATTCCATTCACAATCGTATCAAAAAGAATAAAATACCTAGGAATAAACCTAACCCTGAGACCTACAAGACACTCTTGAGAGAAATTAAAAAGGACACTAATAAATGGAAATTCATCGCAGGCTTTTGCCTAGGAAGAGATAATATTGTCAAAATGGCGATACTGCCTAAAGCAATCTACAGATTCAATGCAATCCATATCAACATACCAACAGCATTCTTCAACAAACTGGAACAAATAGTTCTAAAATTCATATGGAACCACAAAAGACCCAGAATAGCCAATGACATCCTGAGAAGGAAGAGTAAAGCAAGTGGGTTCTCGCTCCCAACTTCAACCTCTACTGCAAAGCCAAAGTAATCAAGACAATTTGGTACTGGCACAAGAACAGACCCACAGACCAGTGGAACAGAATAGAGAGTCCAGATATTAACCCAAACATATACAGTCAATTAATATTTGATAAAAGTGCCTTGGATATACAATGGGGAGATGACAGCCTCTTCAGCAGCTGGTGTTGGAAAAAGTGGACAGCTCCATGTAAGAGAATGAAACTGGACTACTGTCTAGCCCCATACACAAAGGTAAACTCAAGGTGGATCAAAGACCTGAATGTAAGTTATGAAACCATAAAACTCTTAGAAAAAAACTTAGGCAAAAATCTCTTGGACATAAACATGAGCAACTTCTTCATGAACATATCTCCCCAGGCAAGGGAAACAAAAGCAAAGATGAACAAGTGGGACTATATCAAGCTGAAAAGTTTCTGTACAGCAAAGGACAACATCAGTAGAACAAAAAGACATCCTACAGTATGGAAGAATATATTCATAAGTGACATATCCGATAAGGGGTTGACATCCAAAATATATAAAGAGCTCATGTTCCTCAACAAACAAAAAGCAAATAATCCAATTAAAAAATGGGCAGAGGATCTGAACAGACACTTCTCCAAAGAATAAATTCAGATGGCCAATAGGCACATGAAAAGATGTTCCACATCGCTAATCATCAGAGAAATGCAAATTAAAACCACAGTGAGATATCAACTCACACCAGTTAGGATGGCCGCCATCCAAAAGACAAACAACAACAAATGTTGGCGAGGATGTGGAGAAAGGGGAACCCTCCTACACTGCTGCTGGGAATGTAAATTAGTTCAACCATTGCAGAAAGCAGTATGGAGGTTCCTCAAAAAACTCAAAATAGAAATACCATGTGACCCAGGATTTCCACTCCTAGGAATTTGCCCTAAGAATGGAGCAGGCCAGTTTGAAAAAGACATATGCACCACTGTGTTTATCACAGCACTATTTACAATAGCCAAGAAATGGAAGCAACCTAAGTGTCCATCAGTAGATGAATGGATAAAGGAGATGTGGTACATATACACAATGGAATATTATTTAGCCAGAAGAAGAAAACAAATCCTACCATTTGCAACAACATGGATGGAGCTAGAGGGTATTATGTTCAGTGAAATAAGCCAGGGGAGAAAGACATGTATCAAATGATTTCACTCATCTGTGGAGCATAAGAACAAAGAAAAAACTGGAGGAACAAAACAGCAGCAGACTCACAGAACCCAAGAATGGACTAACAGTTACCAAAGGGAAAGGGACTGGGGAGGATGGGCGGGAAGGGAGGGAGAAGGGGAAAAAGCAGCATTATGATTAGCATACATAATGTGGGGGGCCATGGGGAAGGCTGTACAAGACAGAGAAGACAAGTAGTGATTCTATAGCATCTTACTATGCTGATGGACAGTGACTGTAATGGGGTATGTGGTGGGGACTTGATAATGGGGGGAGTCTAGTAACAATAATGTTGCTCATGTAATTGTAGATTAATGACACCAAAAAACAAATAAATAAACTAGACAGCTAGTAAAAAAAAAAAGACACAGGAGACTTTAGCCACCAGGCTCAGGTTTTCTGTGTAAATTCCATACAATTTCATTTCTGCAAAATGGAATAGTGAATCCACAGGAAAGACGCAAGAGAGTAGTCAGAGATCTGGATTTTAATTCATGTGCTCTTATTAACTACAGGTGTGTCCTTGTGTCAGCTTTTCTTTTCTTTTCTTTTCTTTTTTAAGGACTTCCAAAAATCTAATTTTATTTTTGAATTCTTTATGAATAAGTAAAAAGCAACCAATAACCATTTTCCTACTTGGAACCTTAGATACAACTTCCATGACTATTCCTGAAATACTTCAAGTACGTTGTGTAAAGAATAGTTTATAATTGCTTCCTACATATTTTTGTTTATAAACTATGGTCAATCTCAGAACATCTTAAGTAAACTACCTGTATTTCCTTCAATAAAAATGAGTAACTTGAAAAATAAAATTTGCACTTCTGAATTCTGATTTTAAATAAAGAAGACTCTCTGTTCTTATTTCCCTAAATAATGACTAAATTTGACTAAAGCAGGGTTTCTCAACAATGGCAACTGACATATTGGACTGATAATTCTTTGTTATGGGGGTGCTGTCCTACACACTGTAGAATGTCTAGCAGCATAAGTCCCTGCCTTTTACCCACTAGATGCCATCAACAACCCCTGAACCCCACTGAGTCATAAAAATAAAAAATGTCTCCAGATATTGTCAGATGTCCACAGGGGTATAAAACTGCCTGCAGTGGAGAACCATAGGATTAAAGATAAAATGCTGCACTCCCAGGCAACTAGGAGGTGTGAATCCTGATTATTCTTAAATTTTTTAAGAAAAAAAAGTAAGTTTTTATTGATTTCTTCAGTGCTAAAGGAATAAGACTCATTTCAGAAGTGATTCTCCTTCCTGATTTATAGATTTAATGCAATCCCTATTTGCAATTATGTGCCAAGTGTTCTCTCTTTTTTTAAACATCATTTTGCTGTTTTTTTTAAGTTAGATGACATAATACATATAAAAAACCTTAAAGATTCCACCAAAAAACTGTTAGAACTAGTAAATGAATTCAGTAAAGTTTCAGGATACAAGATAAAAACACAGAAATCAGTTGCATTTCTATACACTAATAATGAACTATCAGAAAGATAAACTGATAAAAATTCCATTTATAATTGCATCAAAAAGAATAAAATACCTGGGAATAAATTTAACCAATGAGATAGAAGAACTGTACACTAAAAATTTTAAGACAGTGATGAAAACAATTGAAGAAACACAAATAAATGGAAAGATGTTCCATACTTATGGACGGGAATAATTAATATTGCTAAAATGTCTATATTACCGAAAGCAATTTATAGATTTAATGCAATCCCTATTGAAATTCCAATGGCATTTTTCACAGAAATAGAACAAATAATCCTAAAATTTTGTGTGGAACCCAAAAAAACCCTGAAAATGATCTTGAGAAAGAAGAAGAAGGCTGGAGATACCATGCTTCCTGATTGCATACTATACTACAAAGCTACAATAATCAAAACAGTGTGGTATTGCTGTAAAAACAGACACACAGATCAAAAGAACAGGATAAAGAGCCCAGAAATAAACCCACGCATTTATGTCAATTAATATATGACAAAGGAGCCAAGAATATACAATGGGAAAAGGACAGTCTCTTTAATAAGTGGTGCTGGGAAAACTGAACGACCACATGCAAAAGAATGAAACTGGAGCCCTATATTACACCATACAAAAATATTACCTCAAAATGGACTAAAGACTTGAACATAAGACCTGAAACCATAAAACTCCTAGAAGAAAACATTGAGGATAATCTCCTTGAAAACGGTCTCAGTGGTTTTTGGATTTGACACAAAAGCAAAGGCAATAAAAGCAAAAAGAAATAAGTGGGACTATACCAAGCTAAAAAGCTTCTGTGCTGCAAAGGAACCCATCTACAAAATGAAAAGGCAACCTACTGATAAGAGAAAATATTTGCAAATCATACATCTGTTAAGGGGTTAAAAGCCAAAATATATAAATAACTCATACAACTCAATAGCAAAAAAACCCCAAATAATCCAATTAAAAAATGGGCAGAGGATCTGAATACACATTTTTCTACAGAAGATATACAGATGGCTAACAGATACATGAAAAGGCCAACATCACCAGTCATCAGGGAAATGCAAATCAAAACCACAATATCATGTCATACCTTTAAGGATGTCTATTATGAAAAAAATGGTAAGTGTTGACAAGGATGTGAAGAAAAGGGAACCCTTGTACACTGCTGGTGGGTATATCAACTAGTGCAACTATTAGGAAAGCAGTGGAGAGATTTCTCAAAAAATTAAAGATAAAAATACCACATGATCTAGCAATCTCGCTTCTGGGTATATATCCAAAGGCATTGAAATCAGGATCTCGAAGAGATATCTGCAGTCTCATGTTCATTGCAGTGTTATTCACAATAGTCAAGACATGTAAGGTAACCCTACTGTCCATCAACAGATGAAAGGATTAAAAAAAATAAGGAAATCTGTCATTTGCCACAACATAGATGGACCTCGAGGGCATATTGTGTGCCTTAATGAGCCCTTGTGGTTTTATTATGACTCCAAGACACCCTCAGCAATAACCATCAGGAAACTTTGAAAGAAACAAGGTTATTTATGTGAAGAACCTAGAAATTGTCTGGCACACCTGGGGCCACATAGGTGAGCTTACCGGTAGAGAGAAAAACAGAGCATGCAGGCCTGGGGTTCTGCTTTCCTTGGAAGGGTGAGGGCCTAGGGCTTGCATGCTCACTCTTTATCGATGAATTTAAAACACAAGAGAGGGAATTTAAAGTGGGTGGAAAGAAAAAACAGGTGGCCCAGATAATTATGGAAATCAACCAAGATCTCTAACAAAGGAGTAGGATAGGGGTAGAGGTGCAGCCTGGCTTTTTATGTAGTCTTGCAACTGGCAATACGTTTGTTGGAAATAGTCATCTTTGAAGTAGACGCCTTGACAATCAAAGCTTAAGTCAGACACTTACATTACAAAAAGAAAAGCCAACTGTCAGGGCTTATACTACAGGCCATTATGCTATGTAAAATAAGAAAAAGACAAATTATCTCACTTCTATGTAGAATCTAAGAAACATACAAACAAAAATTATTGACAACCAAAACTCATAGATATAGACAGCAAATTGAAAGTGGCCAGAGGCAAGGGTTGGGGACAGGGGTCAAAAGGTACAAACTTCCAGTTGTAAAATAAATCAAGTCTTGGGATATAATATAACATGGTGGCTATAGTTAATACAACTGTATTGTATATTTTAAAGTTACTAAGAGAGATCCTAAAAGTTCTCATTACAAGAAAAGAAAATTAGAGACTTCTGGGAAGATGGCGGTGTGAGCAGGGTGCCAGAAATCTCCTCCCAAAACTATATATATCTATGAAAATACAGCAAATACAACTATTCCTAAAAGAGAGACGAGAATACACAGGAAAGCGCACAGCGTGCAGCTACACCCGAGAGGACACGGCACCCTGTGAGGCGGGTAAGATACGGAGCCACGACCCAGCGGGACCCGAGCACTCACCCACCCCAGCGCACCAGCGGGAGGAGGGGATTCAGAGCCGGGAGGGAGTGGAAGTACACCCTGCGAAGTAGCCAGCCCCGGTGATCTGCGCGGGGAGCGCTGACACACATCTCATGGTGTAGCAGAGATTGGAGAGACAGAGGGTACAGGATATGAGCAGGGAATGTGCCAGGGTGCTTGCAGCCGGCTACAGGAAGGAAAAAAAAAAGAAAACTGCGCGCTTTTTTCAGTGGTCTTAAAGAGACAGGAGCCCAGCAGAGGAGCCAGATCGCCATGGCATACTCAGCCCAGGAGGCTGGGAGTCCTGGGGAGTTTCGGACCCCTTAGCAGGCAACTGGGAAAGGGTGGCTGCACGTAGACTTACCACAGAGATCAACAGCCTCCCATTCGTTCCCACCCTGGCCAGAGCTACAAAGGGCTCTGCAGAGCTGCGTGGCCACGGCTACAGAATAGTGGAGCAACAGCGTGACCTACAGCATCCCAACAGAATCTACTCCTGGTGGGCATTTTGTTTGTTTGTTTTTGTTTTGTGTGGGATTTTTTTCTTCTTTCTTTTTTCTTTTCTATATTTTTTCCTTTTTTTTATTTCTTTCTCTCTTTTTTTTTCCTTTTAAAGTCTTAAAGAGCCCAGCTGACATACATGGCAACTACCAGCGACCACTTCTATAGCCATGAAAAGACAGAGGAATACGGTCCAGACTAAGAACAACCAGACAACCCCAGAGAGGGAGCATGAAGGGATGGAAATGCACAGTCTTGCTGAAAAAGAATTCAGAACAAAAGTCATAACAATGCTGATGGATCTACAGAGAAATGTGCAAGAGCTGAGGAAGGAAGTGAGCGAAGTTAGAAAAGACAATGCAGAAATCAGACAAGCGATCGATGGCCTTAACAGCAGACTGGATGAGATGCAAGAGACTGTTAATGGAATACAAATCAGAGAACAGGAATACAGAGAAGCTGAGGCAGAGAGAGATAAAAGGATCTCTAGGAATGAAAGAATATTGAGAGAACTGTGTGACCAATCCAGACGGAACAATATTCGCATTATAGAAGAACCAGAGGAAGAAGAGAGAGAAAACGGGATAGAAAGTGTCTTTGAAGAAATAATTGCTGAAAACTTTCCCACGCTGGAGAAGGAAATAGTCTCGCAGTCCATGGAAGCCGACAGATCTCCCAACACAAGGGACACAAGGAAGACAACAAGAAGACACATAATAATTAAAAAGGCAAAGATCAAAGATAAGGACAGAGTATTAAAGGCAGCTAGAGAGAGAAAAAAGATCACCTACAAAGGAAAACCCATCAGACTATCATCAGAATTCTCAACAGAAACCTTACAGGTCAGAAGAGAATGGCATGATATATTTAATGTAATGAAACAGAACGGCCTCAAACCAAGAATATTGTATCCAGCACGATTATCATTTAAATATGATGGAGGGATTAAACAATTTCCAGACAAGCGAAAGGCTGAGAGAATTTGCCTCCCATAAACCACCTCTACCGGACATCTCAGATGAACTGCTCTAGAGGGAAGCACTCCAAAGGCTAAAAAGATGTCACCAGAGAAAATAAAATCATAGCAAAGAAAGCACACCATCCAAATACTAACTAAAGGCAAAGAATAAAACACCTAGTACATAAAGAATGGAGGAGGAAGAATAAGAAGGGAGAGAAATAAAGAAACATCAGACGGTGTTTACAATTACTTAACAAGAAAGTTAAGTTAGATTGTTAGATAGAAAAGAAGCAACCCTTGAACCTCTGGAAACCACGAATCTAAATCCAGCAATGGCAATAAGTACATATCTATCGATAATAAACCTAAATGTAAATGGACTAAAGGCACCAATGAAAAGACAAACAGTAACAGAATAGATAAAAAGGCAAGACCCACCTATATGCTGCTCACAAGAGACTCACCTCAAACCCAAAGATATACACAGACTAAAAGTGAACGGATGGAAAAAGATATTTCATGCAAACAACAAAGAGAAAAAAGCAGGTGTTGCAGTACTTGTATCAGACAAAATAGACTTCAAAACAAAGAAAGTAGCAAGAGATAAAGAACGACATTACATAATGATAAAGGGGTCAGTCCAACAAGAAGATATAACCTCTATAAATATATATGCACCCAACACAGGAGCGACAGCATATGTGAAACAAATACTAACAGAATTAAAAAAGGAAATAGACAGCAATGCATTCATTTTAGGAGACTTCAACACACCACTCACTCCAAAGGACAGATCAACCAGACAGAAAATAAGTAAAGACACAGAGGCACTGAACAACATACTAGAACAGATGGACCTAACAGACATCTACAGAACTCTACAAACAAAGCAGCAGGATACACATTCTTCTCAAGTGAACATGGAACATTTTCCAGAATAGACCACATACTAGGCCACAAAAAGAACCTCAGTAAAGTCGAAAATATTGAAATCCTACGAACCAACTTCTCAGATCACAAAGGTATAAAACTAGAAATAAATTTTAGAAAGAAACCAAAAAGGCTCACAAATACATGGAGACTTAACAACATTCTCCTAATTAATCAATGGGTTAATGACCAAATCAAAACAGAAATCAAAGAATATATGGAGACTAATGACAACAACAACACAAAGCGACAACTTCTGTGGAATGCAGCAAAGGCACTTCTAAGAGGAAAGTATACTGCAATCCAGGCCTATTTAAAGAAGGAAGAACATTCCCAAATAAAGTCTAAAGACACAATTACTGAAATTGGAAAAAGAAGAACAAATGAGGCCCAAAGTCACCAAAAGGAGGGACATAATAAAGATCAGATAAGAAATAAATAAAATAGAAAACAATAAAACAATAGAAAAAATCAATGAAACCAAGAGCTGCTTCTTTGAAAAATAAACAAAATAGATAAACCTGTAGCCAGACTCATTAAGAGAAAAAGAGAATCTACACACATAAACAGAATCAGAAATGAGAAAGGAAAAATCACGACGGACCCCACAGAAATACAAAGAATCATAAGAGAATATTATGAGAATCTAGATGCTAACAAGATGGAAAACCTAGAAGAAATGGACAACTTCTTAGAAAAATACAACCTTCCAAAACTGACTAAACAAGAAACAGAGAAACTAAACAGACCAATCACCAGCAATGAAATTGGATCGGTAATCAAAAAACTACCCAAGAACAAAACCCAGGGACCTGAGGGATTCACCTCTGAATTCTACCAGGCATACAGAGAAGAAATAACACCCATTCTCCTTAAAGATTTCCAAAAAATAGAAGAGGAGGGAATACTTCCAAACTCATTCTATGAAGCCAGCATCACTCTAATACCAAAACCGGGCAAAGACCTCACCAAAAAAGAAAATTACAGACCAATATCCCTGATGAACGTAGATGCAAAAATACTCAACAAAATATTAGCAAACCAAATTCAAAAATACATCAAGAGGATCATACACCATGATCAAGTGGGATTCATCCCAGGGATGCAAGGATGGTACAACATTCGAAAATCCATCAACATCATCCACCACATCAACAAAAAGAAGAGCAAACACCACATGATCATCTCCACAGATGCTGAAAAAATATTTGACAAAATTCAGCATCCATTCCTGATTAAAACTCTCAACAAAATGGGTATAGAGGGCAAGTACCTCAACATCATAAAGGCCATATATGACAAACCCACAGCTAACATCATACTTAACAGCAAGAAGCTGAAAGCTCTTCATCTAAGATCGTGAACAAGACAGGAATGCCCACTCTCTCCACTGTTATTCAACATAGTACTGGAGGTCCTAGCCACAGCAATCAGACAAAACAAAGACATACAAGGCATCCAGATTGGTAAAGAAGAAGTCAAATTGTCACTATTTGCAGATGACATGATACTGTACATAAAAAACCCTAAAGACTCCATTCCAAAACTACTAGAACTAATATCTGAATTCAGCAAAGTTGCAGGATACAAAATTAACACACAGAAATCTGTTGCTTTCCTATACACTAATGATGAACTAACAGAAAGAGAAATCAGAAAAACAATTCCATTCACAATTGCATCAAACAGAATAAAATTCCTAGGAATAAACCTAACGAAGGAAGTGAAAGACCTGTACTCTGAAAACTACAAGGCACTCCTAAGAGAAATTAAAGAGGACACTAACAAATGGAAATGCATCCCACACTCTTGGCTAGGAAGAATAAATATTGTCAAAATGTCTATACTACCTAAAGCAATCTACAGATTCAATGCAATCCCTATCAAACTACCAACAGCTTTCTTCAATGAACTCGAACAAATAATTTTACAATTCATATGGAAATACAAAAGACCCTGAATAGTCAAAGCAATCATGAGAAGGAGGAATAAAACAGGGGAATTACGCTCCCTGACTTCAAGCTCTACTACAAGCCACAGTAATCAAGACAATTTGGTATTGGCACAAAAACAGACCCACAGACCAGTGGAACAGAATAGAAAATTCAAACATTAACCCAAACATATACAGTCAATTAATATTTGATAAAGGAGCCTTGGATATACATTGGGGAGATGATGGCCTCTTCAGCAGCTGGTGTTGGAAAAATGGACAGTGACATGTAAGAGAATGAAACTGGACTACTGTCTAGCCCCATACACAAAGGTAAACTCAAGGTGGATCTAAGACCTGAATGTAAGTCATGAAACCATAAAACTCTTAGAAAAAAACATAGGCAAAAATCTCTTGGACATAAACATGAGCGACTTCTTCATGAACATATCTCCCCGGGCAAGGGAAACAAAAGCAAAAATGAACAAGTGGGACCATATCAAGCTGAAAAGCTTCTGTACAGCAAAGGACAACATCAGTAGAACAAAAAGACATCCTACAGTATGGGAGAATATATTCACAAATGACATATCTGATAAGGGGTTGACATCCAAAATATATAAAGAACTCACGCACCTTAACAAACAAAAAGCAAATAATCCAATTAAGAAATGAGCAGAGGACATGAATAGACACTTCTCTAAAGAAGAAATTCAGAGGGCCAACAGGCACATGAAAAGATGCTCCACATCACTAATCATCAGAGAAATGCAGATTAAAACCACAATGAGATATCACCTCACACCAGTGAGAATGGCCAGCATCCAAAACACAAACAACAATAAATGTTGGTGAGGATGTGGAGAAAAGAGAACCCTCCTACACTGCTGATGGGAATGCAAATTATTTCAACCACTGTGGAAAGCAGTATGGAGGTTCCTCAAAAAACTCAAAATAGAAATACCATTTGACCCAGGAATTCTACTCCTAGGAATTTACCCTAAGACTGCAGCAGCCCAGTTTGAAAAAGACATATGCACCCCTATGTTTATCACAGCACTATTTACAATAGCCAAGAAATGGAAGCAACCTAAGTGTCCATCAGTAGATGAATGGATAAAGAAGAGGTGGTACATATACACAATGGAATATTATTCAGCCATAAGAAGAAAACAAATCCTACCATTTGCAACAACATGGATGGAGCTAGAGGGTATTATGCTCAGTGAAATAAGCCAAGCCGAAAAAGACAAGTATCAAATGATTTCACTCATATGTGGAGTAGAATAACAAAGAAAAAAACTGAAGGAACAAAACAGCAGCAGACTCACAGAACCCAAGAATGGACTAATAGTTACCAAAGGGAAAGGGACTGGGGAAAATGGGCGGGAAGGGAGGGATAAGAGGGAAAAAGGGGCATTACGATTAGCAGACATAATGTTGGGGGGGCACGGGGAGGGCTGTACAACTCAGAGAAGACAAGTAGTGATTCTATAGCATCTCAGTACACTGATGGAAAGTGACTGTAATGGGGTTGGTGGGGGGGACCTGATGAAGGGGGTAGTCTAATAACCATAATATTGCACATGTAATTGTAGATTAATGATACCAAAATAAATTATAAAAAAAAGAAAATTGTAACTATGTATGGTGATGGATATTAACTAGATTTATTGTGATATTCATTTCCCAATATATACAATTATCAAATCATTACGTTTTACACCTGAAACTATTATATGTCTGTTGTATCTCAAAAAAAGGAGCTTATGTTTATCTTGGACATTCATTTTACTGACATCTTTGTTTGATTTCAAGTTGAGAACTCAGTCATCATACATATTGGTAAACTCTTACCATTCACCTTCCATCATTTCCTGTGACATTCCCCTCAAGTAAAAAAATGGTAATGGGAAATACGTAAACTTTCAAAAGTGTTCACATGGTTTGTCGATATGCCAGAATCCTGGAAGTGTTTTTCCATAATTGAAAACTCTTGCCTATCTCCTTCAATAAAACAAATAAATCTGTGGTCCTCCTTTATATTTGTAAAGTTAAGGAAGAAACATACCAGGGTTAAAAGGAAATCAAGCAAAGGGGAAAATTGAGGCTTTGTTTCTTAACTGTACGATCTGATTTATGTGCTTTTATCCCCCATCCCTTAAGAATTATGGCTGGTTTCTGCTTCAGTTAAAGTGATTACTCTTCAACATACAGTAATATCAGGAAGGTGTTTTGTAACATTAATTTAGCCTAACTTTAAATATTTAACTGCATTTTTGTGTATACATTTTCATGATTTGAATCAATTATTTTAATTAGTTGATTCAACTGAGGTGTAGTCAAATAAATGGAAAGATATTCCATGCTCATGGATTGGAAGAATTATTTTTTAAATGGCCATACTACCCAAAGCAATCTATAGATTCAGTGCAATTTCTATCAAAATACCGATGTCATTTTTCATAGAACTAGAGCAAAAAAATTCTAAAATTTGTATGGAATCACAAAAGACCCCACATAGCCAAAGCAATCTTGAGAAAGAACAAAGCTAGAGGAATCATGCATCCCAAAGTCAAACTATACTACAAAGCTACAGTAAGCAAAACCAGTAGGGTACTGGCACAAAAATAGACACATAGATCAATGGAACAGAATAGGGAGTCCAGAAATAAATACTTTGGTCAATTGATACATGAAAAAGGAGGCAACAATATATAATGGGGAAAGGACAGGCTCTTTAATGAATGGTGTTGGGAAAACTGGACAGCCATGTGCAAAAGAATGAAACTACTCTCTTACACCATACACAAAAATAAACTCAAAATGAATTAAAGACCTAATTATGGAACTCCTAATAGAAAATATAGGCAGTAAACTCTTGAACATCAGCATTACCAATTCTAGATATATCTCCCCAGGCAAGACAAACAAAAGCAAAAATAAACAAGTGGGGGTACATCCAACTGAAAAGCTTCTATACAGCAAAGGAAACTATGAACAAGAAAAGGCAACATACTAATTGGGAGAATATATTGCAAATGATAATCAGATAAAAGGCTAATATCCAAAATATATAAAGAATTCATAAAACTCAACACCAAAAAAAAATCCAATTTAAAAAATTGGCAGAGGACCTGAATAGACATTTTTCCAAAGAAGATTACAGATGGCCAACAGACACAAAAAAAGATGTTCAATATCACCAGCCATTGAAGAAATGCAAATCAAAAAACCACAGTGAGATATCTCACACCTGTCAGAATGGCTAGTATCAAAAAAAACAAGAAGTAAGAAGTGTTGGCAAGGATGTGGAGAAACGGGATCACTAGTACACCATTGGTAGGAATGTATATTGGTACAGTCACTATGGAAAGCAGCATGGAAGTTCCTCAAGAAATTGAAAATCAAACTACAATACAACCCATATATTCCACTTCTGGGTATTTACCAAAAAAAAAAAACAACCAAAATCACCAATTCAAAAAAGAAATGTGCATCCCTGTGTTTATTGCAGCATTATTTACAATAGCCAAGATATAGAAGCAAACTAAGTGCCCATTGATAGATGAATGGATAAAGAAGAGGTGGCACACAACTTCTCTCTCTCTACACACACACACACACACACACACACACAGGAATATTACTCAGGCATTAAAAAGAATGAAATCTTGCCATTTGTGACTACATGGATGGACCTGGAAGGAATTATGCTAAATGAATAAGTCAAACAGAAAAAGACAAATATCATATGATTTCATTTGTATGTGAAATCTAAAAAACATAATAATAATAAATAAAATGGAAATAGACTCACAAATACAGAGAACAAACTGGTGGTTGCCATAGAGGAAGGTGGTGGGAGGATGCATAAAAAAGGTGAAGGGGATAATGAGGTACAAACTGCCAGTTATTAAAAAATAAGTCACAGGGGTGAAAAGTACAGCATAGGGACTGTCACCAATAATATTGTAATTTATTTGTAGGATGACAGAGAGTAATTACACTTACCACGGTGAGCATTTTCTAATGTATATAATCATATCACTACATTGCACATCAGAAACCAATATATATTGTGTGTCAACGATACTTTCAATAAAGAAAAAGAAAATTGAGGTGTGGTATAGATGAAAAAAACAGCTTGAGTATTTTCATAAAGGTGAATTCAACCAGTTATGATGCAAAGCTCAATGGCTTGAATTTAATCAACTTTTTATTTTCTCAAATAATTTTTTTATATTAGCACCATCAAAAAATTTAGTCACATGCTTTGATCCATGCATATGGACAATATATTTTTTAATATTTTGGAAAAATATATATTTTATGAAGGCATTCCTTATAGGAACATTTTGCATTTTTAGTTTATGGAGGGCAAAGGAATTCGGAGAAAAGGCCTTAAGTCATGAAAATACATAATTAAAGTCATCAGTATATTCTACTAGGAATCTAAGTCAGGGCTTTATTTTATGTTAAAAAACATTTAATGAGTGCCCATTACCTGCCAAGAGCTAAATGTTGCATTTGGCTCCTTTCTCTGCCATAGTCACTTCCAATTCCATGACAGTTAATATCACTTAAAAACAATATTAAGTTAATATCACTTAAGACCAATATTTAAATAGCACTGTGCAAATGAAAAGCACTTTCACTTACATAAAGATCAGGACAAATAAAAAATTACTGTACTTATTAAATAATCTGAGATTTCCTATATAGAAATACAGATATTAAATCATGACAATGGGTATGACAGAGGGAAGCTGTGGCAGCTATGGAAGCGCGCCAGTCAGATCTCCTTCAAGAGAATTGGCAGTGGGGAGTAAAGCTAAGAACCCCAGCTGCAGCCCCCAGATCTACCATCAGGCTCTGCTAAGGCTACACCGTCCCCAGCTGTTTCCAGGCAAAGATTGAGAACAGCAGGAGTCTGAGTTCTGGCACATCCCTGAGGGATCAGACTTTAATAGGCAACTTTGCTCAACTCCCCATCGGCTTGAAAGCTTTCTTAGGGACTGCCCTGCAGCCTGAGCCTCTTCCTACCCAATCCCCCTTCTTTCCCTCTCTTCTGTCATAGGTGTCAAGCCTACAGTACAGTGGGAAGGCTCTCCCTGACTACGGCTCCCTCCCCATTATTCCTTTGCAGGCAGTTCCCTGCAATACATCTCTTGTTTGTCTAACCCTGTTTTGGTGTCTGTTTTTCAGAGAAAATGAACAGACCCAAGTGGTAATAGGAGTGGTTCAAGAAAAAAGCAGTAAGATAAGAGTTTGCAAACAAGCTCGCTCACTGCCTGGCCCCATCCTGAGTGGCCCAATTACTGAAGATTTCGATGGTAATGACCTAGGAAAATGTCCTGATGGAGGAGACTACCTTTGCAGGTGTGATGAATCTTGCAAGCATTTGAAAGCTATGAGGGGCACAATGTCTATAGGGACAACATGCATATTAAGTTGTACTGGTGCCCTGAGGAGGAATGATGAGAAACTGAGGCTAAGTGTAAGGACCAGAGACCAGAGTCTTTGCTAGCTCACAAAGAAGCCCTTACCTCCTGCAGTCAAAGTGTAGATAAAGCTGAAGAGAAGACATGGGATTTGATGAAAATCACAGAATTCCTGAGACAGTTAAATGCTCATTGTAAGTCTGTTTTGCTAAGGACAAAGCTCTGGGAGGGAAAACAGGACTTTTGAAGTATGTGATCTCCAAGGATGTTCCAAGGATACAGGCACTGCAAACCTCCTTGAACGCCTAGAGGTGGTCACCCCTTCCTAATAAGTGCTAGTACATCTCCCATTTGGGAAGATACCACAGAGGCTTCTCCCCTGCAGAGCAACAGGTGTGGAGCACTCTCCTTCTCCACTTTGGGCTTGCCAGGCCAATAACTACGATTACCTTCCAGCATTTCTCTGCCGGGGATATGTTGAGCCTCACAAGAGAAGAAATAGATTATATACCAAAGGTGCTGCAAGAATTAGCTAGTGTATACAGACAGGCAGGAGCCGGGGGAGTGTGCTGGGATTGATCAAGGGGGAAGGAACATAGCACTGAAAAAGTTAGATTCCAGTATAAAAAGCTACACTGGGGCTGCTTTCATATGTCATGGGATCTAGCATCCTGGCAGGCACCCTAGGGAATGGGGCAAACTCAGTGTTAGGGTGGCTCTTGGAAACCCAGAGAATGTGATGGCCAACGATGAGCAAAACAGAAATGCCTAGGTTGCCCTGGCAGCCTGTAGAGAAGAAATAAAAAGCTGAAAGAAGTTGGCAAGCTGGATGGATGTATTATGTATAAGGCCAGAAGACTACCTGATTGTGTTCCATGGAAAAGCCTAGAAGACACACCACTCACCAAGGCCAAGAGGATGTGCTGGTGAGAGGAGGACCAGCATCACCAAGAAGTCCAGCGCTGGCTGTCCTCGTAGGCCAGAGCTGACAGCAGGGGAGGCGGTCGCAGAGCTGGGCTCCTTGCAATCCATGGTGATCATGCCCTTCCCCTAAACACGTGCCAGCAATAAAGGTCAGGGGGTGGTGCTTAACCATTATAAAGCAGGAGGCAATAATGATCAGCAAGGTTGGAGGGGCAGCCAAATAGCCTTAATCTGCAGGGAGTTGTGGAAATAGTTAAAGCTTTGTGTCTTTGACACAAAATAGAAGGGTATCCAATGAGAGTACTCCTTAACATCTACCAACCAGAAAGAGGCAAGAATGGAGGACCTCGAGCAGGGCAAATGCGGTCAAAATAAAAAAGCATAACTCTTGCTCAGTGACCAAACCTGAGGCAATTTTCTTATCTGGAACCACTGAGTGAAGAGGAAGGACCTTGCAAAGCTCCTAGTACGCGCTACAGCGGTTCTTCTAAAGGACCTCTGGCCTTTACTCGGGTAACTGTGCACTGGAGAAAGGGGAATACAGGCATTTCAAGGCTTATTGGATGCTGGGTCTGAGTTGACATTTTATTCCCAAAGACCTGATGAGTCATCATGACTGTGTTAGAATGGCAGCTTATGGGGGTTGTTTAATGAACGGAGATTTATCAGAAGTCTAATTTATATTAGGTCAACTGGTCCATGCACCCACCCAGGTGTCATTCCTTCAGTTCCCAAGTGCATAACTGGGGATGATATGGTCAGAGTGACCACCATACTGTATCCTTGACCTATTGTAAGAGCTGTGATAGTGAGAAAAAAACAAATAAAAACCTCTTAAATCCCACCTTATGCCCCCAACCAAGACAGTAGATCCAAGACAATATTGCACTGGGGGTGGGTAGGATAGGGGAGATTAATGCCACCATTAAGGACCTAAAAGATATGCGGGGAAGGAAGAAGAGCAGGTGTGATCTCTCTGGTATCTCCATTTAATTTGCCAGTCTGACCTCTGGACAAACCAGACGGATCCTGGAGAATGACTGTAATATAGGCCACTGCCATCAAAAGGAGCAGTGCTGACCTCAGCTGCCATGCCGGACATCATATTGTTGCTAGAGCAAATACATTGCTGGGCCTTGGGTATGTGGTTATACAGCTATTGATTTGGCAGAAATATTCTCTATTCTGGTTAGAAAAAAGGCTCAGAAATGGTATACCTTCTCATAGACCAAAAATATGCATTTAATCTTGCCTTAGGGCTATTAGCTGTCCCCCATTCTCTCGTAAGTCCAAAGAGATCTGGACTGAATGGACATCCCACAGAACATCACATTTGTGCATTACTTTAATAATTTCCTGCTGATTGGATGGGACAAGCAAGAGACAGCTGCTACTCTGGAAGCTTTGGTAAGACTCAAGTGGTCAAGAGGGTGAGAAATTAATCCCACAAAGGTTCGGCCATCTGCCACATTAGTGACTTTTTAGGGGTCCAGCAGTCAGTGGCATGCCATGCTCTCTCCGCCAAAGTGTAACTGCTGCATTGAAGGCGGCACTGTGCCTGGTAGGCCCTGAGTTCTGCCGGCAACACATCCCACAGGAACAGTTGCTGCTCTGGCTCTATGCTGGGTAACACAGAGAGCTACCAGACCTCACAGGGGCCCGGATCAGGTCTAGGCTGTGGTACACCCGGCCCTGAAGCTTGGGTCATGACTCAGCAGATCTTACGGCACAGGCAGCTCAGTGCAGTGCAGGGTTTACGGTAAGAGTTTATGGCAACCCCCAGTGAAAGGATCACAAGGCCATATGAATCCTGAGCAAGGCCATGCGATCTGCAGTGGAGAAGTACACCTTCTGAGAAGTAGCATGTTACTGAGCTGTGTGCCTTATGAGCTGAGTCAGAACCACCAAGACATAAAGTTGTATGAATTAAACAGCAGTCTGTCAGAAGACAGAAATAGTACATCTGAGACTGGGTTCAAGCAGGACCAGAGGGACAAGGTGGCTATATGCACAGGTAGCGCAGACCTCCATGTCACCCACTCCAGTTCCATCACAGCTATTCCTCCCACTTGTACCTACAGCCACATAGGAAGGGCGGTAAGCCAGCCAGGTAATGTCCAGGCTCAGTTTACTAGTGGGTCAGCTTGGCTCAGTATGTGGGTGCAAGACCCAAAGGGACCATGGGTGCATTGCAGGCCCAAAAAGGAGTGGCCCTGAGAGTGGTAAAGGAAAATCTTTCCAACAGGCAGATCTATGAGCAATGTACATGGTCATCATTTTATGTAGAAGTGGCCTTAGCTGAGATCCCTGGACAGTGGTTAATGGCTGGCTCTTTGGTCAGGGTGTGGAAGGAAAAGGGATAGAAGAGCAGACAAGTTCTAGGTTAGAGGTCTGAACGTGAGAGAATGGGCATAGATAGCAAATATTTTTGTAACACTTAATGTCTACCAGAAATCTCCAACATGAAGGCACTGAGCTACCACAGACTAAATGACTCCATCAGTTGACCTTAGCCAGTCTGGAAGAGGCAAAATGGGCACAGGGATGGAATGGCCTATGGCAGAGGCAGAGACAATGAATGAGCTCAACCGATGAATTCCCACTTACCAAAGCTCATACAACTATCGTGTCTCTGGCTGTCCAATCAGTCAGCAACAGACACCGATGCTGCTCCCCAACGTGACACTATTCCTTAAGGAGAACAAATCACTTGCTGTCAACTTGACACTGATACCTTTGGTTCCAGAAGGGCTGGCAATTCATTATCACAAGGTTATCCAGCTATCAGGCATTCCCAGATCCCAGAGCCATAAGCCTCAGCCAGCATCACTATGGGCATTAATGGGATGCCTAACTCACAGGTGTGACTCCCACTCAACAGTGTTCAACCAGAGTCCTACCTCATAGCAAAGTGAGAGAATATGCCCAGCAATAGGACCCACTCACTGGTCATTATCACATATACATAATCCAGAAATACATAGTCCCATAGATCCCTAGAAAGGCCTATTAATGACACAATGTAAGAACCAGCTGAAATACAATATGCTGAAAAGGATAGAGTACCATCCTTCAGGATGTAGCATATGCATCAAATCACAAACCTTTATATGGGTCCAAGAACCAAGGGGGAAAAAGGAGTGGCTCTCATTACATCACCCAGTAACCCACCGGAGGACACGA
Organism: Smutsia gigantea; assembly: GCA_032199065.1. Classification (NCBI taxonomy): domain Eukaryota; kingdom Metazoa; phylum Chordata; class Mammalia; order Pholidota; family Manidae; genus Smutsia; species Smutsia gigantea. Next base: position 56,245 of record JAVSCE010006231.1, read on the forward strand.
CTTCCCATTCCTAGGGCTCTGCAGGGTTGGAACTATTGGTTGCCAAAGAGGGTACACTCTTCTAGGGAATACAGCAAAAGTCCTACTGAACTATAAGCTGTACTTTTGGACTTACATCTAGGGACCAGTAGTCCAGAAACAGTCACCATCCTGGCAGGAGTAATTGACTTTGAGCAACAGGAATTGGGGGATGGAGAAATATATGTGGCACTCCGGCAATCCCTTCGGTGCCTGCTGGTATTCTCTTGATCCACTGCAACGGTGAATGGGTATATGTAGCAACTCTAGCCTGAAAAGGGTATGATTACCAAGGGTTCAGAACACTCAGAAATGAAGGTTTGGATCACACCATTAGGTAAGCCACCAAGATCTGCTAAGATGATGACTGTGGATGAAGAATATCTTAAAGGATGATGGAAGACAGAGAAGATGAGTGCTAGTTGTGGCTGTTCAGTGACAGCAGATATCGATCATACAACCAAACTCCCTCTTCTGAGAGGCGGACATGGGAATCAAGGAGTTGCTCCCCAAACCTGCAAGAAGTAGATCTGTGTGGGGCAAGCACTACAGAGACAGAAATGCTCTGCTCAGAATTCTTTCAAGAGAACAGGCTGCAAGGAGTACAGCTGGCCGAGTCCTAGCCGAAGGGTCCTCCCTGTTACCCCTCTGGATTCACTGCCACATTCACTGCAAGGCCATGCTTCCCCAGGGCTGCTCCCTGCCACTGACTGAGCAGTGAGGGTACTAGTGATGGACCACTCTTGTACAACACGGGACTCCTTTATTAAGTAACTGTGGCTCGAGGACACCCCATGAGCCTTGCCCAACCTTTTTGGAACCACACTGCAATCTGAGGCTCTTCTAGCCCGGTCTTGTTCTTCCTGCTCTCCTGTCACAGGTGTCAAGCCTACAGTACAGATGGATGGATCTCCCTGCTTACTCCTGCTCCCTCCTCTTAGTTCTTTACAGACAGATCACTCCAGCACCTCTTTTGCATGTTTAATCCCACTTAGGCATTAAGGACTTCCCGAAGGACTCGAACTGATACAGAAGGTCATGTTTATGGATCAACATCTGCATATTTTCTTTGATACCACACTCAAACTAACTACAGTGTATGTGCACAAGAGAACCTGGTTTGCTGAAAATCAAGTAACTCAATGCCCACAATAGATCATAAGGATTAAAAGGTAGATGATTTATCTCCTATCAGCCTTAGGAAAAATATTTTTAAAATTCAAGATATATGCAAGAAAGGATTAAAACTCATAGAATTAATATACAGCTTAAGAAATGAACCTTACAGGGCACTACAATTCACTGTCACAATATACATAGGTCACAGGGATGGTAGCACAGCACAGAGAAGACAATTAATGACTCTGTAACATCTTATTATATTGCTAGATAGTGACTGCAATGGAGGGCTTGATAATATGGGTGAATGTTGAACCACTGCGTTGTGTATGTGAAACCATCATAACATTGTGTATCAATGATATTTTAATAAAAAAGAAAGAAATGAACCTTACCAAAAGATCTGGAGTCTCTTGTGTATCCTACCCTGACTGCATTCTCCTGCCAATCTCCAGATTTTGATCTTTATCATTCCTGTGCATTTCTTTGTATTTTTACTACATACATATATATTCTTAAACATTATTCTTTGGATTTCTTAAATCTTTACTTATAATTTCCTAAAAAGTGGGCTTATATATGTTTACACTAGAGTTTACTAAGCTGATGATTAAAAAGAAACAAAAACCCAACCTGTGTCACACAGAACTATTTATTGTTGAAATTATTTAGTAGAAATGGATCAAAGTTACAATGCTGAGAAAAGGGATGTTTTATTATCTTGACTCGACCGCAAGTTATAGTTTATAGAAGTTATATAAATGTAGGCTGATTATCTTTAGTTTCAAAAAGCCAAACATAAAGCACAGAAAATAAATGTAATTTTTAAAAGTTCTGGCATAATTCTCCTATATGTCATGCGGAATCATAGGAAGAATCATTGCAATAATTACCCAAAGTAATATTAAAGGTAACAAAATAGATGTTTGGTCTTAAATGTAAATTCAAATGTACAGGGCCTGTAACAACAGATGAGAACAAAAGTATATCTGTGATTTCTAACAGCAAAAAATAAATTCGCTTGTTAGTACAATATTCTTCAGTGAAATAAGAATGCAGATCAAGGATAAAATGTTGGACAGTCTTATCAACAAGGCCAACTGTAAGGATAATTTTTCAGGGTAGCTAAAATGAGCAACAGTAAAGCTCTATACACATAACTGAACTGTTTGTTATTACACTAGGGCCAGTACTTTATTTGTAGAGTTTGCAAATCAAAATGTAATAAATAATTATACATCAGGACTGGTAGGAATACCAAATATTATTTCACGACTGCCACTATGTGTTTCTTCTTTTCTGGCACAACGGATACAGATCCAGGCTTGCTATGTTTGAGACGATTCACTTCCCTAGAAATAAACAAAATATAAGGAAGATGAAAAATTATGAAAAACCATCTTAACCAAAGAAAAATTTCTCAGAAAAATCACAAAGCCTTTCCTTTCTCTGGAAAACCACCTACTGAAAAGTTTTCCCAGTTTTTGTTAATTTACACTTTTTCTCGAATTACATAACAGCATCCTTTCCCAAAGAGAATATTCCACAGGGGATATGGCTGTGAGAGCTCCGCTTTAGACCCAAAATGTTATGATGAAGCATATATTAAAAATTTATGGAATGTGCACTATGAGTTCTTTGCTTTAAGTTGAAAAATATATAGTAATACCTCTTAATTCCAGCTACATTAAAAGTCATTTTAAAAAACAATTTATAGTAGTTTTTAGTTTGAGAAGTGTTTTCTTATTTTGATGTAATTCATTTTCATTGGTTGCTCTTTAAACATAACCTGCCTGGAAAATAGGTTATAGAAATTCTCACAATCTCAGATGATCACTGCTTTCCCCTCTGTCAGGAAAAAGGAAAATAAAGCCTAGAGAAATCTTCAACAACATCTGCAATGTATGACACAGCACATCAGCTATTCCCTTGACAGGCAGGTTTGTTTTTGGTGAGATGAGGGGGGGAGTTAGAAATCAGTACTGAGACAGAGTCAGACGACCCCAAACATACTTTCGTCGACGAGCTTCTTTCATAATGCGCTGTTCCTGAATCTGGCTGTAGATCGATTTTGGTAGATGTCGATGACGAGCAATACGTTTTATATGAGGATGATGTTGAAATTTCTCCTTCAACCTCTGGTTGTAATCTTTGGCTGCTTTTTCTCGCGATGTGAGCTAAAAAATTGCATTTTGATATTTTAATGAATGATGAGTTCTTTGTTTTGCTTCAGTAAAATAAAGCTAGGAAGCATCTTTTCCCCCCAAAACTAAACTTTTATGACACCAACCAAAATTGCCAATATAAATCTACCCTTTACAAGGTTGTATCAGAAACACCAGCTCTGTGAGCGCTTCATTTCCTTTCAGGCAGCACGCCTAAAAGGCAGACAGATGCCACCAAGTGAAAAACAGTGCTAAGCAGGTGGGATATGTGGATCACTGACCTGAACCTTTCCTGGGCATAAGTAAAAGAAAAAGAAACCAAATTAATCACTTAAAACTTTTTTCTGTATAAATTACTGAGACAGAAAAGAACATGTGTTCAATTCCACAATGGTGATACAATTTGGAGGAACATTTAATATGAGTTGAAACCTAGGCATTGTGTATTATTTACCAATGATTAAACCTAAAATAGAACAGACTTTAATTACTGCTTATCATATCTTGATTTTCCTGCTGGGCTAAATAAAAAATAACTCATTTAATCCTTCCTTTTTACAATGAATATTTGTTTCTAACATAAACATTCTGAATGTTCTTACGGAAAACATGAGACATTTAGAAAAACATCAAGAACAAAAACCATAATCCCACAACTCCAAGGAAGCTAGCCAATGATAACATTTGTTATATTTTAATTGAATCTTTTTTAAATCCTGAAGTTCTACTTTTTTTAAAGTTAAGGGTTTCCCTATGTCTTTGATATTAAAAGACCTCAGAGGGACTTGCAGCCTTTGATCTGCCTGATTACTATTCTATTAACAGAAGAAACATTCTAAGTTCTAAGCCCCTAGTCCATATGTGTTCTCTCCCTACCTCAAGGAAAACACAATCAAGAAGGCTCAAATACTATCAAACATCTGAATTTACAAAAGACCTCCGAAGGTGCCTCTGAAATGAAAATGTAAATTTCAAAACAACCTTGTCATTTTGTTGCTAATTTCTTTCTTTTTATCACAGCTATGTCAACTTGATCAAAATACCTAAAGTAGTTCAAATAAATGCTCTTTAATATATGGTACTAAATAAAATTAGAGCCTAGCTTTATGTCAATGAAAGAAAATGGGATCTCTTACCACACCCAATTTTTCAGAAGCATTAGCTTTCCAAAGACGAATGTTCATTTCATCAGATCCACACATAATGTACTTGTTGTCAGAAGTCCATTTTACACAGATAACATGTTGCATTCTCTTTGTGTGATAGACTTCCCTACAGAAGAGGATTAAGTTAAGGTCCTTAAGATTTTGGTACAGATTTTTCTTTAACCCCACATACTACCAAGTATCAGGATGTCATTTTTCAGTCCTAAGAAATTAATTTTAATGTACTTTTAATGAGCCAAACTAGCAAACTTCAATGCTAAGTGCTGGGAAATTTTAAAAAGCATATATCCTGGATTCAAGATGGCGGTGTGAGAGGCGACATGGAGAACTCCTCCCAAAACCACAAACAGCACAAAAATATAGTTAATTAATACAACTAACCCTAAAACAGCAAGAAGAAAGAAGGCTGAACCAGACTGCATACAGACCTCATGAACAGAGCAGACCTCACAAAACAGGGTAACGTACGAAACCCTTAATCCGGCGAGACCCAAGCCCTACCCCACCCCAGCTCACCAGCAGGAAGAAGAGAAATAGAGCAGGGAGGGGGTGGAAGCTTGGGATTGCTGAGTGCCTAGCCCTGGAGATCTGCTTTGTGAGTAGAAACCAATATTCTGTGGTGCTCTGGATGTTGGGGAGCTTGGACAGGTGAAGGGCCTGGGAGACTGACATTCCGGCCGTTTGTGGAGGACAGGATCCACACCCGGCCGCTCTGTGTCAGAAGAAGGGTGAGTGGTCTGAGAGGCTTCCTAGCAGTGAGAGGGCTGCTGAAGGGGTGGGGTTTGCAAGGAGCTTGCTGCACAGGAGAAGGGAGAGCTGGACAAGGTTGTCTGCACGAGCTTTGCCCAGCTTGTTGGGAACTTTGAGGAGCTTCCGGCCTGAGGCTCTGAGGCCCCCCATTGTGCCACACAGCCTGCTGAGCCTTCCTCCTGGCCTGCCAGAACCTGCTCGCAAACCAGCAGTCACTGCACTGGCATCAGGCCAGCCAGAGGGAGGCCCCGCCTACAAGAACTAGAGATGCAAAGCACAGAGGCTTACATGTGTGTGTGCTTGGCCCACTGGCTCTGACACTGGAGACAGGCACCGCAGATGGGAATAAGGAAAAAGATCTTTCCTCCCCCAGGAACCAGCTCTGCTCCCCTATGACCCCCAACCTCACTCTAGGGGCTGAGCACCTCCAGAGACTGGAGTTTCTGCGCACTAGTGGACACCACACAGAAATATGAAATGTCAAAAGAACATGGTTCACACCAAAATCTCACAAACACCAGAAAAAGGGCCAAAGAAAACAACTCTCCAATCTTCCTGAAAGAGAGTTCAAAAAAAAATTATAAACATGCTTATGAAGGTACATAAAAATATTCAAGAACTCAAGAACGAATTTAAGTCAAAGATTCAATCATTAAGAAATTCCGTATCTGAAATGAAACATACAATGGAGGGATTTAAAAGCAGATCAGATGTAGTAGAAAAGATGGTAAATGGAATAGAAATTAGAGAAGAGGAATACAAAGAAGCTGAGGCACAGAGAGAAAAAAGAATCTCTAAGAATGAAAGAATATTGAGAGAACTGTGTGACCAATCCAAATGGAACAATACTCGCATTATAGGAGTACCAGAAGAAGGAGAGAAAAAGGAATAGAAAGTGTCATTGAGGAGGTAATTGCTGAAAACTTCCCCAATCTGGGGAAGGAGATATTCTCTCAGGCCATGGAGATGCACAGATCTCCCAATACAAGGGACCCAAGGCAGACAACATCAAGACATATAATAATTAAAATGTCAAAGATAAAGGATAAAGACAGACTTTTAAAAGCAGCTAGAGAGAGAAAAAAGATCATATACAAAGGAAAACCTTTCAGGCTATCATCAGACTTCTCAGCAGAAACCTTAAGGCCAGAGGGAAGGCATGATATATTTAATGCAATGAAGCAGAAGGGCCTTGAACCAAGAATACTCTACCCAGCAAGGTTATCATTTAAATTTGAAGGAGGGATTAAACAATTTTCGGATAAGCAAAAGCTGAGAGAATTTACCTACCACAAACCACCTCTACAGTGCATTTTGGAGGGACTCCTATAGATGGAAGTATTCCTAAGACTAAATAGATGTCACCCAAGGGCTAGACAAAGAGTACAGAATATGATTCATAAAATACAAAGAATGGAGGAGGAAAAAAGAAGAAGCTTTAGGTTGTGTTTGTACTAGGATACAATGTGAGTTAAATTAGACTGTTAGATAATAAGGGAATTACCCTTGAACCTTTGGTAACCACGAATATAAAGCCTGCAATGGCAATAAGTACATACCTATTGATAATCACCCTAAATGTAAATAGTCTGAATGCACCAATCAAAAGACACGGAGTTACTGAACGGATAAAAAAACAAGACCCATCTATATGTTGCCTACAAGAGACTCACTTCAAACCCAAAGACATACACAGACTGAAAATGAAGGGATGGAAAAAGATATTTCATGCAACTAATAGGGAGAAAAAGCAAGAGTTGTAGTACTTGTATCAGACAAAATAGACTTCAAAACAAAGAAAGTAACAAGAGATAAAAAAGGACATTACATAATGATAAAGGGGTCAGTCCAACACGAGGATATAACCATTATAAATATCTATGTACCCAACACAGGATCGCCTACATATGTGAAACAAATACTAACAGAATTAAAGAGGGAAATAGAATGCAATGCATTATTTTAGGAGACAGCAACACACCACTCACTCCAAAGGACAGATCAACCAGACAGAAAATAAATAAAGAGACAGAGGCACTAAACAACATATTAGAACAGATGGACCTAACGGGACATCTACAGAACACTCCAACCAAAAGCAAAAGGATACACATTCCTCTCAACTGCACATAGAACATTTTCAAGAATATACTAGGCCACAAAAAGAACCTCAGTAAATTTTAAAAGATTGAAATTGTACCAAACAGCTTCTTAGATCACAAAGGTATGAAACTAGAAATAAATTACACAAAGAAAATGAAAAAGCCCATAAACACATGGAGGCTTAATCACATGCTCCTAAATAATCAGTGGATCAATGACCAAATAAAAACAGAGATCAAGCAACATATGGAGACAAATGACAACAATAATTCAACACCATAACATCTGTGGGACACAGCGAAGGCTGTACTAAGAGGGAAAGATATTGCAACACAGGCCTACGTCAGGAAAGAAGAACAATCCCATATGAACAGTCTAAACTCACAATTAATGAAACTATAAAAGGAAGAACAAATGAGGCCCAAAGTCAGTAGAAGGAGGGACATAATAAAGATTAAAGCAGAAATAAATAAAATTGAGATGAATAAAACAGAAATAATCAAAGAAAGCAGGAGCTGGTTCTTCGAGAAAATTAACAAAATAGATAAACCCCTAGAGCCAGACTTATCAAGAAAAAAAGAGAGTCTACACACATAAACAGAATCAGAAATGAGAAAGGAAAAAGCATTAGACACCACAGAAATACAAACAATTATTGGAGAACACCAAGAAAAATTATATGGTAACAAACTGGATAACCTAGAAGAAATGGAAAACCTTCTAGGAAAATGCAACCTTCCAAGGCTGACCCAGGAAGAAACAGAAAATCTGAATAGACCAATTACCAGCAAAGAAATTGAATTAGCAATCAAAAAACTACCTAAGAACAAAACTCCTGGAGAAGATGGTTTCACTGCTGAATTTTATCAAACACATTTTATCAAATATTAGGAAGACCTAATACCCACCCTCCTTAAAGATTTTGAAAGAGTAGAAGAGGAGGGAATACTCCCAAACTCATTCTACAAGGCCAACATCACTCTAATACCAAAACCAGACAAAGACACCACAAAAAAAGAAAATTACAGACCAATATCCCTGATGAACATAGATGCAAAAATACTCAACAAAATATTAGCAAACCGAATCCAAAAATACATCAAAAAGATCGCCCATCATGATCAAGTGGGATTCATCCCAGGGATGCAAGGATGGTACAACATTCAAAAATCCATCAACATCATCAACATCAATAAAAAGAAGGACAAAAACCCATGGTCATCTCCATAGATGCTGAAAAAGCATTGGACAAAATTCAACATCCATTCATGATTAAAACTCTCAACAAAATGGGTATAGATGGCAAGTACCTCAACATAATAAAGGCCATATATGACAAACCCACAGCCAACATTATACTTAACAGTGAGAAGCTGAAAGTTTTTCCTTTATGATCGGGAACAAGACAGGGATGCCCACTCTCACCTCTTTAATTGAACATAGTTCTGGAGGTCCTAGCTACGGCACTCAGACAACACAAATAAATGGCATGCAGATTGGCAAGGAAGAACTCAAACTGTCCCTGTTTGCAGGAGACATGATATTGTACATAAAAAACCCTAAAGAATCCATTCCAAAACTACTAGAATATCTGAATTCAGCAAAGCTGCAGGATACAAAATTAATACACAGAAATCTGTTGCATTCCTATACACTAACGGTAGACTAGCAGAAAGAGAAATTAGGAAAACAATTCCATTCACAATTGCATCCAAAAGAATAAAATACCTAGGAATAAACCTAACCAAGGATGTGAAAGACCTATATATTGAAAACTACAAGACACTCTTAAGAGAAATTAAAGAGGACACTAATAAATGGAAATTCATCCCATGCTCCTGGCTAGGAAGAATTAATATTGTCATAATGGCCATCCTGCCTAAAGCAATCTACACATTTAATGCAATCCCTATCAAATTACCAACAGCATTCTTCAATGAAGTAGAGCAAATAGTTCTGAAATTCATATGGAATAACAAAAGACTTCAAATACCCAAAGCAACCCTGAGAAGGAAGAAAAAAGCAGGGGGGATTATGCTCCCTGACTTCAAGTTCTACTACAAAGCTACAGTAATCAAGACAATTTGGTACTGGCACAAGAACAGACCCACAGAGCAGTGGAACAGAATACAGAGCCCAGATATAAACCCAAGCAAATATGGTCAATTAATATACCATGAAGGAGCCATGGATATACAGTGGGGAAGTGACAGCCTCTTCAACAGCTGTTGTTGGCACAACTGGACAGCTACATGTAAGAGAATGAAACTGGATTACTGTCTAAACCCATACACAAAAGTAAACTCAAAATGGATCAAAGACCTGAATGTAAGTCATGAAACCATAAAACTCTTAGAAAAAATATATAGGCAAAAATATCTTGGACATAAACATGAGCAACTTCTTCATGAACATGTCTCCCTGGGCAAGGGAAACAAAAGCAAAAATGAATGAATGGGACTATATCAAACTAAAAAGCAAAGGATACCATCAGTAGAACAAAAAGACATCCTACAGTATGGGAGAATATATTCATAAATGACATATCCGATAAGGGGTTGACATCCAAAATATATAAAGAGCTCACGCACCTCAACAAACAAAAAGCAAATAATCCAATTAAAAAATGGGCAGAGGACTGAACAGACACTTCTCCAAAGAAGAAATTCAGATGGCCAACAGGCACATGAAAAGATGCTCCACATCACTAATCATCAGAGAAAAGCAGATTAAAACCACAATGAGATATCACCTCACACCAGTGAGGATGGCCAACATCCAAAACACAAACAACAACAAATGTTGGCGAGGATGTGGAGAAAAGGGAACCCTCCTACACTGCTGGTGGGAATGCAAATTAGTTCAACCATTGTGGAAAGCAGTATGGAGGTTCCTCAAAAAACTCAAAATAGAAATACCATTTGACCCAGGAATTCCACTCCTAGGAATTTACCGTAAGAATGCAGGATCCCAGTTTGAAAAAGACATATGCACCCCTATATTTATCACAGCACTATTTACAATAGCCAAGAAATGGAAGCAACCTAAGTGACCATCGGTAGATGAATGGATGAAGAAGATGTATACATACAGAATGGAATATTATTCAGCCATAAGAAGAAAACAAATCCTACCATTTGCAACAACATGGATGGAGCTAGAGGGTATTATGCTCAGTGAAAGGCAGAGAAAGACAAGTATCAAATGATTTCACTCATATGTGGAGTATAAGAATAAAGGAAAAAGTGAAGGAACAAAACAGTCACATCACAGAACCTAAGAATGGACTAACATTTATCAAAGGTAAATGGACTGGGGAGGATGGGTGGGAAGGGAAGGATACGAGGGGGAGAGGGGCATTATGATTAGCACACATAATGTAGGTGGCGGGTTACACGGGAAAGGCAGTATTTATAGAGAAGATAAGTAATGATTCTATAGAATCTTACTATGCTGATGGACAGTGACTGTCCTGGGATATGTGGGGGGGACTTGAAAATAGGGGGTCTAGTAACCATAATGTTCAAGTGATTGTACATTAATGATACCAGAAAAAAAAAAAAATAATATATATATATATATATATATATATTCTGTCCTCAGAGAAATTACAATCTAATAAAAACACACAAAAAGAAAACTAGACACCCAGAAAAGTTCACAAAAATAGTAATACAAATATAGTATGTTGAAGCTGGAGTAATTTTGGAACAATAAAATGAATGCCTACCTCCACACCTCACCCCATCCCTCACCCCCCCAGCAAAAGCAATTCAGGTCAGCAGCCACACTTTTCTTTTTTCCCATTTTACTGGAAAATAAAATAAGTGCAATGGCATTCAAAGAGCACATCCTGACACACTTATCCTAATGTGTGATTTTTGTTTTGGTCAAAATGTTTAAAAAGCTTAAGTGAAGTGAGAGTTGATGACTCACATGTGTGAAAAGAAGGGCTCTAAAGTGTCTGATGAGCTGAGGTAAGAATCATTTTATAAATGGAGGGATAAGATGTCATACCTATTTGGAAACACTGTGAAACATGGTAAGTAAATTCACAGAAGACACTATATTGGGAAGTGTTAAGAAAAGCATTAAAAAGTAAAAGACAAGGTCAGAAACACTAAGAAGGTGAGAATTCTAAAGAAATAAATATTCCATATCTGGATTAAATGATTCAAAATGCAGACTACTTGAGAAAAGGAAACAAGCTCAGTAAACTCTACCCAGTGAAAAAAGAAAACCCATACGTGATGACCAAATTAAACAGAATTCATGCCTATAAACAAAACTGAGGCACACTCACAAAGCCAGTCCTTCACACTGCTTCTAACAGATTCATTTTGACCTCTTGAATGAACATGTGAGATAAATACTAAGAAATTTATCTCTAAAAGGGAAAGGATGGTTAGAAAGAACATCCTATTAAAATGAAAAGTAGTAGACAGAGACTACTTTTATTTCTCTCAGTGCTCTGCTTTTACAAGATTCATTTCTTATAATCTCTATCCTTATGATCTTATACTTACAATCTTAACCTTATAATCTCTACTTATAAGGCTTTTTTGCCCACAGCAACATAATTGATTTCAGTGTTAGGAAATTCAATCAGGCTTTGGTAACCACTAAAAATAACCTGTTCATGTACTAGACCAGTCAAATCCAAAGGTTACTTAACCAACTGAGAATCCTTCTAATGATAACCTATGCAGAGTTCTTATCTTCTACATCTGTTTATGCTTGCACATATGACAGATTTACAAAGTTCACTAAAAATTATACTATTAGGAGATGAACACATGTTAAAAACTTAAGTTCTTTAACACACAGTCAAAATAAACTGTTCCATGTGAATACAACTGATTTACTTGTTTGCTAGTAGAGTGAATAAAATCCCAAAAGAAGCTGAATTTCAAATATTGACATAACTGTAGTTTTTAATAATCTACTCAAGATTTACTTAAAAAATATGCTTTAACCATGTTAAGGTCTTTCAAAGGAAACCGTTTTTAAAGTAGATTATTCAAAGCACTGCCTGTGTTATTTAATGTCTGTAATGACAGGAAACTAGAGCAGAGAATAGAAACAAACCAAAACTAGCTTTCGAGCAAATGATGGCAAAGGTCACAGGAAATACCACTTACAAAGCTACACACCAACAGAAGTAACACATATTAAGACTGATTTCAAAAGCTCCAAATGACACCACAAGGTAATTCCTCAGAAATGGGGCATAAGAACTCCATACTTCATACAATTTTGGAGTAACTTGAGCTTTTTAGCTAGACCTATCATAAGTAAAAACACCAAAGAGTTAGACAAGCAGAATGGCTATGACAAAAAAAGGTGCGGAGGAGTCAGCATTAGGAGGCACCGTCTAAAAGAAATTTTATTTCTGCACAGGGCTGGGACAAGGGTGAAGCAAGTGAGGTGCCCACCATGTAAACTTGGGTGGCACTCACTCTCAGGGCGGTGCAGGTGCAGGGCTGGACCTGAACCATCCTGAGAATAAGTAACTCTTTGAAATCTGCACCCAGGCACCTTACTTAGATGCACCCTAGTCCTGACCCTGATGGAACAGAAAGATGGGAGGAGGAGACATGATATGCCTTTGAGAAAAACATCATTTCTTCAGCAGATTCAGAAAGTTCAGCATTACAGAAGCTGGTTATCATTAAAAGCAACGATCAAAATTCTCATCATTGCACTACAATGGTGAGATTTCTCCACCCTGTTGTAGTTACACTGCCAAATTAAATGTTCTCTAGATTTTTTTTAAGTAAAGGAAGGGTCCCAGAAAATTGTCTGCTACCGTCAATCTTTATCAAGCTGGATAAACGGCTTTACCAGCTCCTCACAGATCATCACATTCCACCCTCTCCAAATTCTCTTTTCTTCCTTTTCCCTGATTCTACTCATTTTTCTCCTTCTTTTCTACTATATCTAGTCATTCTGTTCTTTTTCACTAAGTCCATCTTCTCCCCACTGAACTTTCATTCCATCAGGCAAGAGGAGGCCACTCCATCAAGTATATGTATGTAGGTATATACATGCATATATTGTACAAATATTAATTATACGGTAATTTAGAAAGAATATTCATTTTCTTTCAAAATTTTAATATGTCAGTATTCTTGTTGTATTAAAATGGAGGTGGTCATATATTTAAGCATGAGCGATACCACCATAATCTGTTAGTTATCATTACTTTATAGGGAAATCTCCTCTAACTTGGATTTGCTTTGAATATGCTTCCAGAAACAAATATAAGGCATTACCAAGGAACAACAAGAATGTGTATGAGAAGCACTCTGTAAACCACAGCATACTATGCAACAGGCTGCATCTTAGCACAGGAGTGGTTTTAAAGTCAGCAGGTAAAGCAAAAACTCAAGTACAGTCAAAACTACCTTCGAAAACCTTAAAATACCATTGTTTTCTGTAAACTACCTCGATACAACAATATATAATACATTACAGGTGTATAAACATATACAACATCCATAACATACAGCCTGTAGTAGGAGGCCAAGCTGTACCAAATAACACACGTCTTAAAAAATTACACTCAATATGCTTATAGAATGAGAGATACAGAGTACAGGACAACTGAATACTCATACCTCTCACCTCTTGATCATTCCAGGACCTATACCTACTAAGTGAAATGGAGGAAGAATAAGTCCTGACGATTTAAACTGTTCTTGTTGTTTTCTCTTTTTTTTTTTTTGCATTAGTGTATAAGAGCTGAATTTGAACAAGTGAGAAGAACAAATGTAAGGTATTATTATTATTATTAATTGCCCTTAAACTGTATTAAGGAAAATCTTATCTAAGTTCTTCATTATCAAATTAAAGTTTTTTATACGTTTATTTTAAAGCAACTAGAATACTTTGAATGATATTACTATGACGGATATTATGTCATTATACATTTACTCAAACCTACAGAATGTACAACACAAAGAGTGAACTCTAGGGGATTTCTGGGAACATGGTGGCATAGGCAGGGCGGCGGAAATCTCCCCCCAAAACCATATATATTTATGAAACTACAACAAATACATCTATTCCTAAAAGAGAGACCAGAAGATACAGGACAGCACACAGCCTGCATCTACACCTGAGAGGACTCGGCACCCCGTGAGGCGGGTAATATACAGAGCCGCGACCCGGCGGGACCCGAGCACTCCCCCACCCCAGCGCACTGGCAGGAGGAGAGGATTCAGAGTTGGGAGGGAGTGGAAGTACAGGCCCGCGAAATGACCAGCCCTGGTGATCTGCGCCAGGAGTGCGGACACACATCGCGCAGTGTATCGGAGATTGGAGAGACAGAGGGTGCAGGAACTGAGCCGGAGAATGCACCCGGGTCCTGGCAGCTGATTCCCCCGGAACAAAAGAAAAGCATGCACTTTTTTTAGCGGTCTTAAAGACACAGGGGCCCAACGGAGAGGCAGGATCGTCCCAGCACACTCAGCCCAGCAGACTGGGAGTCCTGGGGAATTTCGGACCCCTTGGCTGGTGAATGGGAAAAAGTAGCCGCAATGAGACTTCCCACACAGATCAACAGACTCCCATTCGTTCCCACCGTGGCCTGAGCTACAAAGGGCCCTGCAGAGGGACACGGCCACGGCTGCGCAAAAGTGGAGCAACAGTGCCACCGACAGCATCCCCACAAAATCTACTCCCGGCTGGCCTTATTTTTTCTCTTTTCTTTTCTTTCTTTCTTTTTTTCCTTTTTAAAAGTCTTAAAGAGCCCAACTGACATACGTGGCACCAAACAGCGACCACTTCTACTGCCATCAAAAGACAGAGGAATATGGTACAGACTAAGATCAAAAAGACAACCCAGAGAGGGAGCCTGACGGGACGGAAATGCACAACCTTCCTGAAAAAGAATTCAGAACCAAAGTCATAACCATACTGATGGATCTACAGAGAAATATGCAAAAGTTGAGGGAGGAAGTGAGGAAAGTGAGGAAAGACAATGCAGAAATGAGACAAGCGATCGACGGGTTTAGCAGCAGACTGGACGAGATGCAAGAGACTGTTAATGGAATAGAAATCAGAGAACAGGAATACAGAGAAACTGAGGCAGAGAGAGATAAAAGGATCTCTAGGAATGAAAGAATATTAAGAGAACTGTGTGACCAATCCAAACGGAACAATATTCGCATTATAGGAGTACCAGAGGAAGAAGAGAGAGAAAAAGGGATAGAAAGTGTCCTTGAAGAAATAATTGCTGAAAACGTTCCCATGCTGGGGAAGGAAATAGTCTCGCAGACCATGGAAGCCAACAGATCTCCCAACACTAGGGACCCAAGGAAGACAACACCAAGACACATAATAATTAAAATGGCAAAGATCAAATATAAAGAGAGTTTTGAAGGCAGCTAGAGAGAAGAAAAAGATCACCTATAAAGAAAAACCCATCACACTATCATCAGACTTCTCAACAGAAACCTTACAGGCCAGAAGAGAATGGCATGATATATTTAACGTAATGAAACAGAAGGGCCTCAAACCAAGAATACTGTATCCAGCACGATTATCATTTAAATATGACGGAGGGATTGAACAATTTCCAGACAAGAGAAGGTTGAGAGACTTTGCCTCTCATAAACCACCTCTACAGAATATCTTAAAGGGACTGCTCTAGAGGGAAGCACTCCTAAGGCTAAAAAGATGTCACCAAAGAAAATAAAATCATAGCAAAGAGAGCAGACCATCCAAATACTAAATAAAGGCAAAGATTAAAACACATAGTATATAAAGAACGGAGGAGGAAGAATAAGAAGGGAGATAAATAAAGAAACATCAGACTGTGTTTACAATAACTTAACAAGAAAGTTAAATTAGATTGTTAGATAGTAAAGAAGCAACCCTTGAACCTTTGGTAACCACGAATCTAAAGCCAGCAATGGCAATAAGTACATATCTGTCCATAATCACCTAAATGTAAATGGACTGAATGCACCAATCAAAAGACACAGAGTAACAGAATGGATAAAAAAGTGAGACACATCTATATGCTGCTTACAAGAGACTCACCTCAAACCCAAAGATATACAGAGACTAAAACTGAAGGGATGGAAAAAGATATTTCATGCAAACAAGGAGAAAAAAAGCAGGTGTTGCAGTACTTATATCAGACAAAATAGACTTCAAAACAAAGAGAGTAGCAAGAGATAAAGAAGGACATTACAAAATGATAAAGGGGTCAGTCCAGCAAGAGGATAAAACCGTTTTAAATACATACGCACCCAACACAGGAGTGCCGACATATGTGAAACAAATACTAACAGAATTAAAGGACAAAACAGAAAGCAATGCATTCATGTGAGGAGACTTCAACACACCACTCACTCCAAAGGACAGATCAACCAGACAGAAAATAAGTAAAGACACAGAGGCACGGAACAACACACTAGAACAGATGGACCTAACAGACATCTACAGAACTCTGTACCCAAAAGCAACAGGATACACATTCTTCTCAAGTGCACATGGAATATTTTCCAGAATAGACCATATACTAGGCCACAAAAAGAACCTCAGTAAATTCAAAAATATTGAAATCCTACCAACCAACTTCTCAGATCACAAAGGTATAAAACTAATATAAATTATACAAAGAAATCAAAAAGGCTCACAAATACATGGAGACTTAACATTCTCCTAATTAATCAATGGGTTAACGACCAAATCAAAACAGAAATCAAAGAATATATAGAGACTGATGACAACAACAACACAAAGCAACAACTTCTGTGGAATGCAGCGTAGGCAGTTCTAAGAGGAAAGAATATTGCAATCCAGGCCTATTTAAAGAAGGAAGAACATTCCCAAATGAACAGTCTAAAGACACAATTACTGAAATTGGAAAAAGAAGAACAAATGAGGCTCAAAGTCACCAGAAGGAGGGACATAATAAAGTTTAGAGAAGAAATAAATAAAATTGAGAAGAATAAAACAATAGAAAAAAATCCATGAAACCAAGAGCTGGTTCTTTGAAAAAAATAAACAAAATAGATAAACCCCTAGTCAGACTCATTAAGAGAAAAAGAGAATCTACACACATAAACAGAATCAGAAATGAGAAAGGAAAAATAATGATGGACTCCACAGAAATACAAAGAATTATAAGAGAATATTATGAGAATCTATATGCTAACAAGCTGGAAATACCTAGAAGAAATGGACAACTTCTTAGAAAAATACAACCTTCCAAGACTGACCAAGGAAGAAACAGAAAACCTAAACAGACCAATCACCAGCAACGAAATTGAAGTGGTAACCAAAAAACTACCCAAGAACAAAACCCCAGGGCCAGAAGGATTCACCTCTGAATTCTACCAGACATATAGAGAAGAAATAACTCCCATTCTCCTTAAAGTTTTCCAAAAAATAGAAGAGGAGGGAATACTTCCAAACTCATTCTATGAAGCCAGCATCACTCTAATACCAAAACCGGGCAAAGACCTCACCAAAAAAGAAAATTAAAGACCAATATCCCTGATGAACATAGATGCAAAAATACTCAACAAAATATTAGCAAACCGAATTCAAAAATACATCAAGAGGATCATACACCATGATCAAGTGGGTTTCATCTCAGGGATGCAAGGATGGTACAACATTCAAAAATCCATCAATATCATCCACCACATCAACAAAAAGAAGAACAAAAACCACATGATCATCTCCATAGATGCTGAAAAAGCATTTGACAAAATTCAGCATCCATTCCTGATTCAAACTCTCAACTAAATGGGTATAGATGGCAAGTACCTCAACATCATAAGGCCATATATGACAAACCCACAGCTAACATCATACTTAACAGCGAGACGCTGAAAGCTTTTCATCTACGATTGGGAACAAGACAGGGATGCCCACTCTCTCCACTGTTATTCAACATAGTACTGGAGGTCCTAGCCACAGCAATCAGACAAAACAAAGAAATACAAGGCATCCAGATTGGTAAAGAAGAAGTCAAATTGTCACTATTTGCAGATGTCATGATATTGTACATAAAAAACCCTAAAGACTCCACTCCAAAACTACTAGAACTAATATCTGAATTCAGCAAAGTTGCAGGATACAAAATTAACACACAGAAATCTGTTGCTTTCCTATACACTAATGATGAACTAACAGAAAGAGAAATCAGAAAAACAATTCCATTCACAATTGCATCAAAAAGAATAAAGTATCTAGGAATAAACCTAACGAAGAAGTGAAAAACCTATACTCTGAAAACTACAAGACACTCCTAAGAGAAATTAAAGAGGACACTAACAAATGGAAATGCATCCCATGCTCTTGGCTAGGAAGAATAAATATTGTCAAAATGCCTACACTACCTAAAGCAATCTACAGATTCAATGCAATCCCTATCAAAATATCAAGAGCTTTCTTCAATGAACTGGAACAAATAATTCTAAAATTCATATGGAACCACAAAAGACCCCGAATAGCCAAAGCAATCCTGAGAAGGAGGAATAAAACAGGGGGAATTACACTCCCTGACCTCAAGCTCTACTACAAAGCCACAGTAATCAAGACAGTTTGGTATTGGCACAAAAACAGACACACAGACCAGTGGAACAGAATAGAAAATCCAAACATTAACCCAAACATATACAGTCAATTAATATTTGATAAAGGAGCCTTGGATATACAATGGGGAGATGACAGCCTCTTCAGCAGCTGGTGTTGGAAAAACTGGAGCGCTACATGTAAGAGAATGAAACTGGATCATTGTGTAACCCCATAAACAAAGGTAAACTCAAGGTGGATCAAAGACCTGAATGTAAGTCATGAAACCATAAAACTCTTAGAAAAAAACTTAGGCAAAAATCCCTTGGACATAAACATGAGCAACTTCTTCATGAATATATCTCCCCAGGCAAGGGAAACAAAAGCAAAAATGAAGAAGTGGTACTATCTCAAGCTGAAAAGCTTCTGTACAGCAAAGGACACCATCAGTAGAACAAAAAGATATCCTACAGTATGAGAGAATATATTCATAAATGACATATCCGATAAAGGATTGACATCCAAAATATATAAAGAACTCACGCACCTCAACAAACAAAAAGCAAATAATTCAATTAAGAAATCGGCAGAGGACATGAATAGACACTTCTCCAAAGAAGAAATTCAGATGGCCAACAGGCACATGAAAAGATGCTCCACATCGCTAATCATCAGAGAAATGCAGATGAAAACCATGAGATATCACCTCACACCATTGAGGATGGCCAACATCCAAAACACAAACAACAACAAATGTTGGCGAGGATGTGGAGAAAGGGAAACCCTCCTACACTGCTGGTGAGAATGCAAATTGGTTCAACCATATGGAAAGCAGTATGGAGGTTCCTCAAAAAACTCAAAATAGAAATACCATTTGACCTGTGACTTCTACTCCTAGGACTTTACCCAAAGAATACAAGTTTTCAGATTCAAAAAGACATATGCACCCCTATGTTTATTGCAGCACTATTTACAATAGCCAAGAAATGGAAGCAACCTAAGTGTCCATCAGTAGATGAATGGATAAAGAAGAGGTGGTACATATACACAATGGAATATTATTCAGCCATAAGAAGAAAACAAATCCTACCATTTGCAATAACATGGATGGAGCTAGAGGGTATTATGCTCAGTGAAATAAGCCAAGCTGAAAAAGACAAGTATCAAATGATTTCATTCATATGTGGAGTATAAGAACAAAGAAAAAAACCGAAGGAACAAAACAGCAGCAGACTCACAAAAGCCAAGAACGGACTAATAGTTACCAAAGGGAAAGGGACTGGGGAGGATGGGTGGGAAGGGAGGGATAAGGGGGGAAAAGGGGCATTACGATTAGCAGATGTAATGTTGTGGGGCACAGGGACGGCTGTACAACTCAGGGAAGACAAGTAGTGATTCTATAGCATCTCACTATGCTGATGGACAGTGACTGTAATGGGGTTGGTGGGGGGGACCTGATGAAAGGGGTTGTTTAATAACCATAATATTGTACATGTAATTGTAGATTAATGATACCAAAATAAATTATTTTAAAAAAAGAAGAAAAAAAGAGTGAATTCTAAAGTAAACTACGGATTTTGGGTGATTATGATGTGTTAACAGAGGTTCACCCTTGGTAATATGTATACCAGTCAGTCTGGTGAGTGATGCTGATAATGAGAAAGGCTATGTATGCATGTGCTGGGGCAGGGACATAAGAGATATCCCTGTACCTTCCTCTCAATTTCATTGTAAACCTAAAAGTGCTCTAAAAAATTTAAGTCTTTACAAATACCAAATGATTCCCCTCATTTATGGAGTACAACAACAAAGCAAAACTGAAGGAACAAAATAGGAGAAGACTCACAGACTCCAGAAGGGACTAGTGGTTGCCAAAGGGAAGGGGTGGGGGAGGTTGGGTGGGCAGGGAGGGAGTAGGGGACTGAGGGTATTATGATTAGTACCCATGGTGTGTGTCGGGGGTCATGGGGAAGACAGTGTAGCACAGCGAAGACAAGTAGTGACTCTGTGGCATTTTACTACACTGATGGACTGTGACTGCAATGGGGTATGGGGGGGACTCGATAATATGGGTGAATGTAGTAACCACATCGTTTTTCATGTGAAACCTTCATAAGAGTGTATATCAATGTTACCTTAATCAAAATAAATTATTTTGAAAAAAAAAATTAAGACTTTATAAAAAAAAAGTTTGCTATAAAACACTTAAAAATAATTTTAAAATAAAAGGCTGTAACCTAAGGCAAACACTAAGATTGCAATCAACAAATTTTATACAGGTAATACCCTATTCAAAGGAAAACATCCAGTATACCTAGGTATGAGCCCCATCATATACACATTACCAAACCAGATTAATAAATACATACATACATACATATATATACATATAAATATATATATAGAAAATATGATCAAGACAAGGACAAATCAAACAAAACAAATTATTTATTGGTAGTCACATACCTGCTTCTACTTTTGTCCACAGGAAATATTCGAATAGATTTATCAAAACTAGCAGACACAAACTCCTTCCCAGTGGGAGAATAATCCACATCAAGCACTGCAGAGACATGGTCCATATGTACCATTACGGGAGTGTCCAGGGCACGCATATCAAAAGTATATAAGCTGTAAAAGGATTTTTAATTAACTGATATAAGTTTGTATAAAGAGGCATATGCAATACTAAGAAACCCTAGTGAAATTAGACTGTTAGCTAAATAATACACATCTAAATATACAGCTCAATTCTTTAAACAGAAGTAAAGGATAGGGAAAAACACTTTTTTGAGTTTTTATTACACTTAAAATTACACCTACATACTTTCATCCTTTAAAACATCTCATGGTAGAAAAATGTGGAAATTTCAAAAATGTACAAAGAATGTAAAACTTACCTCCAATTCCATCACCCAGAGAAAGTCAGCTCTGTGTAATTATTTCTGATCTTTTCTTATATTTTTAATAAAATTCAGATAATATTGTATAAAACTTTGAATTCTTATTTTTCATGTAGCATATTGTATTTATCCATTAAGTAAACTTTGAAAATATTTTCATGGTACATATTCAAATATGAGTTAAAATAATAATTTATTTTTTAATTTATTTAAGTAAACTTAAAATTAATAAAAAGTCTCCAACTGTATGGAATTCTGATATTTGAATTTTTGACATTCAATCTTTAACTGAATGGGACAGATTCAACCAAATCCAGACAGATTCCCCTAAGTAGGATTATTAAATCCAAAGGCACGACGAGCATTTTTAAGGCTTCTGAGTTGACAAACCACTGCCAACAAAGTTGCACTAATTTATAATCCTATCAGTGATATATGACTGAGCACAGCTTTTCAAAGGATGTACTAGAATTAGAAAACTATACTTTGTGCACACCTGGTAAAAACAATGACTTTGTGATTTTCAAGGTTTCAGAATTCTTAATGACAGCTAAAAGAATAGTGCTTCAAAATGAGCTAATGTGGACAATGGACAACAGTGAAACACTGCTACTGTGACCAAGTTCCCAGCATCAAAACACTTCAAGATGTGAAGATCATTAAGCAAAAGTTTGAGGATAAACAGATACCTACATAATTTTAAAGTATCTCCTCAAAGATACATATTTTACAAAAGGAAAAATCGTTACTTTACAGTGGAGAAATTTGGCAGACACCTCCTTAACTAAGTGATCAAGGTTAATGTCACTAGTAATAAGACAATATTGACATCATGTACCCAATCTGATGAACCAAAAAGGGCACATCAGTTTTGTAATATTCTTGCAAAAAATGAATAACCTCAATCTAATGAGAAAATATCAGGTGAGCCCTAATTAAAGGCAGTGTACAAAATAACTAACAAGTTAGGAAGCCCTTTTCAAAAGTACTAAGGTCGTGAAAGACAACGGAAGACTGCAGGAAAGTCACAGACCGAGCAGGCTAAGGAAACACAGCAGTTACATGCACTGTGGGATCCTAACACAGAAAAAGAACACAAGCGGTAAACTGGTGATGGAAGAAAGTCTGCAGCTTAGTTAATAGTATTGTTATCAATGCTAATTTCTTGGTTTTGCTAATTGAACTATGGTTATGTAAGATGTTAACATTAGAGGAAATTGGCTGACATGTACTATTTTTTCCACTTTTCAGTAAGCCTAAAATGACTTCAAAATAAAATATTTTAAATAACCTAACACTACAAATGAAAAGTCACTGATGCTGATGATAATCCAAATACCAGGAAATTCCCATCCAGAGACAAGTCATGTTCCTTTTTAAAATCTTCTAACATACCACAGGATTGTCAGCCAAGGTCATACTGATCTTTGAAGTTTAATTTCTGCGTTGACAACTGCTTTACATTCCCAGTCTAGAGCAGTGTTTGTTTTTAGTACATCCTGTTTTTTAGTAAATTCTGCTTTATATTCTACACAAAAGGCTAAGAATTTATTCAAATTCCAAGAAAATCACCCCATATGGATAGAAAATATTTATATAAACAAACTTTTGAGTTTTAGGATCCTTTAGGGATCAACTATTCCAACACTTTTATCTTACAGATCATGGAACTATGCCACAGAGTTAGTTTATATGCCTTGTCCAAATTTCTACAGAAGTTACTGATAGGGTCTAGATTTGAACTTGGGTTTCTAATTCAGAATGATTAGACTGTTTAAAGGGTAATAAAAGAAAGAAAATATTAAAAATACATAATTTTGAAAACTGAGAATACTTCTCTAAGAAGCTCTTATCCAACTTGAGGAAACATGTTTTGTTTTGCTTTGTTTTCAGCAAAAGCAATGACAGTTTTCTAACATATATGAAAGAACACTATCTAGGAAAATATATTTTACTAGTAAGAAATACAACTGAGCCATTTCTGACAGAACTAAGTTTTAAAAAGAGGAAAACTTACTTGTAATCTTCATTTGCTGCAGTAAAAATGAAAGCTTCCATAGGATTCCAACAAATTGTATTTGTTCTCATATCTAAGATGACCTAAAAAAGGAAGCATATGCTAACTCATTACCATGAAATTCATTCCTTCTATAATGAATACATTTCCCACTTCATTTCCTTTCCTTCTTTTTTCACTGATTGAAGCAAATATTTAGTAAACACCTATTACATGCACAGAACTCATCTTGGTGCAACAGGAAAAGATATCAATCAATATAATTATTTCCTGAATACATAGGCACAATGGTAAATACTGAAAAAAATAAAAATACTTAATAAGTTCTCCCTTCACCACAAAAACTTTTAATTTAGTCAGGAAAATGAGATATAAGTAAGAAACGTTAAAATATAAACAAAGAAGCAATAAATGATTAAGTATCAAATTAGGAGCAAAATTAATGGTAAGTTTAAGGTTAAAGTGGGAAAGAAAGGTTGCAAAAGACAAGCATGATTTATTTTAGCTGACCTGTGAAGGACCAGTACATTATAGCATTTCTCAACAGGAACACTACTGGCTTTTTGGGTAGGATAATCTTTTATTGTGTGTGACTGTCCACTGTAGGATGTTTAGCCTCAGGTGCCTGCCCACTAAATGCCAGTAGCAGTCTCTAAAATGCCCCCCGTCCCCCAGCACTTCCAACAATATACATGGTGAGGGAGTACAACCCCTGATTGAGAACTACTGCACTTAGGACAGGAAAGAGAAGAAACATTGATAGTTTAGTAGACAGAACGAAGAAATAATAGAAAATAGCATCCTTGCATCCATCAGGGTAACCTGTATATGACAAACTCTATTTAAATGTTGCCTTATTGACCAAAACAAATAAATGGAATACAAATTGGGGCTAGATTTTGGAAGGCCTTGAAAAGCAAGCTATAGTTTTTTCTTCAACCTAAAAAGTAATGGAGCAACATTAAAAACTGAGAATGAAGGGGTGAAAGAGGATAGAACTACTGTCCTTCAGTACTTTGTATTAGCATTCTGCTAAATGCTTAAAATATCATGTTTTATTCTCACCAATGTGCTGCAAAGTAGTTATTAATATCATCTTTTTACAGGAGACATAGATTAAGTTACCTAATTAAAGTCTAACACCAAAATTCATGTAGGATCTTACCATTGTATCACATGAATGAGTGATATTATTAAAGCAGTACTTTGGAAAGATTTTCTTATTTATTGAGTTCAAACCTCAGTGAATATACCCTACTGTGAGTATTTCTGAATTTATTACATATTATAAAAATGATTTGGGAACAACAAGAATATTCAAAGTATTCTTTTACACGTGGACTATGACAATGGACTCATGGCACATGAATGTGTCTAGCCCTTCCTGTATGCTCACAATTCTAGCACTTGAAATCAACTTTACACCCTTTTACTAATAATGGCACTCCTCTCTCTACTGACAATTATTTCTCTCCCTCTTGAGAGTCAGTATGATTGTATTAGCTTTGTTACCTAAGCCCCGGAATGACTGCCTTAGAATTGTTGGGAAATCTGTCACCTTAAACAGCACAGTGCTTGTCTATACAAAATGTCAATTAAGACCCATCAGCATGCAACTAAACAAATAAAACACGCTATGTGAATTAGTTACAAAACTTTCTGGAATAAATAAGAGTCATTATGATATTCATGGGGCCTTAAGTAATGAGATGCAATGTTTAAGAGCTTTCATAAGTACCAATTAGATGCTTGAAATTTACTGGCATTACAGAAGATATAGAGACTACTAGGATACAGTACCTAGTGGAAATTTAAGGGTCTCTAAAAAGCAAGAAGGAGCTAAGAGAATGCCACTATAATCACTTTGGGTTCTAAGAACTTTTTCATGAAAAATTTTTTTTAATTCTGAAAAAAACATGTTTTATATTTTCAGTCATTCAGTTTATAGAGGAAAGCACTAACAAGAAGACAACAAATTGAAACTCACCTTTTTCAGAGGAGTAGCTTGCCTCATATCATAGAGTACTATATTCCTGTCAGAAGCACAACTTCCCAAAAGAAATGTCTAAACATAAATAAAACAATCGCCAGTTAAAAGCAAAGCTTGGCAGCAAACCATGTCCATTCAATGAACAAATGATTTAATTATCCTTAATGTTTAAGATACAAAGTTATAACATTAAAAACCATTTTAAGAGGGTACAATGAATCACTTATAATCTCAGCAACCTACTTTCATTTTTAAATCACCTTGCATGTCCTTTAGATGCCAGTGATGACAGTATACAGATATTCTGTGTTCTATTTTGATAGAACATTTTTAATTATCCATTCTTCAACTTAGACCTGTTTGCTGGTTTTCAGTATTATAAATAACATTTCAATAAACATTTTCTTACATTCAGCTCCTCTTTTTCTAAGGATTAAATTTCAGTAGTGGCATTACTGAATTAAAAAGTATGAACAACTTCATGCCTTTTGATATTCAGGGTTAATTGTTTTCCAAAGAGTTTTACCAATAAACACTGCAATGTGGGAATATGTCAATTTTACTGCAAAAGGACAGTATTAGGAAATGTTATTTAAAAGTTATTATCCATATGGCAATATTTCCTAATTATATAAGTTACTGCTTTATTAGTAGACAATTCTTTTATTAGTAAATAACCTCTGTTTAAACTAAGCCTGTCCTTTGTCCCATTGTTGACAATGTTTCAAATATTTATTTGTAAGTCAGTTATAAATGTGAAAGGTACACAACCCCTGGCTTTAAGTGAAAATAAACCCTCTACATATGAGTGGAACCCAGAATCCCATCATTTATAGCACCATTTCTCCTCACTTCTGATTCCTGGTGCAAGTCGTGGCTCCTGCCTACTACTACTTCCTACTGCAAGCATAGAAGGAACAAGCAAGAGTTATTCACTAAATAGTTGTATGGCCAACTACATGTGTGTACAGAAAAATTAAAAAATCATAAAGCTAATGATACAATCATGATCTCTTCTCAGTCTTTTCCAAAACCCTCCTTTCTATATCACTTCCTATCTTTACCTGAGTTAATGACTCCTCTCTACCTTTCTTGGTTTTTCATTATGTCACCTCAAGGTCTGACAAGGCTCCATTTCTAAAAATAAAGACTTTAATCTGAGCAAAGCACAAAATTCTACCTAGACCAAAAGCCAACTTCCACATTGTAAAATGTGGCAATGCTCAGCATGAACTTTTGGTTTTATCAGAATTCTAAATCTCAGTACTTTATCAGAAAATTAATTAATGATTAGAGGAGACAAATACACTCTATTGTTCACAGCAACATGCCCTTTCTATTAAGTTTAATACAGTATAAGACACAACCACACTATTTGTTTTTGCCACTCAATTCAAATGGGTTAAAGAAAAAAAAACACAACAAATAGAGTTGTTATACAGGAGAGTTTGAAAAACATGGTCACTAGGTCATCACTTTTATTATTAATTTTATTAAAATTAATATCAGAGTATTAATTTCATGATAGCTCAGATTTTGGAACTGGCCAGCAGCTCTTCTGACACAGGTGTTCATCAAAAGAGAGAAGCAAAAGATCTTGTTTATCCCTCAGAGAAATAAGAATCAGTATCTGTCTTTTTTTTTTTACTAGTAATAACATCACCATCTTAAATTTGGGTAACATCTTTTAAAAATATTCACATGTATTATCACATTTTACACTCACAACAAACCTATGAAGTATACTGGAAGATATAATTAGTCTCATTTTAAAAATAAAGAAACAGATATAGAGGAAAAAGTGTGACTTGTACAAGGTCAATGCAAAGGCATGCTGGCAGGAAATGTAGTTCTAACTTAACTGGACAGCAAATAGGACATAAAATGTTCCCACAAGTCACTTATGTTTATAGCCTGCTTCTGCCTAGTGTCACCTTGGCCTGGCTCTGCGAAGCTGGCTTGCCCCTTCATGCCACATCACACATCTACAATCAAAGAGAACACAGGGAAGGGAGATGCAGGATGGCATATGAATGAAATCTAGTAGAAATAGATACTCTAGACCAGGGTTCAGAAAACTTTTTCTATAAAGGGCTGGAGACTTAGTATTGTACACTTTATGGGCCATAAGGTCTCTGTAGTATTTACTCAATTCTGCCACTGTAATACAAAGGAAGCCACAAACAATATATAAGCAACAGGGTATGGCTGTATCCTAATAGAACTATTTATAAAAATAGGCAGTAGGCACATGGAGTATAGTTTGCCAACCTCTGCTCTAGACCTTGTAGACCCACCCAGAAGTGTGTATGTTAAGTATGTGCTGGAAGAGCAGGAAGGGTGTCCTCTGACTGACTGACTTCTCAGCAGCACCACAAGGCTAAGTTCACATCACACTACAGCACCCAATGTTCCAATACCTCACACAAACAATTTTTATACCCTGCCATTGTGTCTTAACTTTTCTTCCCTCTTTTATCAGCTTGGGTCTGAGAGTGTTAAACTTGCATATCAGTATTTTCTCTTATACCATCTAACATTATAATCTCCTGATAACTTCTGAAATCACTTATACATGCAGCAATTTCCTTTTCTCTGCAGGAAAAGGCATCACTAATGAGTCTTCTGGACAATGAGTTCATCTATTAGTATATATTCAGAAAAAGCTCAGGGAAAGGTCTGGAGTCTTCAAGGTAGCCTCCCTTCCTAAGTTTGGACCTGAACAAACAGTAAGTAGTATTTAATCTCCAACATTTCCCTTTGACCTGGAAGGAATTAGAATCACAACTCAGACTTCTGAACAAAGAAAATATATCTGTAACTAATTATCATGCAGTAAAATATACCATGCATATTATCATGAAGTATTGGTGCCTCTGTCACTTACAAATAATTAAAGAAAACATGCTCAGTGCTCCATCTTCTGACCTCCAAGAGAGTTATGAAAAATGAACTCTTTCCTAAAGGTACTATGATACAATCTGTGGAACATGAGTGTTGAAGGCATGAATAAAACTAAGTTTCACAAAACATTTTCTTGAATTCCACCCCCATTATCATAATGCACAGACCCTCTTCTAACGTTGCTTAACACTGGTATCTAGGACTAAACCATGGGAGAACACACTGAGATTCTGACCAAAGCTATCAGAACTCAGATACAATCTGGAAAATGGACCAAATGCTAGAACACCATTAAAATTCAGAAAATTTATGTATCACATATTCAAAGTTTCCTAAACAGAGCTGAAATTATTAAGTAATAATAAGGAAACAATGAGAAGGACATTCTTCAGAAAAGAACATTACCTCAATTGGGTTAAATTTAACACTACTTATACTGTCAAATCCCCAGGTCATTGAACAGACAGGACTGGTTCTTTGTTCATCCCAAATGTCTACTTGCTGTCCACATGTGACGAAAACAGCTTCTTTCCAGTGATGATCAATTCCTGTATATACTGTCTTTAAAAGCAAAGAAGTTAATTATAGGTGGATCTTTTCATTAATACTTCAAATCTACTGGACAATATTTTAAATATATTTATCTACACTCTTTTTTAAAGAAATCCTTGTTCATAAAGATATTTCTTTGAAGCCGTTGTTTAAAAGAGAAAATAGTACCATATAGAGTGATGTAACTTATCACATATTCTAGGAATAAGGAAAAATTTTAACATGGGATATATTTAATTAAGTTTGAATACCTATCACTGAACTAATTTCTAAATTATCATTGGTACTGAAGGATCTTGGAACCAATTAATGAAATGCAAAAGTAATTTCTAAAAGGCTGAGTTTCACATTTAACACATGAAGTACTAATTCCCAGGACAGAAACAACTGGATTAAAATTTAGGGGAGGAATAAAGTTGACAAGGTGAACATAAATATTATTTAAAGCATTAAAATCTCATGAATTTGATATTATTCACTTAAAATATGTGACTGATCTATTTGGAGCCAGATTAAAGTCTGTCTTTGTACTGTATAATAAAAAAATGTTTGCAAAGCAAATTAAAGGGAAATATTTAGCCAAAAACTGTCAGCCTTTAAGAACTCTTAACATCTGCAGGTTTCCAATATTCTATTCATAAAGTCAAATCCTATAAACTTTTCCACAATAAGAATTAATCCCCATTACCAGAGGTAGTATTACGACTAAATATATTTAAAGTCTTTGGGATGCCTAGAGAAAACATTTAAAATAATGAAACCAATTTTGTTTTAGGAATTACTAAATTTTTGCCCCCTGCAAATTATTTCCATCTCATACTTATATGCCATCTCCATGTCCTTTTAAGACATTTAAAACTTCTTGAAACCTGAAAAGCAAAACCTAAATATATACTAACCATAATACTGAAATGACAAAGTGATTTTTAAAATGTGTATTTTAAAGATTATATCTAATTTTAGGAGTTCACTTAATACCAAAATGATGTGAATTATACTTAAGATATAACTAAACCACATCATCTGACTTGCAGAATAATGTAAGACATGTAAATGAGATTTATACAAAAGCATATTATTACATCTCTTCAATCCTAAAGGATTCTTTCAGTTAAGAAAATCTGAGCTTTATCTAAGATCGATGATGATATAACTCAGACAGAAGCTCAAGCATTATTTTTTCAGACCTTTTACCTTACAGATTTCCTCCCATAGCCTTGCAATAGGAAATGTTTTACTGCATCCTCTGGCTAAAAACCAAAATTGAACCCTACTACAATGAACATCAAAAAATTCATATTCTTTAGCTACAAAGGGACTTAACTGCATTAGGTATTACTTAATATAGGTCAATTATTGCAACCTAAAGTTTCTGATTTCTTATTTACATACTTTTTCCGGAGATTAAAATTATGAAATAATTTTAAGTAAAAGGGAAGAATTTTAATCAGCAAAGTATGGGTCAGGTTATTTTTGTACCTTACCTTTCCTAATATTGTATGCAATGGTTCTTCCTCTTCTCCATAACCTGGTCCATCCATTTTCCACTGCTTCACAGTTTTGTCATCACCAACCTATAAATATTTATGATGATGATGATAATGAACAACAGTTATGAACTGTAAATTTGCCAACACTTACATTAAATTATAAACATCCCCAGTTTGAAGAGTAACACATACCATATCCTTCCAGCATTGTATTTACTGATGCATTCATATCCCGTCTTGTTATAGTAAAGATTTGTGGCAAATACATAAAGTACATAAAATTAAAAGTATAACAGTGTGAAAAATTCTCAATCATAATATAAATTGGTCATGGGGACAGTAGTACAGGACGAAGAATATAGCCAATGATTCTGTTAACATCTTCCTATGCTGACAGATAGTGACTATACTAGTGAGGGTGAGATTTTGATAATATGGGCAACTGCTGAACAACTGTGTTGATATATTTGAAACCACTCTAAAATTATGTATCAACTATACTTCAATAAAAAAAGTATAATAGTGTGAGTAGAGCAAAGAAGAACAAGAGCAGGAAAAAATTAGGTAAAAATATGGCAAAAAATGCATATTGTAATAAGGATGCCAATTCAAATTAAGGAGGGAAATATCAATTATAAGAGTATTGTGCTATCAGATTATTCATTTAAAAAGTTTGAACCAATATGATGCCTGACATAAAAATAAAATTCTAGGTAATTTTAAATGTAAAAAAGGAAATAAAAACAAAATGCTTTAAAGAATGTATTTTTATAATCTTGGCATAGGTAACACCCTTCTTTGCATGACACAAAACTCCAGAAACTATTAAGTCGATTTGTTTTCAAACTGTGAACACAGACATCTAAAGGACTCAGAGAATTTTTCAGTGGTCCATGAGGTCAAAATTAATTTTATCAAGTTAATAAAGACATCATCTGCCTTTTCACTGAGCTGACAGTTTCACAGACGGTGAGAAAGCACTGGTGGATAGAATTATTGGCACTTTAACCCAATGCAAGGCAAGGCAACAAACTATGGTAATTTAGACTTGGGTATGTGGCAGATATTGTCAAGACATTAGGTGAGATAAGCTGCAAAACAGAACATGTAATATAACCTGGTCAGGGGTTAAAAACAATCACACAT
Source organism: Smutsia gigantea (assembly GCA_032199065.1). Lineage (NCBI taxonomy): Eukaryota > Metazoa > Chordata > Mammalia > Pholidota > Manidae > Smutsia > Smutsia gigantea. The sequence continues at coordinate 88,106 of JAVSCE010006231.1, forward strand.
GTGGCAAACAACTGTATATATAGCAAACCACGAGTTTTGACTGAAAGTCGAATTACAGGGTATATTTGTTACATTTCTATGTTATATACAAGCTACATCCACTTTTTAAATAAAAATATTAGCGAAGGTATATATTTATCTATGGGAAGAGTGTGAATTTAGCTCTATTCTTGCAGCAAATTCCTAAAAGGGAAATTTTTCCTGCAAAACAATTCAGTCTCCATGATACTAGAATATACAAATAATTAAGAGAGAAGTTTTAGGTATTAACAGTCAGACAGGAATTTCTTTTGTCAAGGATGCTAAGAGAATCCTTAACAACATGCTTGTAATAGACAAAAAGTACTGAATAGGGCTGTATCTTATTCACAACTCTGAACCTAAGCTACTGGCATCATACCAAAATTCAATTCTGGAAACCTAATTCTTCTAGGAGCCAGTAAGATGTTACATAGTAATCTAGGTATTCAAGACTTGGCTGAACTAGCTTGACCTAGTGGAATTTTTAGCATTTGTGAAGCCAGGATAAAATGTCACTGAGAATGCCCTCCCTGAGGACTGTTTTTCCCAATCAAGCTTCTGATAAGTAGTATCCGTTAAGTTCAAGACTGAACTTCCTTGTATATGACTAAACGGTTCTACACAGTCAACTGAGTACAAGCCTTAGGAGACCATCAATCCTTAATCCTGAGAAAGGATAACATGTGTAGAAATGAGGAGCTAAACAAGAATATGCACCTGGCTAGAAATAGTAAGTTTTTCCTTATACCAAACCCAATCTTTTAGCATTAACACCTATTTCTAATGCTCCTACATGTACCAACAAGTCCATATCCTCTCACTTGGCAATCTTTCAAATATTTAAAAGCAGCTGTCAGGTTTCCCAGAAGTCATCTCTTTCCTTTGCTATTCCCTTGAAATCTGGCTTTTGCACCCAGCATGCTACTCAACCTGTTCTTAAAAAGAAAAAAAAAATCACTAAATAAAAAATAGGGAAGATTTACAAGTTTGATCAGTGTTATATATACACAACATGTATATACAGGTTAAAACATCTGAAAAGACATACCTAAGTGCTAACAATGTTAGAACTAAAAGAGCAGAATAAATTTTCTATTTTTTTTTAAAGGTGTACAATCCTAAAATATTTTTCTGTCTTCATTCTCATCATCTTTTGTAGCAGTTCACACAACCAACTATCACCTCCTCCTGGGACATTAAGCCAGTTTAGACTCTTCTAGCTTTCCAGCTACTCCAAGAATTTTCCCACTTCCTAGAGGTGGGTATTTCCCAAGGCTATATCCCCAACATCTCTGTATTTCTATTCTCCCCCTCACTATCCCCAAGGATTCCATACCATGGCTTTAATCATTATTTCTGTATTGACACCAAGTTTATCTCTGACTTCACTTCTGAGTTCCAGACCTGCCATCTGTAAAGGTCTTACAGACCTCATCACTTAAGTAGCCCAACAGCAGTCTAGTTCATCACACCATATCCTCCCCATTCCCACTCTCTGACGTTCCTGACATCTCCATTTCTGTAACAGGAACCACCACTTTCCTAGGCAACCCTCAGTTGTCATGACTGTCTCCAAAATCTTTCTAAACAACCATGTTCCAGTGTTTTCAACTCCCCTGTGTTGACTCTTATTACTGCCTACTCAGATTAGAACAGCCTCCAAACGGGATCACTCACTGCTGTCAAATTAATCATTTCAAAGCTCATCTAAGATTTTGTCATTCCCCTGTTAAAAAAAACTTTCAATGAACTTTGTACACCAATGTTCACAGCAAATTATTCACAAAAGCCAAAAGGTGGGAATAACCCAAATGTCCACTGATGGATGAACAGATAAACAAAATGTGGTGTATGCATACTATGGAATATTATTCAGCCTTAAAAAGGAAAGAAATACTGACACATGCTAAAACGGATGAACCCTGAGGACATTATGCTAGGTTAAATAAGTCAGACACAAAAAGGCAAATGTTGTATGATTCCATTTATATGAGGTGCCTGGAATAGTCAGATACATAGGAACAGGATGAAGGACAGCAGTTACCAAGGGCTGGGGACAGGGAAGAATGAGGAGTTATTGTTTGATGGGCACACAGTTTCAGTTTGGGAAGATAAAAATGTTTTGGAGATGGACAGTGGTAATGGCTACACAATGATGTGAACATGCTTAATGAAACAGAAATGTACACTTAAAAATGGTTAAAATGGCAAATTTTATGTTACCGTATCTTAACACACATACACAAATCCTTCAATGATACTAATCTTTCTGGCAAAATACAAATTATTCATTCCTCTTAAAATCCTCCTGAGTAAACCAAACTACCCTTCCAGCCTCATCTTGCATTAATACCACTTCTCAGTGTTCTACAGAATATTTATTCAATAATTAAGAGGGGAAGGCCAGATTACATACAGGTTTGAGTAAGTTATTTTCCATTGTCAAACTCCAAAGGGACCTTGGAACAAATAAATGAACTCAGAAAATATTCATTTAGACCAGTCTATGACATGCTGAAAAGACTTAATGACTTAACTGCATTTACTTACCGTAAAAAAAGAAGTCCCACAAAAGCGAGTACATACTCCTCGTACAAAACCTTCATGTGCTTGTATTGTACGGATACATTTTCGTTTAGTCAAGTTCCAAATTCTAACCTATTGTAAAGCATACCAGGAAATCTCAGTGAGCTATCAATATAAAATGTTTAGGCACAGGACTACTACATTCCAAGAAAAATAAATTCAACACTGAAAAGGATATGATTCACTCTACCCAGACACCTAAAAACAAAATCCTCTAGATTAAAATAATGCAATGCATGTGGATAAGTATATCAACAAGCAGAAAATTCTATCTGTTAAATATAAATACTCTTCTGACTCTAGTTTAAAGTGTTTCAAAGCCTTCTTTCCTTGCCAGAATGGGAAATAATTAAGTGTTGAATCATTAATAACATCCTCTGTGGGAAAAAGCTCACACTTAAGTATCTTTATTGTAAGCATGCTTTATTATTTACTGTCAAATTGAGCCTTAAGCTACATTTTTAATATCTTAAGTTTAGCTAAGAAGCTACTGAAGTTACTAATTCAAACAGAATTTAGTCTTGAGAATTAAAATAGGATGTAGAAAAATGAAATCAAACCAATTAAAACCTACAGTAATTCAAAACTAAAGGAAGAACATTTGTAACATTGCTAGTGTTTGTTTAAAAATATTAACATTTAGAGTGACACTTGCCTCTCCGTCACATGCCCCAGAGAGGACAGTAGCCAGGCTCTTTGGATGCTTTGCCAAGCAATTGACTCCATCTCGGTGACCATCCAGGGAAGCAAGGAATGGTTTTGCAAATACCCGTTCCAGTTTGGTAGCATTTAAAGCTCTCATGTATTCTCGTGGGACCTCAAAAGGATGTAAGGTCGGATCATAGTTTCTTGGAACTGGAAAATAACGATTTCTTTTAATAAAATAATTCATATTTAATATTTCCTGTGATCCTCCCAAGCTAATCGTTCGTTATTCATAAGCCTTTGTTAGGGATACTGCTCTGTGCCTAGCACTATGAGAATACAAAAGTAGGCAACCTTTCATCCAGAAACCTTTTCAAAATTACCAGAAAATCATGGAATGCACACATCTTGCAAAATAATTAGGCTGTATGTACACACACAGCTTTTCCTTTTACATGTCCTACTACAGTCTTCAACTGAGTTGTAAGCTTTCATGGGCAGACTTCCACTATATTCTTTATTTGTTAAGTTCTATTACTACATCCCACTTTTATAGATGAGGAAACAGGCACAGAGAGGTAACTTGCCTATGAAATAATAGAGCCTGTATTCAAACCAAGGCAGTCTGGTTCCAGCATCCATGTTCTTAATTATTATGTTATGCTACCAAACATGTTGTCTCAATTAATAATTATGGATAGGAAATAATTCTAAGCCTCTACGTCTGAAAACCCCTCAATGTCTAGAAGTAAATGCATATTCTTAGCCCACAGCTTCACCATGCTGTCTCTTCTTTCTGACTCCATTACTGGTATACAGTCAACATTCAATGAAGCGCAAACGTTGGTTATTCTTGGGTATTCAATCTACCACATTCCCCAATGCAAAAACATAAAGTCCAGCTTATGCTCTTTTTAAAATACTTCTCATTTATTCTTCCCTTTCTTTTCCTACCTCTAGCAACTTAGTTTTGGCCCTTATTACTTTATACTTGGGACTATTATAATAGCCCTACTTTATTTGGTGGAAGTCCATACTATCAGACTATTCACCTTAAAACGTAGCTTTTTACTTGTCACTCTCATGCTCAAAACCTTTCAAAGGCTCCCTGTTGTGGGGAGTTTTCAAAGTCTTGATTGTGTGCCCCATTAATAAGAGAGTTTCTGAGCAGCTCTCTCCTTTGTAACATACACATATACAACGAGAGCTGGCAATTAAAGATGCTTGTTTTTAAAAAGAAAAATCTCAAGTTAACACTATGATAGAGTGATTGAAAGGTTTTGACTTTGTTCATTTCAATGTTTGGTTGTAATTGCCACCGTAGGTGAAAAAGATTAACAGACAGAACTCACTCTTTTCCATGGTACTGTTATTGGGAACACAGACATTCCAGAACGAATTCTTGTTTTGTGTATTTTTGTGGTAACAGATGTGACTTCAGTCACTATGAACATGTCAAAGACCAGGACTGGTTTAGTTAATATGGTACTGTGCAAAGTGAGGACTGCCTGTATGTATGTCACAAAGACAAGCAGATCCAAAAGGAAGACATCCATAGTTGGCTACATTTATTTAGTATACTTTATTTTCAACCCCACTGACCAGTTTTGCAAAGGTTATTTCTGAAATATGTCTAGAAAATACCCATTTATTCAGATGTCAGCAGTTCTTACAATGTGTTTTAATAATTCTAACAGTTTAAAAAATAAGCAAGACAGATCATTCTGTTTAACAACTTTTTATGTAGGTAAAAATGAATTTTTTAAATGACATTTTAATAATTTTCAGTACAAAATTTTTTAAATGATGGCAACAGTTCCAAATATATATTTTCAAAATGATGCCTCCACAGAATAAGATTTTTTGAAAGCAATCACTCATCACTCATTAAAATGGACCTCGAAGTAGATCATCTGAGTTTTAAAAAAAAACAACTCCTACCTAGTATTCACAGCCACAGAAAAATTCAGCAAACTTAAGAAATGCTTAATTCATCATCATGTTCCACAACTCTTCTAAAAGCTTTGTCATGATATTACCAAGGCCCTCCACAGAAAAAGATTTCCATGGGCCCCCCAACACTTGAAAAATTATTATAAAGATTCTATTATTTAAAATATAAACCCCAATAAATGTAAACTGTCAGATGCTGAAAAATATTCTGAAGGTGGGAACAAGCACACCTTTAGTCAACTCTCCAGTCTTTTCTTGGGATACCTGAAGTACCCAAGATGTGACTACTTAACATATAGCTAAAATGAGGATGTCAGTGTCAGTGCAAGTATTATATACATAAATATAGATTTGTCTTTAAGAAATGTAAATTGGAAGTATTGTTTTTTCCACTCTGCACTGGACAACCCAGTACATCCATTTTAGAGACCTGTGACAAACAGAATTAAGTTCAAGCTCCGTTCTGGTCTTTCTCAATCTGGTTACATCCTACCTCTTCAACTTCAAGTACTTTCTGAAACTCAGCTCCAGTCAAATTGGTTTACTGTCACCTAAAACTGTCTTATACTTTCCCACTCTTGAGTCCTTGCAGAAGTCATTTCTTCCACCAGGAATGTACTCCAACTTTCATCCTAACCTATCTAAACCCTATGCATCCTTTAAAAATATTCAGCTTAAATCTCTAAAAAGTTTTTCAAATAACCATAATCATGCCTACCTCTAAGTTCATATTCCGTCAACAACATACATATATGGAGCACCTGCCATATACCACAAGCACTAGGATATCAGAGCTAACAAACTCTTGGCGTATATTTAAGCAAACTGTTCTCACACATCTGTATGTTAAACAGCTGTGTCAGACTTACCAAGGGAGTTTCAAAATACAGATTCTCTGATGCCCACCCCAGAGTCTATAAATCAGAATGCTCAAGTATTACCTAAAGGAAATAATACCTAAACAAGACTGAAAGAGTAACAGAAGACAACAAATGTCTTCCTTATATTATGCTTTAAGGAGCTCCAATACTCTATTTTTCCACTTTGCTATTAACACTTCTATCAAAAAGTATAAAGAAATTGAAAGATGTTATAGAAAATAAGAGCCTTAACAAGATCAGATGACTAATAACCTATCATTGAGAGTCTATGAAGAGCCAGTGACACAACTCACCACCTCATTCAGACATGTATAAAGCAACCACCAAGTGCCAGGTACTGTCTAAACACAGTGGATATAGGAACAAATACAATTGTTTCCTTCTCTGCAAGCTCAGTCGGATGCAAAAGACTGATAATCAAAATAATAATCACGAGGCAATGAGAGAAAAACATTGATATTACTATAAAAATATAGGAACATAGAAGAATGCTTAAATGTGGAAGCAAGGACCCACAGGGGCTAAGTATGGAAAAATCACTTTTCAGAGAAAGAAGCTAAATTTCTATATGGTGTGTGCCATGGGAGACCTGAAAGAAAATGTTTGAAATGCACTCAGACTGTAAAGCGTCAATGTAAGCTCTCTGCAGAAAACTAATGACTGGTGAAACTAAAGTAGATGGGACCAGAGGTTCAAGAAGTAGAGATGTTGACAATCTCTACTACTCAATCAAAATACTGAAATACTGTTCCATCCTCACCTTTTACGGCTTATCCCTTACTCAAACTCCGATAACATGGCCCTTCCCTTAGGCCTTAAATTTATTCCTGCCTTAAGGCCTTTGTACTTGTTATTCTCTTCATTTAGAATAGTCTGTTCACACATGGTTGGTCCCCTTGTCATGTAAATGTTGAGCTGTCATAATATCTCATTCTTAAGCAGTCAGCATGTTAAAGGGGAAATGGACCAGTAAGGTAAGACTCACTGACTTCAGTTTTGTCATTCCCCCATCAAATTTCTCCATAAGAGTTTAGAAAACTGATGGCTTTAACTTCCACTTTTGTCTCTTCCCACATCCATTAGTGCGCAATTTTAAGTAGTAAGTGGTTAAAAGTCAGAGAAGCAGGAAGATCTAGAGAAGCCTCTTTGTAAAATCCTTGAATCCACGAGTTTGGCTCATTTAAGTTCCCACTTTCCTATAACAGAAACCTGCGAACAGAGAGCAACAGCTGGAAGCGGGAGACGGAAGAATTCCCCCCATATAAGTAACTTTCCTCTTTTCTACTAGAAAAAATTCTTTAAAAAGGAACTGAGAATAAGTTATCTGCTACGCAGTGCCACAACCACCTCGTCCGCACAAAGTTTGGCTCGGTGAAAGGGAACAGGGAAAAGGGAAAACGAGACTGGAGCGCCAGTCTCGCTTCAACTTTACTCGGCGGCAGCCGAAGGCAGACCCAAGGCTGGGGTATTCCCTGCTAACTTGTCTCACCTCTCTGTAAGTCCAACTTGGTTTCACGGACATAGTTGTCCGGGTTCCGGCTCAGCATCTTCACCTTCATCTTGCTAGTTCTCCCAGACTCCACAACCGTCTCCCTTCCGGTCTTGCGCCACCCTGCTCCGGCTCAGGCTACTTCCGCTTCTTCGAGCCTACTTCCTGTCACGTGACCTCCACGGAGTGGAAGTCACCTGGACCCTGCGGCGCTCCGTAGTTTTGCAGACAAAGTTTGTGAGGGGGCGGTTCCTTGGCTGTGCTCTCCCATTCACCTTCGTCTGCCCCAACCCGAGCAGCCGTAGGCGGGGCGGGGGCTCAGCCCAGGCAGGCACCCAGTCCCATCGCGTTTCTCGGTCGGCGTGAAGCGCGGCTGCGCCCCTTTCACGTTCGCTCTGCTGTAGGGTCTCATGGCTTGGTTCCAGCGCCCTGGCGTCTGAGTCTGTGCGCCTGTCCCGGAAGTGGGCTCCCGCTCCAGGGCAGCGACCGTCGCCACGGTGGCGACCACCACATCTCGTCCCACCTCCGGGGTTCTGGGCGTGGTATCAGCGGGCCCCGAGACTATGACGGGCCAGGGCCAGGGCCAGTCGGCGTCCGGGTCGTCGACATGGAGCACGATATTCCGCCACGTCCGGTACGAGAACCTGGTAGCAGGCGTGAGCGGCGGGGTCCTGTCCAACCTCGCGCTGCATCCGCTCGACCTCGTGAAGATCCGCTTCGCCGGTAAGAGCCCGCTTAGACCCTGGGCTCCTCCTTCTTGGGACCCCAGAATGGGTGGTGAAGAGGGAAAAGGAGGCCTTGGTCTCCCTTGCTTGTTCCGTACTGCCGAGCGAGCGTTGAAGACGCTCTCTGCCCGGGCTAGCCTAGAACTAGCTTTGAGTGAAGGGGTCTGGCCGCCGTCTCCCCATTTCCCAAGACTCAGATGGAGAGCATGGATAGAAAAGTCTGAGAAAAGTTCTCACTGATGTAGAGTGTGGGGCCCAAAGCCTTTTTTGTAAAATACAGAAGGGGTTGTTACATCATTTACACTTAGAAGTACCTTGGCATTGTGGTTTGTCCATGTGTTTGGCAGCGGCTGAGAGGAAGATGCAAGAGTTTAGGGTTGGGCGTAATCTTCAAGTGGTTGAGAATAGATTCGGGGTAGGATTCTCGTTAAGGTTTTTCTTTTTTGGCTGTTTTCGTGTGGTGCAAGGTGCTGTGAAGGAATTGCAAGAATCCAAATACTATTTTGCTTTTTATTTAGGTTTATTGAACCAAGTACGTTGAGTTTAGTGAATTAAGTATATTGAAATTAATGATATACTTTAGAGTTAAGCTCAACACTAACTTCTGGAAAAGGTAGTTTCAAAGAAGGCCTTTGATAATTCTACCTAGGAGCTATTTTCTGGTATTTCAGTTTTCTTACTACATGTTCTGCCTTGAAAATTAGATCTGTAGAAGTGGTTTTCTTGAGAAATCAGATTAATTCTATTCACTTGATAGTCTTTGTTCTCTTAATATTTGTAGACTGCTGTATGGGATACAGAAGAACCTAAAAAAAAGTTCTTGCCCTTAGGGAACTTACAGTCTAATTGTAGGCTTGATACTTCGTCATATAAAAGATAATCTTGGACAACATAAAATCAAGGCCAAAATATAATAAATTCTAATGTCAAAATATGAGTAAAGTATCAAGAAAATTACCAATTGCTGATAATCATATCTATCTGTATCCATACAAGTTGTTACATCTTGAGGTTTCCCCATAAAAGGACTAATATTTTGACAGCTGGAGAGGAGGCAAGAAGCCATTTTATGAAGGAATACCTGTGAAAATTATTGGGTGACCTCCCTAGAAGAAAACTCACAAAAGCATATCATTTCCATGGAGTTTATGAGGAAAGCACAAATAAAAATTATGATAAGTAACATCCACTGAGAATACTAGGAGCAAGGCAATGAACTAAGAGCTTTACATGCATTATCTTAATTACTACTGTGAACAACCCTATGAATTTGTTATTCCTGTTCTATAGGTAAGTAAGAATAATAGAAGTGGACTTGCTCAAGTCACAAGTTTGTGAAGATAGATCTGGGATTTGAATCCAGGCAGTCCAACTTTCGAACTCTCTGGCTCTTAATCACTTACCATACTACCTTAAGGAATCCCTGGTATAATCCCACAATAGCTTGAACATAAAGAAAAGAATTTGGGACTTGGCTGCAGGTGCAGGTCTTCATGACTTGGTGACTCCAGTGTTTTGTGTAGGAGCAGAAGAGGTGACAGTTGAAAAATCAAGTTTTGAGGAATAGTATGGTTTACTAGAGAGCTTAAGACACTGCTGTGAAGCAGACCATGCCTGAATAAAGGGAATTCTTGGTACCTAAGGAGATTGCTAACCTAGATGAAATGGGGAGAGTAGTAGGAAACCAGTGGGGGTTGGGCGACAGATAAGGTGACTGAGATTGGATGGGAAGACAAAAGTAAAGATCCAGGAGTTGAAGCAGGACTTTGTAATAATACAGTGTGTAGTAATTAATAAGTAATAAAGTGTGGCTGTGAAATAGTGAGGGAAAACAGGAAAGTTTAGGAAGATGAATAACTGAAATCAGAATAGCTGATTGGCCATCAGTAGTATTAGTGCTGCAGTTTTTATGCTTTCATAAAATTTAAGGCCTTAAATTATAATACTGGTGATAGATGGTCTTAGTCTTGAATGTACCATTAAACCAAACCTGGAATATTTCAGTAGGTTCAGGTACTAATTGGAACTCAAAGGTGTCCAGACAGTAGAAAGATTAGACATCATTTCATGTGAAAAATAACTGGAGGAACTAGCTTAGCTTGGCATGGAGGAACTTAAGTATCTAGGTGGGAACTGCCCTGTTGGAAAGGGAGCTCTCTACTGTGGGTTAATCTAAAGGGTGGACAGAGGTTGGGTAGAAATTACAGAGAAGCAGATTTCACCTGGCAAAGTGGTGGTGCTCAGAAATGAAACTGGTGATGACTGGAAGTGGTTCAGAGGTCAGATAATAAAGGTTGGAAGATATTCCTGTATTGGGTGGATAGTTTGGATGAGGTGATTGTTAAGACCCTTTCTAACTTTAAGATACAATTTTAAATCACCAAGGCTGGTGACAGAGAGAGAGCACCCCAGCGAAGAAGAAGGTGAATGAGGTGTGAAAATAGTAATTTTCTAAATAACCTGAAAGCGTAGTAATCTGTAAGTTAACCAGGGAACCAAAATGTAGAGTCCAGTAGCAAGAATAACATACATTTATTATCAGTAATCAAAAATACAATTATCAATAACACAATAAATGTGTATGTATATAGTACTATTAGACCCTGTAGCATAAAAAAACTAATAGTTACTGAATGCTTGCTGTGTGATTTTAAGGGCTTTAGATATACTGACTCATTTAACCCTTCAAAATTTTTAGAGTTAGGTTCTATTATTTTTCCCATTTTATGTATGAGAAAACTTAGGCACAGACTAAACAAGTAACTGACTCAGGGTCACACAGTTAAGTGTTGGAATTGGGATTCAAACTGAGGAAGTCTGAGTCCACAGCTTATGCTGTTAGTTTGAAACCATAAGTGGATAATTTGGTATAGCTCAAGCTAGACTGACATATCTTTTATGTCATGTAAAAACGAAAGCCAGGTTTAGATGTTAGGAATGAGATCAGGACTGGACATGTAGAAACCATAGCACAAGGGATGGTGACTGAACCTACTTAGTGATTCAAAGACGACCCCTGTTATGTGGAAAAATTGCCTATAAAAATCAACATTTAAAGGCTGGGCCAAAGAGAAGGAGAGTGCAAAGGAAATTTAATGGCCAAAGAAATTATATTTGAATCAGGAGACTGTAGTGTGTAACTAGCCCAAAGAAGAGTGTGTTAGAAGGTAAACAATGTCAGGTGCTGTGAAAGGGTTAGTAAGAAAGAGAGGACTCCCCAAATGCACTTGGACATCTTTAACTAAAGCATTTGCAGTAATGCATGGAGGCCCAGACCAGATTGCAATGGATTAAGAAGCAATGGAGGTGAGAAAGTCGCTGCTGAGACTGTAGTTACCTCTTCTAGCAGCTTAACCAATAGGGAAACACATATGAATTTGGGGTCTGGGGGGACCCACAATTCAGTCCATAACAGGCCTTGCTCTTCTTTCTAGCCTAATTTCCTACCAGCCCTTCCCTCCACCAGCTACACACTTCAGCTATATCAAATCCTCCAAGTTCTCCCAAACAATGCCAGGCACTATGGTGCTTCCATGTATGTGCAACAACTGTCCCACTTGTCTAGAGATAAACCCTTCTCTTTTCCCCAAGACAAATTTCTGATCAGTCTTCAAGACTCCACCCTAACATCTTCGCTCTCACTTTCCCTGTCACCCTACTATATCTCCCCAGTTCCTTCTACACAGGGCATTTCTTGTGCTGCCTCCAGATTCCAGTAGCACTTCATTTCCCACAGTTGTCACAGCTTTGTAATGTGATTGCTGGTCCGTTTTGCCTTGAGATTATGTCTTCCTCCAGATCAGGGTCAGGTCTTGTGTCCTACTTAGTTTATACTCCCCTTTTGCCTGGCAATTTTAAAGAGTCAGTAAATAACTTTCTTGTGTTTCTTTTTTAATAAAATAATATCTGGGTATAAATGAATTTCAAAATTAAAGATTTGACTCTAACTATATGATAAGGTAGGTAAGATGATAATATTAAGGAAGTATAGGGTATAGATTTTTGGCGCCTATCACTGAGATCCTTAATATTCCAATGATTAAGTAACTTCTTAAAACAATAAAGTCATTGGGTCATGCCTATGAAAAGCAAGGATGGTATTTTGTGGTTAGCTTTGTTTTTTGCCTCAAAAGAGAGAATGTGTTGTGAGGTGAATATTGAAAGGAAAATGGAAAGTTTCTTTGAAGAAATTTAAATGAAAATAATTAAAAGACATAAAATCCAAGGCAAGTATCAGAAAGATTATGAAGTACACAGCAAAGCATTTCTTGAAAGCCAGTCACTCTGTTCCTTGCTTTTAAACTTATATCAACTTCTTAACAATATGTGAGGTAGGTGATACATACCCCATTTTATAAATGAAGGTGCTGAAGCTCAGAAAGATTAAGATCCTATAGCTGGTTTGGGAAGTTAGATAACATACACAGAAATTCTATCAAAGCCTAGTGTACTTTAATCTCATTTCATGGTGTAACATTGTCAGGTTAGTTAGTGATGAAACACATTGACTTTTCCCTCTTTGCTTGGCAACGGTAAACAGTGATTCTTCTTTGCCAGGCTCCATTATGTACAGTGGACAAGGGGATAGTGAACTGGACAGGCTTGTATATAGCTAGTGGGCTGTAATTTGTATAAACTTTCTTAAGGGGGCATTTTCAGTATATATTTGTAACCTTAAATTTATGCCCTTTGACCCATATTACTTCCCTTTCTAATAACTAATTTTAAGGATGTAAGAATTTGTACAAATTGTACAGAATATTCTCCAGAGACCTTTTAATATTAGCAAAAAAAAAGAGAAACAATTCACATGTCAACTTGGGAAATGATTGTATAGTTGATGGAATATCTATGAGAAGGAAAATCATACCATTTTTTAAAATCTTATTTTAACAAGGAGAAATACAGTATAGTCTTAGTGAGAGTAAAAGCAGTATACAAAACTATATAGACTAAAATACCAATTTCATAAAAATGTAATCTAGATTATAATTTGGCATTCTCTTTCATTCCATTTCCCTGTAGGAGACAGAAGGCACATTCAAAATAGGATTATTCTGGAGGGTGAGGGGTGCTTAAAAGGACTGTTTACAAAGACAGGAGCAGTTTAAAGGAAAGCCACAAGGAATACTGCAGTATTCTGAGGCTAGAAATAGTCTGAGCTGTTGCCACCTGAAGGGCCAAATGATAAGGGGAGAGAGTCATTAAGAGAGGGCCACCCTTGAGAGGAGCTGTGGCCTTCAGTTGAGGAACACAGCCTGCCCAAAGTAACCCCATAGGAAGGGAGCTGAATGAGTTCTTCCATCCCTCTGATCTCCTGCCAGGGCTTCCCACCAACCCCCAGAAACTGGAGGCTAGATTCCAAGGTCAGGCTTCTGGGGCAGAACATGGTAGAGATATATACATGCACAGAGTATCTGTAAAGGCAACAAGATATTCAGTATACAGTAATTGAACAAATACATCTTGAGAGCCTACATATCTCTTTAATATGACTGTGTGACATCTATGTTTATATGTGATTCAAAGCTAGAACTTTGCTCTCACCTAACTTTGTGTACCCTTTACTGCAGTGAGTGATGGATTGGAGCTGAGACCAAAATATAAAGGAATTTTGCATTGCCTGACTACCATTTGGAAACTTGATGGACTACGGGGACTTTACCAAGGAGTAACCCCAAATGTGTGGGGTGCAGGTTTATCCTGGGGACTCTACTTTTTCTTGTGAGTAGATCTAAGAGAGTTGACAGTATTAAAAAAAAGGAATTTTTGGTTTTAGTGATCTTTACATATCAGTTGATGAGGCAGGATGAGTCATTTAATCAGTTTCTCTGAATTGGAAGAGTCAGAAAGAGCAAAATAGCTTATTTGTTCCGTTCTCTGTCAGCTATTAAAGGCATGTGGTCTGGAAGAAAGTTCTTAATAGGAAGAAAGTGAAAGGATGAGATGGAAAAACACTCTTATAGAAGCCATTTCTGTGAGATGAATTCAGGAAGATGCCTTACCAAAATACAATTGATTCATAATGAAGTTGGAAAAGCAGAAGAGGACAGATCTTGGGGCCTTCGTAAGCACATGTGCCACAGGAGATCCCTCTTGGGCACAGAAAGTAAAGTAAAAGCCATTGCATGGCTGAAAGAGTTTGAGGCATGTTCCTTCTTACCTCTTATTTGACTGGCTCCATCACCTTCCGAGCTCATTCATTTCCTTCTGTTGTCACCTATCAAGTGTCATTGGATGCTTTTGCGTGCTTCCTGAAGAAACCAGGGAGAGCTAGTGGCAGGCACATTCAGCTGACTATTACAAAAGCATGGGAACAAAGATCCTTGTACTGCAGTGGAGGAACATGTGCTGCCCTGAGCACACCTCTAATGTTTGAAACTGAATCCATGAGTGGAGAGGGCTTTCTTTGTTTTGATAGATGGCACTTTTAGGAAAACATCAATACCTGGTATATTTGCTTGTTTCTCTTTTGTGTCCTATATTTTACTTTGTTTCTCACAGTTTTATGGCAGCATCCAAACCAATCTTAAAATATTTTTTAAGTGAAAGTAAAAGTATTCAGCCTTAGTGTTGTTCAGATATGTGTTTTCTTATTTTCAGTTCCAAGACATACTTAGATGGGTGAAACTGTATGTATAAAATCCATTCCATTATGAATTTCAGAGGTGTGTAGGTTCTCTAAGGAAAGGCCTGTAAGACAACACATAGGAATATAAGTTTCATGTGGTGAGACTTACAATAAAACAGTGTACTTGTTTCATGTTTCAGTGGCATTAATAAAGTTTGGAAGGATTTCTTTAGTTGAAGTCTTCTTCCAAGAGAAAAGTAGAAATTGGAGTTAGAAGACAGAAGCTGGTATGACTCCCCAGCTAAGGAACATTTACTGGCCCGCTATTTTCTGCCAGAAAAAGCCCAAGTATCAGTCTGCCACTCAAATGTGGCTTAGTTTTCCTTGTCTTCCCATCCACCCTTGTTATTATAACTTTTGCTCATGCTCATGTTTCCTTATTGAAGCTGTACCTGTCTCTCCATACCCAGCTCAATGTCACCTCCTACACAAAGCCTTCTGTGATTTCTGTGATAGTGTCTCAGTCTCTTACGGTACTGTCCTGTGTTTATCATGATCATGTGCTGCTTATGGTCCTTGTTAGTCTGTTAGGAAGGATCCTTTGAGTGTTTTATTTATCAGAATTGCCAACCATAGGACCTGAACATAGGCGTTCAGTACATGTTAGTTAGGTGTCTTTTTTTGTTTCTTTTGCCTCGTCTGCCCAATCATACCACCATTACAACCTCCCTCCTCCCAGTTTTCCTGTCTTTTGTTTTTATTAATTGATTAGTGTGTGATTACAATATTTTACATATGTAATTGCTAGCACTAGGTGGGGAGAGCAGCATAATCTTACAGTAAACCATTTCCAGCAAATCCATTCTTGAAAAAGGTCTTATTTTGTAGTTGCATTATGCACTGACTTTTATTTTTGAATACTGTTATATTAAGTTACACACATTTTAAAACAGACTTTACTG
Source organism: Smutsia gigantea (assembly GCA_032199065.1). Lineage (NCBI taxonomy): Eukaryota > Metazoa > Chordata > Mammalia > Pholidota > Manidae > Smutsia > Smutsia gigantea. The sequence continues at coordinate 103,939 of JAVSCE010006231.1, forward strand.
CTTTATGACACGTATTCAAGTATTTATTAAACTATTCATGTTTAATTCTTTTATAGTTATAATGCCATCAAATCATATAAGACAGAAGGAAGAGCTGAACGTTTAGAGGCACTGGAATACCTTGTTTCAGCTGCTGAAGCTGGTAAGGCAGTGTATAAAATGTAACATGTCAACTTCCAATTTGATTTTCACTTTTTTATTTTGTCTTTTTGCCTTTGAACACCAGAGTTTAAATATGCTCATCTAACTATACTAATCAGTTATCCCATGAAATTGCTTAGAAACCATATACTCTTATTGATTACTCTCAAGAATTTTGTTTATCAGAAGGAGAAGTAAAATTTGGAAAAGTTATGAATCCCTAATAGTTGAAGATGATTTGGTGTAGTGTTTCTTCAATTAAAGTAAATTTCAGTTTTCAAGTTAGACAATTTAGTGTTTTTAATTGCCTCATGTATGTATAATATTCAGGAGGGAAAAACAAAGTAGAACCCATAAGTCTTTATAACTCATCCTGTAATACCTTGTTTACTGATAGTTCTTGCCTTAAAAAAACAATCTTACTCATTTTTGAATGCCTAGCCACTAGCAGAGACCCGAATCAGAACAGGACTGAATATTGTTGAATGAAGGACTGTTAGGAAACTCAGCAAGTGAAAAACTTAACTAGATGAGCTTTTTTTTTTACAAAGTTATCACCTTCTATAATGAATATAATGTTATATTGCTTAGTTCTTTAATTTTTGGACTGTAGTAGCTACTTTGAATGGATTTGAGGAAGATTATGGCCAAGTTGGGGTGGAGATACGTGTGCCTGTGCACTGATTATCAAAATGTTGGATTCCTGGTCCTTTCCCCCTCATCTTCAGGCCCTCTAGATTAGGCTTTGTCCTTCACCTCAGCATGTTTGGCTCCTTACAGGAGGTGGCCTCCCAGGATTTCACTCTGTTCTCTCCACTGATCCCCATAGTTTATAGGCCAGCAGATCTTTGCTATCTTCCCACCTCAAAGGTCAAGTGTTTAACCCTTCCATCACCCTTTTAATTTACCTCTCACTAATCACCCTGAAGATCTTTTTAGGACATCAAAATATGTCTACCCTTTAACATAAGACTACATCTCACTGTTGGAGGCATAGGCCCTGGGAAATCCCATTCTTTATATCAGTGGACTGTTCTTAATTTGGATTGTCATAAGTGAGAAAGTACCTGTACACTGAGTAATCTTATTTAAATCTGATTTTAGGAGCCATGACCCTCTGCATTACAAATCCATTATGGGTAACAAAAACTCGCCTTATGTTACAGTATGATGGTGTTGTTAACCCCCCACAGCGACAATACAAAGGAATGTTTGATACACTTGTGAAAATATATAAGTATGAAGGTGTACGTGGATTGTATAAGGTAATGAATTATTATCAGTGTATTTTGAATAACTGACCGTTGTAATTTCCCTTGGCTCTACTGTCTGACCTGTCATCAGTCCTAAAAATAAGCCAAATAAAGGCACAAAATAGTTTGATGAAAATTGAAATCTAGTTTACAATATTGAAATTGTGCTTTAAGCTGATTATCTTCATTACCATAAGATGTATCATTCTGGTGTGTGTGAGAAGGACTGTCTAAAACTCTGTAGAGTAACCTTTTCACTAAGTCTTATGTCGAGGTCACCCATTCCTTACTCCCCTCCCTGGAAGATGTGGTCTCTTGCGTACTTGTTTAGTTTAGCTCTTCTTTTTTTACATTGTTCCCTTTCAGGGATTCATTCCTGGGCTGCTTGGAACTTCACATGGTGCCCTTCAGTTTATGGCATATGAATTGTTGAAGTTGAAATACAACCAGCATACCAAAAGATTGCCAGAAGCCCAGTTGGTAAGGTGATTTTTTTTAAAATGATATCATTTACTATTATGGGCAGTTAATAGAAGTTTTGTCACATTTACTTTGGTCGGTGGTGCTATAGTGATCATTACTGTGTCTACCACTTTTTTAATATATACTTAAATATTTTGTAGGCTAATGACACACGTTAAAAAATGGAACCCCTTATTTGCACAGAGCTTGTGTTAGTTAAGGAAGGATACAGTATTTTTCGCTCACAGATCCACTAAAATGTTTGTTTTCCTATATAATTTTTACTTTTATATTTTTAAAGGAATCTTGTCTAAAGAAACAGATGTTTTGTGTTGTCATTTTAGAGCACAGTAGAATATATATCTGTTGCAGCACTATCCAAAATATTTGCTGTAGCAGCAACATACCCATACCAAGTTGTGAGAGCTCGTCTTCAGGATCAACACATGTTCTACAATGGTGTATTGGATGTAATCACAAAGACATGGAGGTAAGAGCATATTCTTTGTCAAAATGGCTCTTAGGAGCTACCTTGCAAATCGTAAACTGTCCAGTTGATGGGTTTTTTTCTTCGTTTTTTTTTTATTAAGGTATTATTGATATACACTCTCATGAAGGTTTCACATGAAAAAACGATATGTTACTACATTTACCCATATTATCAAGTCCCTAACCATACCCCAATGCTGTCACTGTCCATCAGTGTAGTAAGATGCCACAGATTCACTGTTTGCCTTCTCTGTGCTACACTGTTTTCCCCGTGATCCCCCACACCATGTGTACTAAACATAATACCTTACCCCTCAATCCCCTGCTCCCCACCTGCCCTCCCAAACCCTTCCCCTTTAGTAACCACTATTTCCTTCTTGGAGTCTCTGAATCTGCTGCTATTTTGTTCCTTCAGTTTTGCTTTGTTGTTATACTCCACAAATGAGGGAAATCATTTGGCACTTGTCTTTCTTCACCTGGCTTATTTCACTGAGCATAATATCCTCCAGCTCCATCCAGGCTGTTGCAAATGGCAGGATTTGTTTTCTTTTTATGGCTGAATAGTATTCCATTGTGTATATGTACCACCTCTTCTTTATCCATTCATCTACTGATGGACACTTAGGTTGCTTCCATATCTTGGCTATTGTAAAAAGTGCTGCAATAAACATAGGGGTGCGTATATCTTTTTGAATCTGACAAGTTGTATTCGTTGGGTAAATTCCAAAGAGTGGGATTCCCAGGTCAAATGGTATTTGTATTTTTAGTTTTTTGAGGAACCTCCATATTGCTTTCCACAATGGTTGAACTAGCTTACATTCCTACCAGCAGTGTAGGAGGGTTCCCCTTTCTCCGCATCCTCACCAGCATTTGTTGTTCTTAGTCTTTTCGATGCTGGCCATCCTTACTGGTGTGAGGTGATATCTCATTGTGGTTCTAATTTGCATTTCCCTGATGATTAGTGATGTGGAGCATCTTTTCATGTGTCTGTTGGCCATCTGAATTTCTTCTTTGTAGAAGTGTCTGTTCACATCCTCTGCCCATTTTTTAATTGGGTGACTTGTTTTTTAGGTGTTGAGGCATGTGAGTTCTTTATATTTTTTGGGTCATAACCCCTTATCGGATAAGTCATTTATGAATATATTCTCCCATATTGTAGGATGACTTTTTGTTCTGATGGTGTCCTTTGCTTTATAGAAGCTTTTTAGTTTAGTCCCATTTGTTCATTTTTGCTTTTGTTTCCCTTGCCTGAGGAGATGTGTTCAGGAAAAAGTTGCTCATGTTCAAGAGATATTTACCTGTTTTCTTCTGAGTTTTATGGTTTGATCACTTACATTCAGCTCTTTGATCCATTTCGAGTTTACTTTTGTATATGGAATTAAACAATAACCCAGTTTCATTATCTTACATGTAGCTGTCCAGTTTTGCCAACACCAGTTGTTAAAGAGGGTATCATTTCCCTGTTGTATATCCATGGCTCCTTTATCGTCTACTAATTGGCCATATATGTGTGGTTTATATCTGGGCTCTCTATTCTGTTCCATTGATCTGTGGGTCTGTTCTTGTGCCCAAACCAAATTGTTTTGATTACTGTGGCTTTGAGTAGAGCTTGAAGTCAGGGAGCATAATTCCCCCCTGCTTTATTCTTCCTTTTCAGGATTGTTTTGGCTATTTGGGGTCTTTTGTGGTTCTATATGAATTTTAGAACTGTTTGTTCTAGTAAGTTGAAGAATGCTGTTGGTATTTTGATAGGGATTGCATTGAATCCACAGATTGCTTTAGGCAGAATGGCCATTTTGACAATATTAATTCCTCCTATCTATGAGCTCAGGATGTATTTCCATTTATTGGCATCCTCTTTAATTTCTCTCATGAGTGTCTTGTAGTTTTCAGGGTATAGGTCTTTCACTTCCTTGGTTAGGTTTATTCCTAGGTATTTTATTCTTTTTGATGCAATTGTAAATGGAGTTGTTTTCCTGATTTCTCTTTCTGCTAGTTCACCGTTAGTATATAGGAATGTTACAGATTTCTGTGTATTCATTTTGTATTCTGCAACTTTGCTGAAATCAGTTATTAGTTCTAATAGTTTTGGGATGGATTCTCTAGGGTTTTCTATGTATAATATCTTGTCATCTGCAAACAGTGACATTTTAACTTCTTCCTTACAAATCTGGATGCCTTTTATTTCTTTGTGTTATCTGATTGCCATGACTAGATCCTCCATTACTATGATGGATAAAAGTGGGGAGTGTGGGCTTCCTTGTCTTGTTCTTGATATTAGAGGGAAAGCTTGCAGCTTTTTGCTGTTAAATATGATGTTGGCTGTGGGTTTATCATATATGGCCTTTATTATGTTGAGGTTCTTACCCTCTATACCCATTCATTTTGTTGAGAGTTTTTATCATGATGTTGAAATTTGTCAAGTGCTTATTCAGCATCTATTGAGATGATCATGTGTTGTTGTTTTGTTGTGTATGATGTTGATTGATTTTTGAATATTGTACCATCCTTGCATCCCTGGAATAAATCCCACTTGATCACGATGATCTTTGTGATGTAGTTTTTAATTCAGTTTGCTAATACTTTTTTGAGGATTTTTGCATCTATGTCCATCAGGGATATTAGTGTCTAATTTTCTTTTTTGGGATGTCTTTGCCTGGTTTTGGTATTAGAGTGATGCTGGCCTCATAGAATGAGTTTGGAAGTATTCCCTCCTCTTCTTTGGAAAACATTAAGGAGGATGGTTTTAGCTCTTCTTTAAATGTTTGTTAAAATTCAATGGTGAATCCATCTGGGCCAGGAGTTTTGTTCTTTGGTAGTCTTTTAATTACCAATTCAGTTTCATTGCTGATAATTGGTCTGTTGAGATTTTCTGTTTCTTCCTGGGTCAGTCTTGGAAGTTTGTATTTTTCTAGAAAGTTGTCCCCTTCTTCTAGGTTATCCAATTTGTTAACGTATGATTTTTCATAGTATTCTCTAATAATTCTTTGTAATTCTTTGATTTTTCCTGTCTCATTTCTGATTCTGTTTATGTGTGTACACTCTTTTTTTTCATGATAAGTCTGGCTAGGGTTTTATCTATTTTTATTTTCTTGAAGAACCAGCTCCTGCTTTCATTTATTCTTTATATTGTTTCATTCTTCTCTATTTTATTTATTTATGCTCTGATCTTTATTATGTCCCTTGTTCTACTGACTTTGGGCCTCAATTTTTCTTCTTTTTCTAGTTTCATTATTGTGAGTTTAGACTGTTCATTTGGGATTGTTCTTTCTTGAGGTAAGCCTGTACTGCTATATACTTTCCTCTTAGAACTGCCTTCACTGTATCCCACAGGTTTTTGGGTGTTGAGTTGTTTTCATTTGTCTCCATACATGGCTTGATCTCTGTTTTAATTTGGTCATTGATCCATTGATTATTCAGGAACATGTTAAGCCTCCATGTGTTTGTGGGCTTTTTTGTTTTCTTTGCAAAATTTATTTCTAGTTTCATACCTTGTGGTCTGAGAATCTGCTTGACACAATTTCAATCTTTGAATTTATTAGGGCTCTTTTTGTGGTCCAGTAAGTGATCTATTCTGAAAAACATTACAAGTGCACTTGAGAAGAATATGTATCCTGTTGCTTCTGGGTGGAGTGTTCTGTAGATGTCTGTTAGGTCCATCTGTTCTAATGTGTTCAGTGCCTTTCTCTCCTTACTTATTTTCTGTCTGGTTGATCTGTCCTTTGGAGTGAGTGGTGTGTTGAAGTCTGCTCAAATGAATGCATTGCATCTTATTTCCCCCTTTAATTCTGTTAGTTTTTGTTTCACATATGTCATTGCTCCTATGTTGGGTACATAGATATTTATAATGGTTATATCCTCTTGTTGAACTGACCTCTTTTTCATTATGTAATGCGCTTCTTTATCTCGTTACTTTCTTTGTTTTAAAGGCTATTTTGTCTGATACAAGTACTGCAACTCCTGCTTTTTTCTCCCTGTTAGTTGCATGAAGTATCTTTTTCCATCCCTTCACTTTTAGTGTGTGTATGTCTTTGGGTTTGAAGTGAGTCTCTTGTAGGCAGCATAGACAGGTCTTGTTTTTTTATCCATTCTGTAACTCTTTCTTTTGATTGTCCATTTACATTTAGGATGATTGATAGATATGTACTTATTGCCATTGCAGGCTTTAGATTTGTTATTATCAAAGGTTCAAGGGTAGCTTCTTTACTATCTAACAGTCTAACTTAACTCACTTAGTATGCTATTTCAAACACAATCTAAAGGTTTTTTTTTCCTTCCCCTCTTTTTCTTCCTCCTTCACTCTTTATATTTTAGGTGTCATATTCTGTACTCTTTGTGTATCTCTTGACTGACTTTGTGGATAGATGATTTAATTTTGTGTTTGATTAGTAATTAATTGGTATATTTTCTTTACTGTGGTTTTATTTTCTCTGCTGACAGCTATTTTTAGCCTTAGGAACACTTCCATCTGTAGCAGTCACTCCAAAATACTGTAGAGCTGGTTTGGTTTTGGTGAATTCTCTCAACTTTTGCTTATCTGGAAATTGTTTAATCCCTTCTTCAAATTTAAATGATAATCTTGCTGGGTAAAGCATTCTTCGTTGGAGCCCCTTGTATTTCATTGCATTAAATATATATGCCACTCCATTCTGGCCTGTAAAGTTTCTGCTGAGAAGTCTGATGATAGCCTGATGGGTTTTCCTTTGTACGCGACTTTCTCACTCTGGCCGCTTTAATACTCTGTCCTTATCCTAGATCTTTGCCATTTTAATTATTATATGTCTTGTTGTTATCTTCCTTGGGTCCCTTGTGTTGGGAGATCTGTGTATGGCCTGACACACTATCTCCTTCCCCAGGTTGGGGAAGTTTTCAGCACTTACCTCCTCAAAGACACTTTTTTTAGTAGCCCTTCTCTCTCTTCTTCTGGTACCCCTATAATGCAAATATTGTTTTGTTTGGATTGTTCTCTCATATTCTTTCATTCCTAGAGATCCTTTCTTCTTTCTGTGCCTCAGCTTCTTTGTATTCCTGTTCTCTGATTTCTGTTTCATTTACCATCTTTTCTACCTCATCTAATCTACTTTTAAATCCCTCAATTGTATGTTTCATTTTAGATACTGTATTTTTCAAAGTTTCTATCTCTTTGTTGATGTCCTCCCTCAGATCTTGAGTATTTTTCTGTAGCTCCATGAGTATGTTTCGACTGTTATTTTGAAATCTTTATCAAGAAGATTGTTGATTTCAGTTTCACTAAGCCCTCTTCCTGGCATTTTTTTCTTGTAATTTTGTTTGGACCAAATCCTTTGCTGCTTCATTTTTTTAGTTTCCTATGGAATAATAACTTTGTGTAGGCAACGTCCTCTAGTGCCCAGAAGCTCTACTCTCTGGAGCTGCCGTGTGCCTGCAGCAATGGCAGCAGTCACAGACGATTGGAACCAGCACCTGCTGGGAGGAAAGAGCTTGTCTGGGAGGGTTTCCTGCCTTCCCAGTTATAACACCTGCCTCCACTGCCAGCTGCAGTGGGCTGTGTGCACAGGGATGAGTCTCTGTAGTCTGCCCCTGTAGCTCCCTTGGTGGGGCCACCCTCCAGCTGGCCTGCACAATGGCAGGGGCTACAGGTGACTGGGACTGGCGCCTGCCAGGAGGAAGGAGTGGCAGGCTGTGTACCCCAGTGTGGGGCCTCAGGGTTGTGTTGCCAGCCAGGGAAATGCAGAGTCTGAAGCTCTTGAGATTTCCCAACCTGCTGTGCTGAGCATACTGGGAAGTTTTTGTTCACCTGCCCTTTCTCTGGAGCAGCAGGCTTTGTGTAATCTTTGCCCCTTTAGTGCCCCTCTTGCTGCTGAGAAGTCCTCAAACTGCCTGCCCTTCTTTTGTCCCGGGGATCTCCACAAGTAGCTGGAATCTCAGTCTCTCCAAGTATTCTGCCCATCTTTGCTTTCCATCCCCACTCATCTGCAAAACACCATGTAATGTGGGTTCATGCTCCTGGAGCAGATCTCCAGGGCTGGGTGTTCAGCAGCCCTGGGTTTCTGCTCCCTCCGCTCTCCATTTCTCTTCTTCCTGCCTGTGGGCTGGGCTGTGGGGAGGGCTTGGATCGCACTGATTGCAGTCTTTTTACTTTATCCTTTTCTGTGAGGTCTTCTCCTTTTCCTCACATATAGGCAGTCTGTTCTCCAGTCTTCAGGTCACCTTTTTAGGATTAGTTGTATTTACTCTGTTTTTTTGTTTTATGTGATTTTGGGAGGAGGTTTCTGCCTCACTTCTCACCACCATCTTTTCTTCCTATGGCCAGTTGACATGTCTTATAGCAAAGGCCAGTGTACTGTGGTGAAAACATGGCTAGTGGCCCCTGCGTTCCCATTTCCTACATATGGACCACAGACTTAAGCTCTCTGAGGCTTGATTTCTTCATTTGTAAAATTTGAATATCTGGGCTGACAAGGTGGTTATAAAAATCAAATGAGATCTGCGAAAGTGCTTTGACACATTAAAAACAAAACTAGATGTAAAATATTTTAATGGCACTGAATATAAGAAGTAATGAAAAAAAAACCTAGTTTAATACAATTAAGAACAGCCCACACCTGCTATTGGCACCATTACTTTTACAAATACTTGTCTCCATGTAGGAAAAGATGCTTGTTCTCAGCATGGGAAAGAACTGTTATAGGTAAACATTCCCATATTTCTCCTTAATTCTAAAAGTCCAGGACAGAATATTTAGAATGTTTAAGTACAGTTCAATTCAGTAAATAGTGAGAACCTAAGTAACAAGTTCCAAGGCCATATTTGTATTCTAGGTATTAAGGAAATCAAGTTTTATTTTTGTGTGTGCTATATTTAGTGTTGTCTACCATTTATATAAGCTCTGAAATTTTTAATGCCTGCATTAGATGAGTTAATACTCCTGCATGTTCATACATTGGAAGTCATTTGAAAGATGGTTATCACTAAGCACTTTTCAGTTCAGCTTTGAGGTGTCTCTGCCCTCTTTTCCTCAATCAGTCCACAAAGGAATTGTGAGCCCCTACAAATGGCTCATAAACCACATTACTTCAGGACACTGAAAACATGGGCTTAAATCACAGTGAGGTTTGACTGCTGGCTCCATACCCTGTCAGTTAAACTTCTGTGTCTTCAAGCAAGCTACATAGAAATTAAGTATATTATCTATTTTTCCCTCTATAAAGGAAAGAAGGCATCGGTGGATTTTACAAAGGAATTGCCCCCAATTTGATTAGAGTGACTCCAGCCTGCTGTATTACCTTTGTGGTGTATGAAAATGTCTCACATTTTCTACTTGACCTTCGAGAAAAGAAAAAGTAAACCAGAAAAAAATAATTCCAGTACATCTGCCCAAGGCAGCAACATACTTCTTTACATTTGAGATACAAAACTCAGAAGAATACTGCACAAAAACACGGCTCATAACCCAGATTGGTCCATAATCATTAGAAGTCAAAGAACTGCTCAGTCTTTATGCCTTCCCCATATGTATGGGACTCGGCTACCTCTGCCTGAAATGGCTGCCATCAACACAATGCTAAAACGGACATCAAGTGGAGAGATTCACAAATTTCTCCATTTCTTTGTTCAGATAGAGGTTGATTTACAACATTTGCTAAATGGATTAGTCAAATACGCTTTTTTTCTGAACGCGTTTGCTTGGATTGGCTTTAAAATTGATCTCTGCAAAAGCAAGAAAATGGCTTCTTAAAAGAATGTCATCACTATTTCAAGGGAAGATTAAACTTTAAGAATTCACAGAAAAGGCATTGCCCCAATTTGGACCATTTTAGAATCAGGAAATTTTGCTAAGAAAAAAACCCACTGTAATTATGCTTTAGTTTTAATTCAGTTGGAATGCACTAACTAGGGAAATTTGAGATATTAGGTGCTTTTCTTAATTTGGGAAATATCTGGCATCTGTTGTCATTCCATCATTAATTTTTTTCCAGAGGCTCTTTGATAATTTAAAATGTAATCCTGGATCCAGTTGTTATTTTTTGGTATAGGTATTTAATGTCTTTTAAATTTATAAATTCTGAACCAGGATCCAGCTTTGTCAGCCCTTATTTAGCATATTGGCTATGAATCACTTACTGGGTTTACTAATAGATCACTTTATACGGATACTGGAATGATTGGGATGTTTGTTGACAAACTATATGGAAATTAGAAAATTTAACTTCCTGCTTCATTTTTCAGATATATGAGTCCAGATCCCAAATAAATGATGAATCTACATTGGTTGCTCATATTTAGTTTAAATACAAATTACATTAATGGCCCTTGTTGATTTTACTTTTATGAGATGTAAATATCCATTAAGGCCTGCTGCAAAAGGATGCCAGAATAATACAAATATTTTTATTTATCATAAACATCTATGAATGCTTTTGCACTTTCATCTACTTCTGTAAATAAAATATTGTGGGTTTCAAAGCCATATTTAAATGGTTCTTTGAAAATAGGTCTATTTTTTATATTTTGAAAATGGCATTGTTTTAAAAATAAAGATGAAACAAGAAGTACATAATTGTATTTACTATAATCTCTCATAACATGCATAGGAATGCTTTGTAAATTAAATGTGATGTATTTTTTCAAAATTCTGGATTATACTCTAATTCATATGAAATCCTGATAGTCCCTTATGAAAAGATAAGCTGTAGTTGATACTTGGAGTTTTAGACGTAGTGCCAGTATTTGAGTGCTTCCTGGGTACCCCCAAGTTAATAAAATATAAATCCTGTCCTCTAAGAGCATATAAGCTTGCAGAATAAATAAATAAGCATGAAATAACTACAGTTCTTGAGTAAGAATGTACAAGAAGATTTCTACAAAGTCATGTAAGAATTGTGAGACAAAGAACTCATTCCTCTCATTCAAGAATAGTTACTGAGTTCCTGCTATGTACCAGGTATGGTACCAAGCATTAAGGATGTAACAGGAAATAAGCTGGACAATAATCCTGCCCTCAGAATTTTTCATTTTAGTGTGAGTGACAAAAAACATACACATACATACATTATACAATTTCAGGTACTAAATGCTACAAATAAAAGGAGAGCAGAGTTGGGAATAGTGTTGCTATCTTACAAAGGATGGTTAGCATCAGGAAAGATCTCTCTGAAGATAGATATTTGAAATATTTTGACAGAAGGAAGGTAGCAAGCCATAATTAGGAGGCACATTTGAGGCAGAGAAAACAGGAAGTACAAAGGTCCTAAGGCAGGAATTAAGTTGGCTAGAGGGGATGAGCAAGGATGGAGTGGCCTGGAAGAAGGAGATTGGAGAAGTGGCCATTAACCAGTGTGGTGGGGAAAAAATGCAGCTTGAGCAGGACTGTCTGGCAGGGTTCATGGAGGGAAGTATGTTTAAGCTGGGCCTCAAAAGGATATTTCAAGGGGACCTTGAGGGAACCATAGACAAAAGAAAGCACAGGTGACATGTTTTTAGCAGTGAGTTGTCAATCAATGTGGTAATGAGAGGAAGAAATGAAAGAGCTGAACAATGGATGAGAACTCTGAGAGCCTTACTGAATGTGTTTTGATTTTATTTGATGGATAAAAGAAGTGATAGTAATAGACATGGCTACATCTTTGGGATGACAGAGGAAGACCAATCAGATAAGAAGCACAAACTCAAAAAGGGGTTATCAACCAAGTAAATATTTCAGTAGAATGAAGATTAATGCCATGATAACTTTAGGCAGATTCAAATCATAGAGACTGAAGACAGATTGCAAGCGGCTAAGCAGATGGGGAAAACTAAGTATCCATTTCATTATAGGCTCACTCTTGAATTTCAGCAGATAAAAGTAGAGAAATTTTGCTTGGAAAAAGTACTGAGAGTCAAGGGGTGGAATTGGGGAAGTTGGCAAAGGGAATACCAGATTATGATTGTTGTCAGCCAGAATAAGATACAAGTCCCCCTAACTCCCAAAAAGTAAGAGCTTGTTGGAGCTCAGCTCCACAGATCTAACATATGGTAGAGTATGATCCAAGACTGATGGGTGCCATGCCTTTTGAAAAGAAGACTATTATGTTTCAATATGAGCTTTGTGGTCTGGCAATTTTAGAAGGCCGTATTTTTTAAACATTACACTAAAAAAGGGATAACAAGTAAAAAATATGTTTGAGTTCATGAGTCATCAGAGAGGACTTTTTTAATGTGGACATTGTACTGAATATAAAATCCTCCAGATAAAGTATTATTACCACTTTCATAGCAACATCTCTAGTGGTTATAAAATTACTCCTAGAAATAAAATACTGTGAAGTGATTTATTTATTCTTTTTGTCTGTTTTATGGAAATGTGTTAGGTAACATGCAGGAAATATGTGTAGTTTTGGGTTAAAGTCTTAAATTTCATTTTAAATGAGTAAACAGGAAATAAACTCTGGAAGTACCTGTGAGGAATACCTGTTACTGGCTGCCCAGCATCTATTTCTCTTCCTTCTTGGAGTAGCTGGACTTCTTTTCAGAAACTACCCCCTCCGTTCGCACCTCTGATTTCAAAGGAATGGTCCTCACCTGCCCCAGAGGAGGGCCCTGATCAGCAGAACCAGTCTGAATGTGCCATTGCTGTTCATAATGAATTGTTAGGAATTGGAGCAGTTACCTAAGGACATTTTTTTCTGCATAGACTGACAGACTTTCTCTTTTCTCTTTCATAAATTAGTGTTCATGTTATTCTCAGAGCTCCTCAAAGCCAATTTAGGATCATGACTTGGGCTGAGTTTGTCTAAAATGCAGTCAATAGCAAGAAAATGACAATTAAAAATTGAAGGAAAGAAACTAAGTCCCAAGTCACATAGTATGAGATTTTTAAATCAATTCTCACCTCTTGCAACATGTACCTCTGTACTTTTCAATTGAGTGAACCAATAAATTTATTTTTTAAGCCATCCTTCATTAGGTTTTCTATTACTTGTTGCAACTGAAAGTTGCCTAATGACACAGAATCTGTGATACGCACCCTAAAGTCTATATGTCACTTTCTTATCAACTGTCAAATGGTGTTGGTGAAACCTTGTTTCTATGGAAATCAACATCACCTTTATGAAAACTGAGCACTTTGGGCCCCTTACGTATTTGTATAGATTCTTTATGTTTTACAGAACATTAAAAAATGTTAAACAGGAAAACACTATGTTATTTAAAACTCATAAAAATGAAAGAGATTATTCAACTCACCATGAAAAACATAAAACAAGATGAACCACTAAAAAAAATAAATAAAATCCGCTTATGTTAGAAAGACTAACTGTACAGAAATTGGATGATTTGAAAGTTGCCCTAGTCTGTTTTTTGACTTAAATTTTACAGGATTGCGTGTTTATATTAAATTTCAGTATATGTTAATTACGACAGTCTTATTCCACTCAAGACTCGAAAATGATAAAACCAATTCACACAAGTCAAGAGAAAAAAGCAACAAGCTGCTTTTGTTAAGTGAGTCACATTAACCTCTTCCCCACCCAGGTTCTAAACTAATTCAAATAGACAAGAGGTAAGTGGAGTATGAAATGCTATCTTTATTAGTAATAAAGCTGATTAGGCAGAGTATTATAGCTGTGTAAAAGAAGTCTCCCTTATACCAAGCCTCAAAGTCCTACTGTCATAGCCATCCACCCCAGGCAGCACCAAAACAAGACTGTTTTACACCCTGTCCTTGCAAAACTTAGGACAAGAAGAAATGGGGCTGGATGCATGATTTCTGTGAGCAGTTTATTCCCAATGAGAAGACTGGAGAGAAAGTGCTACTAATACTCACTTCCTTATCCGAAACTCCAATCAGCTAATAGCGCTATCAATGAAGGTCTAACCAGGAGACAGAACACATGATAAATTAACCAGGAGAAGCTTAAAGAATTGTCAAGCTAGAGGAGACTTCTGGGAACATGGCGGTGTGACCAGGGCAGCGGAAATCTCCTCGCAAAACCATATATATCTGTGAAAATACAACAAAAACAACTATTCCTAAAAGAGATACCAGAAGATACAGTACAACAGCCAGGCTACAGCTACATCTGTGAGAATTCAGCGCCTCACGAAGCGGGTGAGATACAAAGCCGTGACCCAGGGGGACCTGAGAACTCCCCCACCCCAGCGCACCGGCGGGAAGAAAAGAATCAGAGTGGGGAGGGAGTGGAAGCACAGGCTGGCTAAATAACCAGCCCTGCTGATCTGCACTGGGAGCACAGACACACATCACGTGGTGTATCGGAAACAGAAGGGCAGGATCTGAAGCAGAGACTGCAAGCAGTCCCCTCAGCTGGCCCCCCAGGACAAAAGAAAAGCGGGTGCTTTTTTTAAAAGTCTTAAAGAGACAAGGGCCCAACAGCGTAACAAAATCATCCCAACGCACTCAGCCCAGCAGGCTGGGAGTCTTGGGAAACTTCGGACCCCTGGCTGGCGGCCATGCCGAGGCTTCCCGCAGAGATCAGCAGCCTGCCATTTGTTCACCCATGGCCGGCGCTGCAAAGGGTCCGGCAGAGCCTCCACTGCTGCAGAACAGCGGAGTAATGGCCCCACCCACAGAAACCACACAGAATCCCCTCCTGGCTGGCACGCAGCTAAGTGGGAAGAGCCCCAGAATCAGGTCCAGAAGGCACCAAGGGGACCAGAACGCACCCAGCGAGACTGCAAACTCCTGCAGTGCTATAGACTAAGCTGAGGCGGCCCGCACACACGCAGCTCAGGGGATTATCCCAGAGACTGCCTCCCAGTGTGCTGGAAAACAGCTCAGGCCCTGAAAACGGCAAGGAGAACAACAAGCAGGAAGGGACTTTGTTCTCCCACCTGACACACGTGGCACCTACCAGCGACCACTTCTATCGCCATGAAAAGACAGAGGAATATGGCACAGACAAAGATTAGCCAGACAACCCCAGAGAGGGGACCTGATGGGATAGACTTACACAATCTTCCTGAAAAAGAATTCAGAATAAAAGTCAGAACCATGCTAATGGATCTACAGAGAAATATGCAAGAGCTAAGGGAGGAAGTGAGGAAAGATAATGCAGAAATGAGACAAGCAATCGACGGGCTTTGGAGCAGACTGGGCGAGGTGCAAGAGACTGTTAACGGAAAAGAAATCAGAGAACAGGAATACAGAGAAGCTGAGGCAGAGAGAGATAAAAGGATCTCTAAGAATGAAAGAATATTAAGAGAACTGTGTGACAATCCAAACGGAACAATATTCGCATTATAGGAGTACCAGAGGAAGAAGAGAGAGAAAAAGGGATAGAAAGTGTCTTTGAAGAAATAATTGCTGAAAACTTCCCCAAGCTGGGGAAGGAAATAGTTTCTCAGACCATGGAAGCCTACAATCTCTCAACACAAGGGGCCCAAGGAAGACAACACCAAGACATATAATAATTAAAACGGCAAAGATCAAAGATAAGGACAGAGTATTAAAGGCAGCTAGAGAGAGAAAAAAGATCACCTACAAAGGAAAACCCACCACACTATCATCAGACTTCTCAACAGAAACATTACAGGCCAGAGGAGAATGGCATGATATATTTAACATAATGAAACAGAAGGGCCTCGAACCAAGAATATTGTATCCAGCACGATTATCATTTAAATATGATGGAGAGATTAAACAGTTCCCAGACAAGCAAAAGCTGAGGGAGGTTGCCTCCCATAAACCACCTCTACAGGAGATCTTAAAGGGACTGCTCTATATGGAAGCACTACTAAGGCTAAAAAGATGTCACCAGAGAAAATAAAATCATAGCAAAGGAAGCAAACCATCCAAATACTAACTAAAGGCAAAACGTAAAATCAACTCTCCACAAAAACAGTCAAAGGACACGTAAAAGAGTACAGAATAAAACACCTAGTATATAAAGAATGGAGGAGGAAGAATAAGAAGGCACATAAATAAAGAATCATAAGACTTTGTTTATAATACCTTAACAAGAAAGTTAAGTTAGACTGTTAGCCAGTAAAGAAGCTACCCATGAACCTTTGATAACCACAAATCTAAAGCCTGCAATGGCAATAAGTATATATCTATCGATAATCACCCTAAATGTAAATGGACTGAATGCACCAATCAAAAGACACAGAGTCATTGAATGGATAAAAAAGCGAGACACATCTATATGCTGCTTACAAGAGACTCACCTCAAACCCAAAGATATACACAGACTAAAGCTGAAGGGATGGAAAAAGATATTTCATGCAAACAACAAAGAGAAAAAAGCAGGAGTTGCAGTACCTGTATCAGACAAAATAGACTTCAAAACAAAGAAAGTAGCAAGAGATAAAGAACGACATTACATAATGATAAAGGGGTCAATCCAACAAGAGGATATAACCGTTTTGAATATATATGCACCCAACACAGGAGCACCGGCATTTGTGAAACAAATACTAACAGAATTAAAGGAGGAAATAGAAAGCAATGCATTCATCTTAGGAGACTTCAACACACCACTCACTCCAAAGGACAGATCAACGAGACAGAAAATAAGTAAAGACACAGAGGCACTGAACAACATACTAGAACAGATGGACCTAACAGACATCTACAGAACTCTGCACTCAAAAGCAACAGGATACACATTCTTTTCAAGTGCACATGGAACATTTTCGAGAATAGACCACATACTAGGCCACAAAAAGAACCTCAAAAATTCAAAAATACTGAAATTCTACCAATCAACTTCTCAGATCACAAAGGTATAAAACTAGAAATAAATTATACAAAGAAACCAAAAAGGCTCACAAATACATGGAGACTTAACAACATGCTCCTAAATAATCGATCGATAAATTACCAAATTAAAACAGAGATCAAACAATATATGGAGACTAATGACAACAATAACACAAAGCTGCAACTTCTGTGGGACGCAGCAAAGACAGTTCTAAGAGGAAAGTATATTGCAATCCAGGCCTATTTAAAGAAGGAAAAACAATCCCAAATGAATAGTCTAAAGACACAGTTATTGAAATTGGAAAAAGAACAACAAAT
This sequence comes from Smutsia gigantea, assembly GCA_032199065.1. Lineage (NCBI taxonomy): Eukaryota > Metazoa > Chordata > Mammalia > Pholidota > Manidae > Smutsia > Smutsia gigantea. Next base: position 121,282 of record JAVSCE010006231.1, read on the forward strand.
AAGGCCCAAAGTCACCAGAAGGAGGGACATAATAAAGATTACAGAAGAAATAAATAAAATAGAGAAGAATAAAACAATAGAAAAAATCCATGAAACCAAGAGCTGCTTCTTTGAAAAAATAAACAAAATAGATAAACCCCTAGCCAGACTCATTAAGAGAAAAAGAGAATCTACACACATAAACAGAATCAGAAATGAGAAAGGAAAAATCACGACGGATCCCACAGAAATACAAAGAATTATAAGAGAATGCTATGAAAATCTATATGCTAATAAGCTGGAAAACCTAGAAGAAATGGACAATGTCTTAGGAAAATACAACCTTCCAATACTGACCAAGCAAGAAACAGAAAACCTAAACAGACCAATCACCAGCAATGAAATTGAATTGGTAATCAAAAAACTACCCAAAACCCCCTAGGCCAGATGGATTCACCTCTGAATTTTACCAGACATATAGAGAAGAAATAATACCCATTCTCCTTAAAGTTTTCCAAAAAATACAAGAGGAGGGAATACTTCCAAACTCATCCTATGAAGCCAGCATCACTCTAATACCAAAACCTGGCAAAGACATCACCAAAAAAGAAAATTACAGACCAATAAACCTGATGAACATAGATGCAAAAATACTCAACAAAATATTACCGAATTCAAAAATACATCAAGAGGATCATACACTGTGATCGGGTGGGATCCATCTCAGGGATGCAATGATGGTACAACATTCGAAAATCCATCAATATCATCCATGACATCAACAAAAAGAAGAACAAAAACCACATGATCATCTCCATAGATGCTGAATAAGCATTTGACAAAATTCAACATTCATTCATGATAAAAACTCTCAACAAAATGGGTATAGAGGGCAAGTACCTCAACATAATAAAGGCCATATATGACAAACCCACAGCTAACATCATACTTAACAGCGAGAAGCTGAAAGCTTTTCATCTAAGGTTGGGAACAAGACAGGGATGCCCACTCTCTCCACTGTTATTCAACATAGTACTGGCGGTCCTAGCCACGGCAATCAGAAAAAACAAAGAAATACAAGGCATCCAGATTGGTAAAGAAGAAGTCAAATTGTCACTATTTGCAGATGACATGATATTGTACATAAAAAACCCTAAAGACTCCACTCCAAAACAACTAGAACTAATATCTGAATTCAGCAAAGTTGCAGGATACAAAATTAACACACAGAAATCTGTTGCTTTCCTATACACTAACGATGAACTAACAGAAAGAGAAATCAGAAAAACAATTCCATTCACAATTGCATCAAAAAGAATAAAATACCTAGGAATAAACCTAACGAAGGAAGTGAAAGACCTGTACTCTGAAAACTTCAAGACACTCCAAAGAGAAATTAAAGAGGACACTAACAAATGGAAATGCATCCCATGCTCTTGGCTAGGAAGAATAAATATTGTCAAAATGGCTATACTACCTAAAGCAATCTACAGATTCAACGCAATCCCTATCAAACTACCAACAGCTTTCTTCATAGAACTAGAACAAATAATTCTAAAATTCATAAGGAACCACAAAAGACCCCGAACAGCCAAAGCAATCCTGAGAAGGAGGAATAAAACAGGGGGAATTAACGCTCCCTGACTTCAAGCACTACTACAAAGCCACAGTAATTAAGACAATTTGGTATTGGCACCAAAACAGACCGACAGACCAGTGGAACAGAACAGAAAATCCAAACATTAACCCAAACATATACAGTCAATTAATATTTGATAAAGGAACCTTGGATATACAATGGGGAGATGACAGCCTCTTCAGCAGCTGGTGTTGGAAAAACTGGACAGCTACATGTAAGAGAATGAAACTGGACTACAGTCTAACCCCATGCACAAAGGTAAACTCAAGGTGGATCAAAGACCTGAATGTAAGTCATGAAACCATAAAACTCTTAGAAAAAAACATAGGCAAAAATCTCTTGGACATAAACATGAGCGACTTCTTCATGAACATATCTCCCCGGGCAAGGGAAACAAAAGCTAAAATGAACAAGTGGGACTATCTCAAGCTGAAAAGCTTCTGTACAGCAAAGGACACCATCAGTAGAACAAAAAGACATCCTACAGTATGGGAGAATATATTCATAAATGACGTATCCGATAAGGGGTTGATATCCAAAATATATAAAGAACTCATGCACCTTAACAAACAAAAAGTAAATAGGCCAATTAAGAAATGGGCAGAGGGCATGAATAGACACTTCTCTAAAGAAGAAATTCAGATGTCCAACAGGCACATGAAAAGATGCTCCACATCCCTAATCATCAGAGAAATGCAAATTAAAACCACAATGAGATATCACCTTACACCAGTGAGGATGGCCAACATCCAAAACACAAACCACAACAAATGTTGGCGAGGATGTGGAGAAGAGGGAACCCTCCTACACTGCTGGTGGGAATGCAAATTAGTTCAACCATTGTGGAAAGCAGTATGGAGGTTCCTCAAAATCTCAAAATAGAAATACCATTTGACCCAGGAATCCCACTCCTAGGAATTTACCCTAAGAATGCAGCAGCCCAGTTTGAAAAAGATAGATGCACCCCTATGTTTATCGCAGCACTATTTACAATAGCCAAGAAATTGAAGCAACCTAAGTGTCCATCAGTAGACGAATGGATAAAGAAGACATGGTACATATACACAATGGAATATTATTCAGCCATAAGAAGAAAACAAATCGTACCATTTGCAACAACATGGATGGAGCTAGAGGGTATTATGCTCAGTGAAATAAGCCAAGCGGAAAAAGACAAGTATCAAATGATTTGACTCATACATGGAGTATAAGAACAAAGAAAAAAACTGAAGGAACAAAACAGCAGCAGACTCACAGAACCCAAGAATGGACTAATAGTTACCAAAGGGAAAGAGACTGGGGAAGATGGGTGGGAATGGATGTATAAGAGGGAAAAGGGGGCATTATGATTGCAGATGTAATGTTGGGGGGGCATGGGGAGGGCTGTACAACTATGGGATGTGAACAATTTCCAGGGATGTGTTGTTTTAATTTGTCTGATTTTTCGCATACTATTCAAGATCAAATAGACAACATTCATCATGGTATTGATAAGTTTTCACAAATGCCTGGATTGTTAAATTGGTTTTCTTTGTTTCATTGGATATGGCCTATAATTGTAGGTCTAGTACTGTTATGCATGTGTATTCCTGTGCTCCTAGTGTGTGTGTGGAAGGCAGTTGTTGGTCTTTTAAAGCCAATACAAGCATATGCTACTTTTCAAGAATGAACTTCAAGAAATAAGTGATTCCTTTTAAACAACTTTGTGAAATCATATACTGATTCCCCACCTGCATTTGCTGCAAGAAAATAATCATGTATATTGTGATTTTATCCAGAATTATAGCTGCTGGCTGTCCTCTCTTTCGTATTTTATCTCCCTGTTTGGTCCCAGGAGGAGGCTGGTTAGCCAGAGACGGGTAAGATTCCTCATGGGAGGAACAACCTAAAACAGGCAGAGTCGCAAGGGACCTCAGGTGAGCCACGTGGGGGGCAACTGAGGTGAGGCATAGAACCTCACCCCTCCAGACGAGAGAGACATTGCCTGTGACAAGCTATGTCACAGGCCGAGCCCAGCTAATCATTATTCTGGTACCTTCCACAAATATATGCATATGCATTTGTGTCAATTAAAACAAAAAAGGGGGAAATGTGGGATTCACTTATAATTTAAGTATAAAAATCATATGAATTAAAAAAAAGCAATCCCTATCAAAATACCATCAGCATTCTTCAATGAACTGGAACAAATAGTTCTAAAATTCATATGGAACCACAAAAGACCCCAAATAGCCAAAGCAATCCTGAGAAGGAGGAATAAAACAGGGGGAATTATGCTCCCTGACTTCAAACTCTACTACAAAGCCACAGTAATTAAGACAATTTGGTATTGGCACAAGAACAGACCCACAGACCAGTGGAACAGAATAGAAAATCCAAACATTAACCCAAACATATATGACCAATTAATATATGAAAAAGGAGCCTTGGATATACAATGGGGAGATGACAACCTCTTCAGCAGCTGGTGTTGGCAAAACTGGAAAGCTACATGTAAGAGAATGAAACTGGACTACTGTCTAACCCCATACACAAAAGTCAACTCAAAATGGATCAAGACCTGAATGTAAGTCATGAAACCATAAAACTCTTGGAAAAAAACGTAGGCAAAAATCTCTTGGACATAAACATGAGCGACTTCTTCATGAACATATCTCCCCGGGCAAGGGAAACAAAAGCAAAAATGAACAAGTGGGACTATATCAAGCTGAAAAGCTTCTGTACAGCAAAGGACACCATCAGTAGACCAAAAAGACATCCGACAGTATGGTAGACTATATTAATAAATGACATAGCCGATAAGGGGTTGACATCCAAAATATATAAAGAACTCATGCACCTCAACAAACAAAAAGTAAATAATCCAATTAAAAAATGGGCAGAGGATATGAAAAGACACTTCTCCAAAGAAGAAATTCAAGATGGCCAACAGGCACATGAAAAGATGCTCCACATCGCTAATCATCAGAGAAATGCAAATTATAACCACAATGAGATATCACCTCACACCAGTAAGGATGGCCAACATCCAAAAGACAAACAACAACAAATGTTGGCAAGGATGTGGAGAAAGGGGAACCCTCCTACATTGCTGGTGGGAATGCAAATTATTTCAACCATTGTGGAAAGCAGTATGGACGTTCCTCAAAAAACTCAAAGTGGATATACCATTTGACCCAGGAATCCCAGTCCTAGGAATTTACCCTAAGAATGCAGCAGTCCAGTTTCAAAAAGACAGATGCACCCCTATGTTTATCGCAGCACTATTTTACAATAGCCAAGAAGTGGAAGCAACCTAAGTGTCCATCAGTAGATGAATGGATAAAGAAGATGTGGTACATATACACAATGGAATATTATTCAGCCATAAGAAGAAAACAAATCCTACCTTTGCAACAACATGGATGGATCTAGGGGGTATTATGCTCAGTGAAATAAGCCAAGCTGAAAAAGACAAGTATCAAATGATTTCACTCATATGTGGAGTATAAGAACAAAGAAAAATACTGAAGGAACAAAACAGCAGCAGACTCACAGAACCTAAGAACGGACTAATAGTTACCAAAGGGAAAGGGACGGGGGAGGATGGGTGGCAAGGGAGGGACAAGGGGGAAAAGGGACATTACAATTAGCAGATGTAATGTTGGGGGGGCACGGGGAGGGCTGTACAACTCAGAGAAGACAAGTAGTGATTCTATAGCATCTCACTACACTGATGGACAGTGACTGTAATGGGGTTGGTGGGGGGCACCTGATGAAATGGGGAGTTTAATAACCATAATGTTGCACATGTAATTCTAGATAAATGATACCAAAGTAATAAAAGAATTGTCAAGCTATGATAGAGTAAAATAAGTACATTAAGAGAACTCTAAACAGTACCCTAGGCCTAAGCAAGAAGAAGGACAGCCTGGAAGAGGGGCCGTGTCTGGCATCCAGACCTCTTTGGAGAAGGTGTGGTTGGAAAACACTGGATGGTGAGAAAGTTTGCTGGGTTGCCTGTGACAGAGCTGGTTTAGAATCAAGTGATACATAGGAAAACGATGCTCTAGGACACAGGCCAACCGAGGCTGCTGAGTAGGTTGCAGAGGGATTTGAAATGTTTTCGCAGGCCAGAAGCAGGCCTTGTCCACATTGGAAAGGCCTCAAGAACAACCCAGTAGGGGGCAGGCAAGCTGAGACTGGTGGGTGCCCACGTTTGGGGTATTCAGGCCACTGCTAAAGCTTGATGCCAGGACCACGTGTCCCTCTCAAGACGTCTGCAGCAAAGTGATTAGGCCTTCTGGGCTAGGCTGCAAGGTAGTTGGACTGTGAATTCCAGCTGAAGCAAAACACCACCAGATGTCCACACACACCCAGCACTGCCAGATCATGCAGCAGGAACAAGAAAAAGCAAACTCCAGCACACTGAAACCAGAAAGACAAGCTTCTTTCCTCCTGTAATGTCCTTCCAGTATCCTCTACTCAATATGCTCGTTCTAATGAAGAAATGCTTAGAGTCCAGTCCCTTAGCACAGACTAGGTACTGAAGGATGAATTTGGAGCTGATACGCAATAAACTGGTGTCTTGCCAATGGGTTTTAGTCCCAGGCAAGTTCACTACGGATTCAGTGTGACCAAGGAAATGACAGTAGAACGTTCTTGGAGTGAAAGCGCTATACCCAACTTTATTTCCACGGTGGCAGGTCAATCACTAAAATTCCATTTGCTCAGAGCAAGTCTGCATGCAGCAAGCCGGTCTCTGCCTCTGGGCACAGCCGTCCCAGTCTCTGTCCTCGGCACTGCCACTACTCCAGCCTCTGCTCCACTCTCCTGCAACCTTGCAGCCATAGCACCGTGTCGCCCAGAGCACTGGGTAGGGATCTTTATGTAGAGTCAATAATTTTATATTGCCCACACCTGTGTAGTGAGCCAGCCAACCAGGGCCAGGTGAGAATCCTGGCCACAGGAACTTTCATTTTATCCACAACAGGTAACTACCTTTAGTCAACCCCTTTGACTATTCAACTTCCATCTGCACCCTTCTACACACATTTCTATTCCCTCACAACAACAAAGCAACTAACTGTATTTTAGCCTAGCAAGATACAGCTATCCTGAAAACTGAACTTCTTGACTTTCTTCCATGAGAAGACAAAGAAAACCCCAACAGTCATTAAATCCATTGCTGGCTATATTAAAATCCTGAACTTCAATCATGGTCCCACTGAATATTCTCTTAATTAAAGATTACATTGCAAAGTTGACCTCCACTAACTTTTATATAAAATAAAATTGGGAAGGAGAAGAAAGAAGAAAGGGGTTGGCATATGCCTATAAGAAAGAGAAAATATACAAAGCTGCTTTAGTCCTCTTTTCTGTAATTGTTCACAGGTCATAGTTGCTATCTACAGCTTCTATCTTCAACTATACATTGCATATTTTCCTTACCCACAGCTCTGGGTTCTTTACCTGGTGGAGTGATCCAAATCTTCCTTCCTGAAAGGTGAATCCTCAATCATTCTGCCTCTTTCTGGTTCCTACAGTTTTCCACTGGTCTTTGCTGTTGGCATGGAAGTACTAAGAGGAAACTCAGAAACTCTCCTGGGTTCCAGCCACAGTCTTCCTTGCTTCCACCATAGCAGCAAACAATTTCCCTTGGTAATTGAGATCAATCACTACAGTAAAAAAGATTTCAACTGTTGGTTCAATTGGTATAGAAGGACAAAACGGTCAGGGACAGCAGAAGGCAGAAGTCTAAGAAAGACCCGCCCCCTGGTGTAAACACCCTATATAATATCCCCTTGAGCATTGTTGGGACCTAAAAACAAAATTGGATACTCACCTCCAAAATCATTTTATATGGCAAAAGGAATTTTGCAGATGTGATTAGGGTTCCCTAATCAGTTGACTATACTCCAAAATGGGATTATCCTGAATGGGTCCAACCTACCTAATCAGGCAAATCTTTTAAAAGCATAAGAGTTCTCTTCCTGGTCTAGAAGAAAAACAGCCATGTGAGAGGAGAGGGCCCAGGTGGCAAGGACTGAGAGTGACCTCTAAGAACTGAGAACAGTCCTCAGCTGACAGCAAGAAAACAGGGACTTTAATCACAGAGCTGAAAGGAATTGAATTCTGTTAACAACCACCTTAGCTGGGAGGAGGATTCTGAATCTTAGATGAGATTCACAGCCCCGGCCAACTCTTTGCTTATAGCCTGGTGATGCCTGAGCAGAGAACGCAGCTAACTTGTACCTAGACCCTCAACCCACAGAAACCATGAAATAAATTTGGGTTGTTCTAAGTCACCAAATTTGTTATGCAGCCAATAGAAAACTAATACACAGTCTCATCTTCCAATTCCGTGGAACCATTATTGTGTTCCCTAGTAGAAGCATTCCCCACCTGGATACTAAGATCTCCAAACCAGCAGAACTCAAAGGTGCCAGGACCAGAAGTAAAAAGTCTGCAAATGGGTTGTTAGGTGTAAGAGTGAGAGAAGCCACTCCTGCTTCTACCGTCTGTATTCTGGCTATAGGAGAGAACCTAACACTTTCTGATCCAAAGCAGATACTGCACTCTGTAAGACAGAACCCCACTTTTTACAGGATATTGTCTATCAACTGGTACCATAATGAGTCCTCAATAAGCCATTAATCTTTCATTTAGGCCAGCCACTTCCAGGTGATGGCTATGTGGTAAGAACAGTTAATTCCATGGGATGAGCCAGCACTTCTTTGCTGTGAAATGAAGTTTCTTGATCAGAAGCAATGCTGTGTAAAATGCCAACACAGTGGATAAAACATTCTCTGAATGCAAAGATGGTAGTGCTGTCAAGAAGCATATATGGGCAGGGAAGGCAAATCTGTACCCAGGATACACATCTATTTTCGTGAGAAGGAATCTGCCCCTCCATGATAGAAGAGGTCCAAAGTAGTCAGCCTGCCACTAGGTGGCTGGCTTGTCCCTCCTGGGAATGGTGTCATATTAGGGACTCAATTTTGGTCTGTACTCATCAACAGCTGTAGCCAAGCCAACCTAAGTAAGGCAAATTCCACGCTGTTGAATCCATACATAGCCTCCATCCTTGCCACCATAGCCTCTGTTCATGGGCCCATTAAAATAGCACTATAGTGGCTGAGTAAAGCAGCTGACTGACATCCACAATGTGGTATTTTGTCAGCCTCATTATTAAGATCCTCATCTGCAGTGGATGCCCTTTGGCAGGCATTCACATGAGAAAAAATTGAGTCTGTCCCAACTCAAAGAAGTCTTAAATAATGTTCTTGTCCCCACCCAATATGTCCTTAATTCCAGTCCCCATTTGTCAAAATATTTACCCATCTTGGTTAGTGCCTACCTATTGTCAACATTATTTCATCTAAACCTCCTCTCACTCCACTCTTCCTTTCCAATTATTTTGAAGCAAATTCTAGACATCCTATCACTTTATCTTAAATATTTTAGTATCTCTAAAAAATAACCACAATGCCATTATCACTCCTGAAAAAATATAATTATTTAATATCAAATAGCCAGTCTATGTCCAAATGTCAACTATTTCAAATATCCAAAAGTCCAAACATGGTAATGGGTTGATATGACCTTAAATCTCTTTAATTCATGGGTTTTTTTCTATTTCCTTGCAATTTAATTGTTGAAGAAACCAACTTGTCATTTGAGTTCCCCCAGTCTGGATTTGCTGATTACCACTCTATGTCAATTAACATGTTTTCTATCCCCTGTATTTCCCAAAATTTAATGATTATATCTGGAGGCTAAATCAGATCCAAATTTTGATTGTTTCCTGGCAAAACTACTTCTTGAGTGGTGTATGTACTCCATTAGGAGGCACATAGTCTGATCTGTCTCTTTTTGGATTATCAGTCATTGAAGATTATTGCTAGAACCCTTAATTCATGAGGGGTTGAAAGAGGATACTCTATCACTCTTTCTTCATTTGTTATACAATATATATTAAGGTAAAATACACCCCCCAACACACACACACACTTCTATAAAAAGAAATTTCCCCTCATCAACAATTTGTTTATTCAGAAATACAGTTCATATAGAGAAAAAAGAATAAATATTTGGTTTTTTTTCTAGTTACCAAATTTCAAAATAACAAGTTGCTTTGCTGGCATCTTCTAAGTTGACCAAGAAATTTTGTTATTAACTCATGCATTTAAACATTTGATCTTTCAAACCATTACTGTTATTATCTTTATTGATGCTTAAATTCTATCATTGCCAGTGGGAACCAATTCAAGATGGCCCTTGGATCCTTTGTCTTTCACGATTGCCTTGTTTTCTGGTATGCCAAGGTGTCCTGGGACAGTGTACATTTTCTGGCCCAGAACTGATATTACCCATTTCCTCAAGGAACCTTATTCCTTTTAGGAGGAAATGGTATGTAAACATCAGAATCTGGGCATTACTGGTCATAGTTTCTGGCACTTTCAGTAAACAAAGATGGGAATTTCATTGTTATTGTTTCAGAGCTTTAGGATAAAGTACTTTATGAATTCACACTGATACCTCCAGTTCCAGGGCAGAATTTACTTAATTTCATCAGTGTTACACCTATACTTCCTTCATCATAAATTATTTCTGATCACCTCAACCAGAGTGATACATCTTCCTTTAAATTATACCATCCCCTTCAACAACTTTTACGGTAATCAACATATTAATCTTTATTATTTTTTTAATATATCTTATCCTCCCTACCAAATGGAAACCAAATGGGACCAGATTTCACATCTTCTTGTTCTTTGTTAAATAAAGATAAAATTAATGTAGTTCCTAGCAAATAAATACCCTTTCTCTTTGTATTCAGCAAAACATGGAATAGTACTATTCATGTTCTAAAATTTTAATATATGATTATTAAATGAATAAAATATAAAATTAGGTTTATACTCAACTTTTCAGATAAAAAGTACTAGACATTCTAATTTTAGTGTCAGTTGGGTTGAAGATAAAGTTGAAGTTTTATTTCACAGATATAAAACAATTCTGGACATTTACAACTTGTATAAAGACTGGCAGCTCTTACATTTTTAAAAGTGCTATACTAAGAGAACAGGAAAAATACAGACCACAAAGAAATTCCAAGTTATAGGTTCAGGGAATGGTAACATGAAGAAAATATTCTAATCAGTTACAAAATCCTAAAACCATTTTTGGTTGAAGGAAAGTGAGTAATACTGGATTTAAAAACTGTGTGAAATCACACTTTGGTCTACCAACACATTTAACTTTGTTTTTCTTTCTGATGTATACATAATTATATAAAATGCCACTAAAACGAACCATTCAAAGGTAAAATAAAAAAGAGGTAGGGAATGAAAATTAAAGAATTTATTTTGGTAGTTCTTCAATGATGATTCGAGACACTGAATTCCATCCAGTAGAGGCGTCTCCTTTTGGGTAATCTGAGCAAGTACCAACCCAGATAGCAATATCCACTAATCCGGCACCAATTCCTTCACAAAGTCCTTCAACTGCAAAACAAAAGTGAGAGTTTCATCTTTTTTTGAACAAAAGCAAAAATCTTTAGCTAAATTTTATGATGTTAGCAAGCTATTTAATGTACACTGAATTAAAAATTTTAATACTTGATAAAGTTTTCATAAAGAAAAGTCCTTTTTCTTAGCATGTAAATATTTTTCAAATATGTATACCTATCAATATTGTGCTATAAGCTTAACAGGCAGTTTTCTTACAGGCTTCAACCATAAAATCAGAATCTGTTTAGTTAGAGATGACTTAAAACAAAACAGCAATTTATTTGACTAAATAAAGGAGGCCTATACTTTTAAAAGCCAAGACTTTGATTTGATATTCAAGTATTTTTTAAGGACCGCCTTTCCCAATACTTACCTGTACACTTGATGGTATTCAAGTAGAAGAAAGGATTTTTATAACATTAAAAGAAATTCTAGCATGATCATTATACCAGCCCTTCAATCTGGGAATACCATTTTATACAAAATTTCCTCACAGTGAAAAAACAACAAACAAAACCCCCTGCTTTCCCTCTGTGTTCTTACGCTTTATCAATGTACCTTTTCTCAAGCTCTCCGAACTTCCACATACTCATATACAACTTGCATTCCATCTTACCAAGGTTCTTCTACATTAAAAAAGTTTCTCCCAGTGGTCATTTTAACAGGCAAAAAGTTCCTTAATGTCTGGGTAAGGGTGGAAAGGAACCAGAGGCTGGCAGAGTAAGAAAATGACTCCTGACATATAAGGAGTGTCAGGATGATGTCATGTGACTGGGCAGGTTTCCTATTTGGTAGGTTAGTACATTCCGGCTGAGCCTCAGGGATGTAGGTCTGCAGCAGTCTGCTTCTATTAGCTGCCACATCAATGAAACTAAGGCAAATCTCTCAAAACCCAGGGATCTGACTCTGATTCAGGCCCCTTCAAAGTTGGGAGAAGCAAACAGGATGCCCATGGTTCTACTTAACCTAGTATTCTCAGTACCATGGCAGGTGAGAATGTCCAGAAATGCTCATGGTTTTCCTGAGGTCTTCACATCTGTGGCCTAAAACTTGTTCACTTCACCCTACAGGACATGAGACAAGCTTAGTTTTGGTATCAGCCTCACACAGGGACAGTCAAATAGTCACTTACTGGTCTTTAACAAATGAAGTAATGTTTTTTGAATGAATGAATATTTTTGTTGTGGTGATTAGTACTGCAGCTTATTAAGCACCTAAAATATGTTGCACTGGGGCCTCTCAACCTGTTTTCCTCCTAGACCCAAGTAACAAGACATTCAAATGTTTTTCAAATTCCCAAGGGCATATCCAAGGCTGTAAGTCATCCTCTGATACGCTAACTATAAGTGTACCCCCTTTCCTTTCCCTCAAGAAAGAATATCAGTGTGCAAAGGAGAGTGATTTTATTATATATGTAACCTTCAATTCATCTTAATACAGAAACTGCCATGAATAATAAATTTCTTCTGACATTCCACTCAACTTATAACACCAAATAAATTTCCACACCATGGCTGTGTAATGCTATGTTAAATAATTTATAAAATATATGCATGCATAGGTCACAGTTTCTGTACCTGAGAGCTTACATTATAGCAAGATATTAATACACACACACCTTAAAGATAATATAAATTAAGTTGCTTATATCAACATATAACTTTCTAAACAAATTTTAATTTTATATGTAGATTTTTCTTATTAGAGACTGTGCTTAGATGGAAAGCACGTCTTCCTTTCCAGCACATGTATCTAAGGATTTAGTGATGAGGCTGCTTAATCTGATCCAAGAGAGGGCTGGGGAGACAAGAGAGCAGGGAACTGCTTTCCGCTCCACTAAACCTGCTCCTACCATCCTGGGTAAGACACTTTAGTTCCCTGGGCCTTCTCTATGTGCAAAGAGGGGCATAAGAGTATCTTCTTTATATCTCGAGGATATTGAGGGAACTTGAGGAAAAATGTAGAAGGGATGCGCTTGATTTCTTAGGGATAAGTGTGCTATCATAGTTGCTGAATTCAGTATCTGATGGGTCCCCAAAGAACGCTGAAATATAGTTTCATCTGTTTAACAGTGGGGGGATCGCTTCCCTTCCCTCTGCCATTTTCAATACAAGATTAGTGAGAAATCCCTTCAAGAAATCAGGGAAACAAAGCTAATGATATATATACATCTTGTGATTTCCCCAGCATATGCTGTCATGGGACGCCAGCCCACAGTGACTCAGGAAACCCAAAATGGCCAGCAGCCACATGTTGATAGTGGTGGTATCAGTCTTACCCCCACAGATTCTGATTCAGCTGGTCAGAGATGGGACCCAAGCATCCATGTATATTTTCTAAAGATCCATTTCAGGAAATTCTAAAATGCAACCCGCATGGAGAATTATGCACTGAAAACTTGCTATAGGTCTCCTTATTACAGGCTAGTGACCTGATGTGATAGGGGACTCAAAACTCATGACTGGTCTCTAAAGATGTGAGGTACATTCTGCAAAGCCACTTTTCTACATACCAGAAGATGTGCGATGAATATTAATTGTAGAATTCAGTTCAGGGCTTCCTTGGTCCAAATAAATTATGGCTTCAATGGGAAGAGGTCCTGAACATTCAGCTCCATTGAATGTGAAATACCAACGCTGACAGCACGCACTTCTGCATTTTAACCGAAGTGAGCCACTAAACAAAACTCTTAGAGCGCTGTTCGAACGCATCTTTGTAAATGTACACTCCTATCACAAACACAGAAATAGGGCTTAATTAACATTTGCAGTTTGAATGAAGAAGATGCTTTCAAATTGTATTGTGAATTTTATTTAACTATCCTTTCTCCCAAACCACATTTAAAAAGCTTCTTCACTTTTGTAGAGGGAGAGAGATTCTCTGCTAGATATAAGAAGGACTCTGATATTAGGAACTCTAAGAAAATCAAATTATAACATTCTTAGAATTATTCACCCCACTGAAGGTATCTTTCAGTTTTACCAAAAACCGTCTCTTCAGTGTTTGAAACCAAACCAATCTATATATCCCCTTTTTTTTTCATTCCAAAAATGTTTCCTGAGTCCTATGCACTGGATGCTACAGATATAGCAGTAAACAAAACAATCTCTGCCCTCATGGAACTTACATTCTAGGCTAGCACTGTCCATATGTATTTTCTCTTGACCTGTTTCTTTTTGAGCAGCGACAGCGTCAGGGGTAAAGCACAGGTCCAGGTTTTAGTCTTTACCTACAGGACACACACAATTATAAGGGCCTGGTGTTTTTCTAATTCATCTCTGCAATAATTGTCTGCGTATTGGTCTTCCTACTATCTTTTACTTGCAGAAGGCTCCCAAACCTCTTCTGACCACTACTAAAAGGAACTTAAAAACATATTAATAATTCAGAGTCCACATGGTTAGCTTTTAGAGAGAATCAGCAGCTTTTGATGAATTATAAATAAGTAACCAATCTATCAATGTCAGATGTTTAAAACAGACAACATTTTAACAAAATGCTTTCTCAGAAGTCACATATGAAAGTAATAAAGCTTACAGTTACCAAAACTATGGAAGCTATATGGAAATCCTATTATATGAAAATCAAATTAAGATAGCCTCAAACATTTTTATAGATCAAAGAGTAGATATTAAAGAGCTGAGATGAGGTGCAGGGATAATACACAGATTGCATCTTAAAACTTTAGAGTTCTATGAAAATAAAATCTCTTCTATTTGCTTAGTGGTAGTAGTGATTAATATCAAGAAATAATATATTGTAGGTATGGGACCACACACAGAGTGGGTCAACAAAAGAAGAAAGTGACTTAGAAATACCACCTTCTTCAACTCTATGCCATCCCAGTGGACTTGTCAGTAACTTTTGAAGCAAACATTACTCAAAGTCGTTCATCAAAATGCATTGCCAGACAAGCTATTTTGAGAATTTTCCCCCTAGTAGTTGGCAGAATAATTTTAAATGGTTACTGTAGTACATCTCTGGTCCATTCCACTTCTCTTAAGCATAGCAATTTTAAACTGGGCCTACCCCCCAGAATAAGGGCAAATACCAGTGGACTTCCCACTTCTAGATATTCCTATCATGTGATAATTTCTTGGAAATTTCATCTCAGCTTTATGTCTGGAACCACAGCAGAATTCTTAAACTAATTTAAATTTAAATTCACTTTAGGGTGAGACTGGAGGTTTGCTTACCATACAACACAGACACCTATGCTTTCCCTTTTTGTTTGTATTTTTTTTTAAGAGTAAGTTATTTTAGATATTATTAGGGTTAAAATAATTTGGTGATTTATTTATTTTAGAAATACCTTTAGAAAATTAACTCTGAAAGGTTATCAGTTGTTTTCATTAATTTTAAAAGAAACATGGTGCCTATTCCTTAATTTTTAGGAGTCTTTTAGTAAAAATAAAATAAAATCTCACCTAAAATTAACACTCAACTATGAAAACCTTTAAATTTTGCATAAATTTTAAAATAACAGACTTTACTTACTGCAATTTTCCCAAGATCGATGCCATAATTCAGCGAACTCCATGAACACTGCTTGTAGTTAGGTGTCCAGGACTCTTCAAAGCTCTCTCTCAGGCATTCCCCCTTTTCTCCTTTGAATCCATCCCGACCTGGGATTCCAGGGGTGCCAGGAATGCCATTGGCACCAGGGCTGCCATCTCGTCCCGGCACCCCCACAGGCCCTTGTAAGCACATTCCATTATACTAAAGCAGACAAAGGAAAGGGAGGAAAATATCTCACCATTTAAGATTCAAAGACTCAATCTGATTAGAACTCCATTTATTTTGAGCTCTTGGAGTCAAGAATCTCTTCATGCTGCTTGCTATGTTCTAGATGAGTCAGTATAGAGAACTGATTTTTCAAGTTATTTCTAAAATAATTGAGATTTCTTTCCTATTCTTTTTGCTGCACAGATTTTTATTGCACAGACTGTGATTTGACATGTGGCTTTTTTCTTTTAACTTTACCTGTTATAAAGGGATTTGGATTTCAGGATGACACTTTTACCATTTTACGTAAACATTGCATTATTTTAGAATACATAGGTTATTTCTATTTTTTCTATCAAGATAATTGTAATGAAAATCTTCATCCATTGCTTTTTTTCTTCTTTTGAATTACTTCCCTAAGATAAATTCCTAGAGACATTATAAAATATAATCTTAACAGTCAACAATTACCTTAAACTGGCAAGAGCTCTAAGTTGATATGCACATCTCCTGCTTCTCTGTCCTATTTTTATATAGGAAGTGTCATGAGGATGACACTTCTGGCCTCCAACCTCACTCCTCCTCCTCAAGGAGTAAATGACCCGGTTGCAGGTGACTACTGGTCTTCAGCAGAGTGGCAGTAATCTGCCAACCTCTTACTCGCTAGGATTCTCTCTGTTTTTCTGAGAGGTGGTGATGAGGGTTAGGGTTAGGAACATCAGTAGTATCACGTAGAAGGTAAGAGCATGGATTCTAGAGTCAGATTCTTTGGACTGTAATCCTGGCTCCACCACTTATTAGCTATGTTACATAGGGCAAGCTACTCAACATTTCAGTGCCTGTCTCCTTATCTATAAAATGGGGAGAATAATAAAGATTCTTACCTTGTGGGGTCTGTATGAGATATAAGTGAGATAATATATAATAATGTGCTTAGCAGAAATGACAAGTGATGACTCTATAGCATCTTACTATGCTGATGGACAGTGATTGCAATGGGGTTGTGCAGGGACTTGATAATATGATGAATGTTGAAACACAATGTGGCTCATGTAAAATTTTCATAAGATTGTATATCAATGATACCTTAATTAAAAATAATAATAGCTTAGAACATGCCTGGCATACAGTAATCACAGCATATGTCAGCCATGATCATTCTTATGATTCCCCCAAGACCATGTGAGGTAGGGACCCTGGGCAAGTGTGTTCAGTCCCTTGGGACCTTACCAGGGTCTAGGCCTGGAGATGAGAGCATCAGCAAACCGGCCAGATAACACACGGAAGTCACACACACCAGTGTAGTTGGATAAGTGATTAACGGTGATATTTTGATCTCCATCTATCTAATTCCTGTGTCTATCCCTAAATTTATTAGGACCCTCCAAACCCCAAATATAATCCACCTAAACTATCATTCGGTATGATACTGTCCAGTGAGAACCAAAAAAAAAGTTCTTTGTATATATTGAAATAACTTCAAACCTTATCTTTTAACTTCACCATCTGCTATTAGACATTGTCATATTATTAAGTCAAGTAATGACACTACCTAGGAAGGATCTTTATGTATCCAATACTTGCTAAACAATTTGCTTCTCACATTCCCAGTTTGATCTTTGTTTTGATAAATGATTTTTGTCATGACTTTCAACACGCTATTTTCCTGTTGTAAAAAGAAAAAATTAATTTTTTTATTTATTACCAGAGAAATAGTAAGAAAAGTATTTAACAAAATTGCAAAACTATTTGAAGACACACTAAAGTATAAAATATTCTAAAAAACTTAAGTTTGTTTCAGACTTTCACCAGCAGAGATATGCAATGTTTGGACACAGGTTTCAAGTGGTAAGGGAGAAGCAGTAAAACTTCTTCTGGTATTCTTTGACTTTTTTCATTATTATTCCCCTCAGGGCAAGAGGCTACAAAAAAATTTTATTTTTCTATGTGTCAGTAGTTCTCAATCAGGGACAACTTTGTCCCACAGGGGACACTTGGCAAATGTCTGGGGACATTTTTGGTTGTCACAAGTTGGAAGGGGAGACTGCTATTGACATCTAGTAGGTAGAGGCCAAGGATGTTGCTACTCTACGATGCACAGTCCCCATAGCAAAGAATTATCTAGCCCAAAATGTCAATAGCGCAATGGTTCAGAATTTTTATTCAGCTTTTTACCTAAAAGATGCATCTCAGAGACCACATAATTTTATTGAATTCAGTTCCACAATTATTTTATCTGTCTTTTTTTTTTTCACTTTAAAATGTGAATCCTGCACATGGCTTAGCTAAGGCCAGGTAGGGGTTGAAAACCGCCTGTGGAAGGAACCCTTGTTTCTTTTATTGACCACTAGGGGGCAGAGCTTGCTGGAAGCTTGAAAGGGGCGCTTTGAAAGATCCTATACAAAGAAGTTGCTTTATGGAATCTGTTGAAACCTTCTTAATGACCACGTGGATTTCTTTTCCCCTCCAGACCCAAACCAAATCCAATCTACAGGATGCACCTGAGCCTGGCTGCACACTAAGGTTTCCAAGTTGGGCTAGAGTGGGAAACCACAGGTACGTAAATCCCTGGAGAACAAGAAAAAAAACCGCTAGCTTTATAGGGAAAAGGGGCATCATTCTATGCATCATAATTACAAATTCATAAAATCCAAACTGCACATAAACCCAGTCATTTGGTAGTTTTTAACAATTTAGACACTTAAAATAGAACCGTAGCTCTGAACACATCCTCTGCCATGTGAAACAAAATTACACAGCACATCACCAAAAAAGTAGTGTGAAATGGCAAGAATTTTTTTCCAGGGCTTTTGAAACTGGCTTAGAATTAGCTGCCAGAAAGCTTGGTTTATTAATTCAGTTTACAAGATCAGATCAACAAATTCAAAACAGTTTTTTTAATCAAAAAATTCTTCCCCCCTTTATGTCCTGCAGTGTCTACAAATAAGATTGGCATAAGGATTGAAGTTTATTCTGTGCCAGGAAATACGGTAGCTGTGAAAGGCTCACTCCTGCCACAGGCCAGAGGACTGCTCTGCCTCCCACTGGATGTGTTGACTTTTAGAGGGAAAGAGGTTTAAGCAAACAGACCTTTCCAAAGATTAGCCCTTCAAAAGCACTTGGACGAGGTATTTGCTCTCCTAGAAACTGTCTTCTCCCTTAGCTCGACCTGATGCTCCTACCTGGTGGCCACAGGCTGAGAACCCCAGGTGTCTGGAAGGACTCACTGCCCATCTGTCTAAAGAGCCCAATAAAACGGGTCCGTGGAGGTTAGTGCCCGAGCCCCTTCATTTTCCCCTTCTGGCCTTAAACCCACTGAACCCAGCTGTGGTTGTCCAACAAAGTAAATTGCAGCCTGTACTTCCTAGGAAGATGACCCAACATGACTCACAGTCTTCGAGTTACAAAGAGTTGGACGTGGCCACCAGCCCCAACAAAGGACACGTTGCAGGGCCCTAGCCCAAGCCCACCCAGGGGGTCAGCGAGTCCAGGGTCTCCCGGACAGCCCCCAGGCTTACTTTCTAACCTCCCCAAGCTCCTCATTCTATTCTTATTGCTGCCCTAACCTTCTCCATCCTCCCGGGGGGGTCCCTCAGAGACAAGAAATTATTGGGCGACTCCCTGTACTTTGGGGCGTCCCACCCAACCCACGTCGCATCTCCCATGCACGATGGCCCTGTCATTTTGGTCACCCCGGCGAGTTCCAGAACTCCACTACACGCATTGCCCAGGTTCTTCCTTACACGTCGCCTCAGACAAAGCCGGACACCCAGGCGCGCGCAAGACGCACACACGCGGCTGTACAGATCTTCCCCGCATCAGCCGGACTAACGCCCTCCCCGTGCCGCCCGAGTTTTGTCCCCTCCACCGGACTCACCAGGTCCACCACCTCCCTCTGCCGGAGCAGCGCCTTTTGCTTCCCCTTGGGGGTCTCGGAGGCGCTGGACGGCGCCCGCAGCTGCAGCAGCAGAAACAGCAGGAGGCCGAGGAGCCGCGGCTGGCAGGCGGCGGCGGGGCCCTGGGGGCGCATGGCGCGCGGAGTCGCAGGAGGAGGAGGAGACCAGGCGCCGACGGGATCAGAGCCGGGCCCCGCCGCGCTGCGAGGCCGCCGCCCGCTGCATCAATGTGCCTTTCGCCCGCGCGCCCCCCTCCCGTCCTCTCTCGCTCCCGCCCCCCTGGACACCGGAGTTTCCGGCCGCTAATAGGCCGGAGCCCCCACCCCGAGCCCGACGTGGGGCGGGCCGTGGGCCGGACCCGCCCCCTCCCGAGGCCGCCGCGCGGCCGGCCGGACCCTCCGCGGCTGTGCGCGCCGTGTGGAGAAGCCGCCTGCAGGGTCGGGCCGGGTGTTGGTGGTCAGGCAGCCACAGGTGGAGGCATCGAGGACGGGAGTGGAGCTCGCACCCCCTAAGTGAACACTGAAGAGGCACGGGTCTTCCCCTGGGTCCAGGAACTGCCGTCAAGGGTTGTGGAACCCTTGTTCTGTCAGCGAGCTCTTTATGGGGAGGTGAATTTGGGCGGGGAGTGGGGGGAAGGAACCATAGCTGTCCTCGATTCTCCCAGAGGCCCATGACCCAAATGACAGAACTGATGGTTCATAAGAAATGCTAACGCTTACGAGGCGCCAGGAGCCACACAAAGTCTTTTACACAAATTTCTTTGTCCTCTCGGCAACCCTGTGGGGCTGATATCTCCTCTGCTTGCCCCATTCACAGATGAGGAAACTGAGGCCCAGGGAAGTTACGCAGCATTCCGGTATAGAAGTCCATCTTGAGTACTCATTCTTGGCCTCCCACTGATACTGTCTTTTTTCTAACTCCCTTTGTCCTTTCATCTGTTCTCCTTCCTCCATTCTGGAAGAAAACATCCTCAGGGACCAGGTCACCCACAGGTAGGGTCCTTTATACACCACTGGCTGGAATCCGTCAGGACAGAAGTCTTGCCACACCTGGAACACCATGGAGGTTGCTGCCAGAATGGTAGTGCTGTTGAGGTCAAATTCAGCTCAGCAGGGTTCTCTTTAGAGACCCAATCAGTTCCCAGGAAGTTACAGTGGCCCAACTGATGGATATTAAAGAAAAGGAACGACCTGGCACAAGAACAGGTCAGGGCAATTGCAGGAATGCTCACTCCTGGGCCAGTGCCTGACTACAGGTAAACTTCATTCCTTTTTGTCAGAAGAAGCAAAAATCCAAATGGGTCCTAACACCAGGACTGGCTACATAATTTGCTGGGCCAGAGCAAATGAAAATGCAGGGTTCTTTGTTAAAAAACTATGAAGAATTTCGTAACGGTGTCAACTTAGCTAAACAGCAAGCATGGGACCCTTCTAAGTGCAGCCACACAGACGAAACTGCCTCTCTGTAAGGCTGAGCAAGGGCCCAGATAATGCCTTTCTGCAGCCAGACCTCTGTGGCGGCAGCAGTCTTGAGGCTGGAGAGGACAGCAGGGACCACGGAGGCTCTGTCTTCTGTCCAATAGCAATTTCTACCTCCGTTGCAGCTGCCATCACACAGTGAGTTCAGGTGGTCCCTCTCTTTTGTAAATTTGGGGTCCAGATTGGGTTTTCAGCAAAGAGCTAACCTGTATTAACAATCATCCTTTTTTCAACTACACAGTCACATAATTAATCAAATTACACTGTAAGATAAGTAGACCAGATATCATTTTCTGTATTTCAAAAATAATCTATAATGTGTAAGTGCTCTCTACAGCATACAGAGGGCTGTTACATAACCTGTCTCCCAAGTCCTGAAACTATCACAGAAGTACTCCCACTATGGGTCTGAGTCACTTCACTAACTATGCTTACCTGTATACGTCTGTGGGTTTGCAAAGTCATTTATCCTACCACCTCTGGAATTTACTGCCTGAGTCCACTTGAGTTTTCTTGGTCTAAACCTTAGGCCCTCTGCCATCACAGATTAATTTAGTTCCAGTTAAACATTGTAGATTAGTTAAGGGTACCTCTGAGAGTATGTAGCACAGCTGCTGCCAAGAGAAACCGGAGGCTAATGCTGTAGCTATCCTCTGCTTAAGTGACTTGCTAAGTACTTTTACCTGGTACTGATAAAGTGTTGTATATATATTAGCTATTATTTTTTTATTAAAAAGAAGGGGATTCCATATAAATTGAAGCCATGATTCAACAAAAGACACTTATACATCAGTTATATCATTCAGGATCCAATTAGGAAACAGAAACCATTCTGAGTATTTAAAACAGAATGAATTTGGTGTAGGAAATTGACTACAAAAACTAGAACCCCAACCCAGGACCTTGCAAGAGTGAAACAACCCCAAATTGGCCATAGCTATAAAGCTGCTACCACCCTTAAACCAGAGTAACGTGAAGTGACCAAAGCTGGAATCATGTTGGGTGTATCCATCGAGAACTGGGGCCATGTAAGAGATTAAGCCACTGCCAGAGAAGGAAGATGGGCAATACTCCAGTTTCCCCCTTCTTTGCACCTTCCAGTCTCTGATTGGTCAAACCAAGACGGAGGTGCCTGAAACAGAGCCTGTGAAACAGCCTGCAGAGGTCAGCCCCCTGTGATACAGAGCAGAACAGAACAAGCACAAAGAATGGATTTAAGGGCAAACAGTATTGATCAGTCCTGACAGTGGGGACTGAATTCCTCCCTTCACTGGCTCATCTTCACACATGCACACACAGTAAGCTCTAAAATTCAACAACGCAGTGGCTTCATGCACGCTCCTAAATACCTAGATTGCCAGACTGTTCGGATCAGTATTAAATGGTTAATCTATCCACATCCTGAACGATAAACGTTAAGCATACAGCATCTTTACCAGTTCGTGAATGATCAGAACTGTTACAGTTCTAAGTGAATAAAAGTTGATGGAAAATTATAGACCCTAAATCATTGATGAAAGATGAGTGAAAGTCCCTTTCCTACAATCATGGTAAGTACATTCTTCATGCATCCTTTTTTATTTGTGCAAATTTATACAGCTGGAAGCTGGCATCCTTTGCAGTGCTTGAGGGCGAGCGCTGGTGTGTGTTAGGCCTGTAAGAGTTACATGTCATCGCTTCTGAATCCTAACATGCTGCATACTTCAACTTGGGTAGTCTTTCATTTCCCATTGAATTTTCTCCCTTTTTCATAAGTTACTCAAAGCTGTGCACTTTCTTCCTCCCTTCATTATGCTGTGTATAGAGCTTTTGAAATCAGCGTCCTCTGAACAGACTCTGCATTGTAAGAATTCCTCAGAAAATGGTTCACCATGGAGATCTGTGTTTGAAAAATGGTAAGATTAAAGACATTTCTGGGCAGTTCAGATGACTCTTTGCAGCCTGTGTGTCTCTTTCAAGGCACAAAGAACTGCCTGTTTTATGATCAAAGAAAGCCAAAGTAAGCAGGATATTTGGAATTCATCTTAAAACATTTAGGTTTACAAAATGTATCCAGGTCTCCATCACCCTCCAGATCTCCAACCCAATCAGCTAAGCCATGATGTCTGGTTATTTCCCTCCCAGCTCCTTCTGAAAGTGATAGAAGTGGTTACTTTGTTGATAGAAAGACAGGTCATTGGAATGGAAATTGAAACAAACCAATAAAGAGTTGATAGAAATGACAAAGCAAGCTGAATGCAGTTTCATGCCTCTGAAAACTGTCCAATAAGAAAATGCTAAACAGTGACAAAATGGGAAGTCACTGGTGGCAGGAAGGAGAAAGAAAGCAAGAGATCTGTTTACAAAACAAGAAATGGGGAACTGTCCAAAGGGGAAAAAAAAGAGTTAGTGGAATAATTCATTGTTAATTATGTCATAGAAATTACCAGTTATAAGACTTGCTAATCACCATGTAGAAAATTTAAATTAATTCTAGGCAAACTCCCTTCCTGTGTTCTTTACCATGACTTGAATATAACCCTTTGACAATACTATCAGATCTTTTGGCAGAATCATCAATATTACAGAATTATCATATTTATCAGGAACATCCATTTGTGACCTTTTCCTCCCAACTCTTGGCTAGATTAATGATTCCTATCTTTGTGGACACTGTTGATGCCCTAATTTACTTATAGATTCTATAGAAAGCATGATTTGCAATAGATAGATGACCCAAACCTGGAAGGGGTAGCTCAAGCTGCTTGTATCAAAGCCAAATGGAAAAGATCTGCTTGGCAGCAGTTTCTGAGGAAAAAATCAGGGTGGATAGGTTTAGTGGGTGGGGGAAGCCAGGCAAATATTGAATTAGCCGCTTGCTAAATGAAAACCAAAGAATTGTTGTGCAGAAGAAAGTCACCTAAAATTGAATAATGGGAGATAATTAAAATTCTCATGTATCCATTAAACAGATATAAACATCTACTGAGCCCAACTATTTACAAACTTTCTTTTGGATCTTAAATTCGCTGGTTAAATGCTGTGGTTAGTTGTACCTGACTCCCATACCCAGCGTGATAACAGATGCCTGGAGCATTGTGGTTTCATTGTGAAATCTTTCTATCAGGTAACTGGAGTCCTTGTGATGGGCCTTTATTTATTCATTTATTTTTGTTGAGATGTAATTGACATAACTTTATTTTAGTTGCAGGTGTACAATGTATGTACAATATACAATGAAATGATCAACACAGTAAGTCTAGCTAACATCTATCACGAAGAGTGACAATTTTTTTTTTCTTGTAATAACTTTTAGAGACAAATGCCAAATGATTTCCCTCATTTTTGGAGTATAACAACGCAGCAAAACTGAAGGGACAAAATAGCAGCAGACTCAGAGACTCCAAGAAGAAACTAGTGGTTACCAAAGGGGATGGATGGGGGAGGGTGGGTGAGGAGTGTGGGAGAAGGGGATTTGGGGTATTATGTTTAGTACACATGGTGTGAGGGATCATGGGGAAAACAGTGTAGCACAGAGAAGGCAAACAGTGAATCTGTGGCATCTTACTACACTGATGGACAGTGTCTGCATTGGGGTATGGGTGGGGACTTGATAATATGGGTAAATGTAGTAACCACATTGTTTTTCATGTGAAACCTTCATAAGAGTGTATATCAATAATACCTTAATAAAAAAAAATATATATATATAAAAGAACTTTTAGGATCTACTCTTAGCAACTTTCAAATATAAAATACAGTATTTTTAACTATAGTCACCATGCTATACATTTTATCCCAGGACTTACTTATTTTATGACTGGAAGTTTTATCCTTTGATCCCCCTCACCCAGTTTTTAAGGTGATTGCTCCCTTGGGCATGGTAGGAGATTTGTACCCATGTCCTAGTCTTTTCTACCCCTTTCACTTAGGTATAATTCTAAAAGCCAGGTCACAGTCTCAACATCTACTATGTCTTCAGGAACTTCTGCTTCTTGGTAACCCTTTATTAAGTATCTGATGACATGTCATGGTCGTGGGTAGAATATTACACTCCAGGACTGTCTCCCAGTCACCACACCTCCCTAGCCTATATTCATGCACATATGCAAAGGCCGAGTCCTGTGTTTCAGCTCTGATTATCATTGTATTGCTCCACATTTCACAATTATCAAGGCCAGGATGATTTGGTGACTAAAACCAAGGTAATCTTAGTGGCATCATAACCACAGTAAGAAATAAAGGCACTGACAGACATACGCTGTCCTGCCTGGCTAAGAACACGGATGGAGTACGGTGTTCAGTCCAGGCAACGTATTGTAAGAGGCACTTTGGCAAATACAACACAGGACATTTTCTAAGTAGAGTGCGCATGATGGTGAGGGAGTTTAGAAATCATCTCAGGAAGGAACAGTTAAAAAATTGGAGCAGGATGGCTAAGAGGAGACAAGATACAAAGATCTGACGGCTGTCACCAAAGGGAGAGAGAAGCCTTGGTCTGTTGTACTCAAGAGGACAGTATAAACTTTCCTGAGATTATCTGCTGCATTCCAGGAACTGCTGCGTGGAAGCAGTCACTGAGGAGGATGTCTGCGTCATAATTACAGTCCAGTCGCCCGGGCAGGGGGTAAGCGGGAGCGCACACTGTCAGATGTGCGGTGGCGTCCCGTGCGGCCTCCTCTTTGGGGGCAGTTTGCATTGGGCGATTGCAGTTGACTCTGGAAGACACAGATTCCATTCCAGAAAAAGGATTTGAATTGATAATGTCTAAAACCCGGAAACTAAGCTTAATAGGTGGTTCACATCTTGGGATCTGAAATTGGATACCTTCTCTTGGAACAGTCTTGAAGCATTAGAGTGGAAAGCATTGGTGGGGGACTGACCCAGGCACCACACATTAGAAAATGAAACTGAGAAGTTTTAAAAAATATTTCTTATTCATTTATTTTAAAATAGCAATTTCTAGCCCCATTTTATGTTAGAATAAGTAACATATTTTAATGAAAATCAGCTATATTTTCTAAAACAAATTAAAAAGAAGAGTGGCATTAGTTTGCATTTTTGCAAATCTTTTTGCAGCTGGATTCTCATATTTTCTTCTATATTCATTCTGTTGCTATATCATACATCATGTAGCCTCTGGACATCTCCACTGAATGTGAGAGAATGATAGTGAAAAGGCCCAATGACATCTTATTTTTATTATGATAATAGTTTTAATGTCACATTTTCCCTGAAAGTGCCTAAGGCACCCCTGAGAGTCCCTGGACCACAGTTTGAAAACAGATGATTTATAGGTGGGGCAGAAGAAGGAAGGAGCCCCAAGGAAGAGGCGGGAAAAGGAGGAGGAAATCCAGACGAGGCCTGGTAACCAGAGCAGAAGCCTGGCCTGTGCCATAATCAGGATGCGGCCAGCCGATCGGATTCAGTGTCTCTCCAGCCAAATGCACGAGGTTGCGCGCACACAGGCCTGGGCAGTGAGGAAGTTAAAATCACCACAGAGCGCAAACATCCTCAGTAGATTAGAAACCTCACCCTGTTCGAGCACGCATTGGTCTTCCCGATTCTTGGATTGTTAGTTCTGTGCCTCAGCCCAGGACATTGGCACTACATCCTCTCTGGACTGTTGGTGATTTCCTGGGCTTTGCAATTTGTTGATCTTTCGTGGAACCTTGGTGCTATTCTTCTCCTTCCCATCTCCTTGCCTCTAGCCCTGGTCCGCAGCAGGCATTTCCTCGCCTCGGTTCTCCATTGAGCTACGCCTTCAGAACATTCAGCTGGAGGCCCAGCCCTTACTTCTTCTGGTCCATTTCCCTTGCTTTTCTGCTCCATATTTAAAGGATAGAGCTTCATTGGAATGTGCTTTTGAGCTCACCTATATTTTTAAAGCATTCTTTTCTGGCTCAAGAACAGGTAGACTTTGGATTTCAGGACACATGCAGAACAGTAAATATTAGTAAATGAATAAATTAATATAGATGAACATTTTTCCAGAGGCAGAAACATGAAGTGACCCTGTCACATGTCCCCTTTCAACAATGAGAAAATGCCTTCCAGGGGCCTCCTGGTCCCTTCCTTCCTGTCTCGTTGGCCAGGACTGTTGCAATGCCTGTTGCCTAAAACAAATCACTTGGCAAGAGACATTATCCCCATGGGGCTAGAAAGAGAACTGTGTCTTCATGGAAGGATGTGAACGTTTGGGTTCTATTAGCCAGGAGGAAGGGAAAGTGGCAGGCATAGTGGTTGTCTATTGTGTAGACAACAGAGTGTCTACCACAGAATACAGTCTTCCTCCTAGTGATATTCTTACCATTTCTCCATTCATGCCAACCACAGGAAAGCCCTAGATTTGTTCATCCAATCTGCCTTCAGTTATTTCCTTTCTGGATATCCAGGCTTTGGATAAAGCCCTAGGGGAAGTAAACCCATATGTTCAAAGGATGTGTCACAGAGTTCCGTGCATATATATTAACCCATGACACATACTCTCTTCCTGTACCAGTAGTTTCTCTTGTACACAAAGGCTGATCAGAGAACCCAGCTCTATTTTTAGGGAAGTAGCCCCAACTCAATGTGGTTGCAATGGAATGTTCCTGAGAAGATCCGTTTACATGAGTGTTTTCTGAAAAGTCCAGGGAGCTTGCACAGATTTCTCTGCTTACTCAGTGTCTTGACTGTAATATTTGCTTCCTGCCTCCCCAGGGATTCTAATCTCAGTGGAATGTGCTGTGTTCCCTCCTGGGGTCATCACTTGTAGCCCCCACTTACTGAGGGGCCTTGTGTGAGTCTGGGAAATGTCACTGAGAAGCTGGATTTTCTGGTGAGGCAATTTTCCACAGGCATTTTGTTATCGCTTAATAATTCCTCAGGCAAAACTTAGGCTCTCTCATAATGCTATATTCTTTCCAAGACTCGTTACAGTAGTCAGGGTCCTGAAGGACTGGCCCATTGGCAGATACTCCATTATTACGCATTTATCTCCAAATTGTTCCTAATGATTGCTGCCAGAGCTCTATTCTGATGACCGTTATTACACATTAGCTTCCTAGCTGGTTGTTTCCATACAGGTCTTTATTTCCACTGATGTGGGTTTTATTTCTCACACCCAAGAAGAAAGTGTGAACCCCTGTGACAAACTTCCTCCACCTGGCGAGTTCTCTGCCAATTCACCTACTTGAGAGAAGCGTAGGATGATCATTCCAGTCCCTCTTCTGCTCTGCCTGCTATAGTTTAGAGCGCCAGAGAAAATACAATGTATGTGCAGTTTATAAATTTATAGATTAAGTTCTTGGTAAACTACCTTCTCAGTTGATCATCAGCTTTCATAAAATAACTTTTAAATATATGTGTATGGAAAATTTGAGTTATAATTAAAGACAATTTCATAGGAAGTTCTTAGAGGAGATACCACAGATTTGGCAGTTAACCTTTTATGTTCTTTACTGTAATCTCATTTATTCCACTGCCATATTTTTGGCTTCCCCAAAGATTGCCAAGATGCAGGGACTGTATCTGACTTTTTTTTTCTATCTTCCACAATACTTAAAGCAATATGCTGGGCACGTAATAGATATTAAATAATGTGCATTGAATTGAACTGAAATTCCAGCCTTGGCTTCACATGTGTTTCAGAGCATCTGGAACAGATGGATAGAACCAGGTTGGGAAGAGGATCCCTGAAATCTTGCACCCTGAAATCAGTCTTTTCTGAAATCTATCACCAAAATTAAGTTGAAAATTTGGCCCAACAATAGGAAAACAACCCAATTTAAAAAAATGGGCCAAAGACCTGGACAGATACCTCACCAAAGATGTATGGATGGCAAATATGCACATGGAAAGGTACTCCACATCACATGTCATTAGGGAGTTGCAAATAAAAACAACAGGGCGATGCTATGGCATTCCTCTCAGAATGGCCAAATTCCAGAATACTGACACCAAACACTGATGAGAATGTGTAGCAGCAGGAACTCTCATTCATGGCTGGCGGGAATGCACATGGTGCAGCCACTTTGGAAGACATGTTGGCAGTTTGTTGAGAAACTAAGCATGTTCTTGCCATATGACCCAGCAATTATGGTCCTTGGTATTAACATGCATTAAATGAGCTGAATACTTGTGTCGACACAAAAAAACTGCACATATATATATATATTTTTTTTTGGTTTATAGCAGCTTTATTTATAATTGTGAAAATTTGGAAGCAACCAAGAGGTCCTTCAGTAGGTAGATGGGTAAGTGAACTGTGGTACATCCAGACATGGGAATATTATTGAGTGCTAAAAAGAAATGAGCTGTTAAGCCATGAAAAGACATGAAGGACTCTTAAATGCATATTACTAACTGGAAGAAGCCAATCTGAAAAAGTTACATATTATAGTACAATTCCAACTATATCACATTCTGGAAAAGGCAAACTATGGAGACAGTGGAAAGATCAATGGTTGCCAGGAGTGGTGGAGGAGGGATGAATTTTAAAAAGCACAGAATAGTGTTTTTAGGGCAGTGAAACTATTGTATGAACTGTAATGGTGGATACATGTCATTATACATTTGTCAATGCATAGAATGTGCAACACCAAGAGTGAACCCTAATGCAAAGTGTCGGCTTTAGGTAATAATGATACGTCAGTGTAGGTTCATCAGTTATAACAAGTGATCACCCCATGGTGATCATGAGGGAGGCTGTGCATGTGTGGGGGAGGAGGTATATGGGAAATCTCTGTAATTTCCATTCAGTTTTGCTGTGAACTTAAAACTGCTCTAAAAAATAAAGTCTGCTTTTAAAAAGTTGGGTACGATTGAGTGAAATAGTACAGTGCTGATGATGAAGTCGTGGCTCTGGGTGGTTGTGTGAACAAAGAACTGCCATTTCCCCCACTGCAAAATTCACTCTGTGGCAGTATGCAAAGCAAATCCATATGGAATGGCATTTCTCTGAGTACAAAAGAATACAGAAACTCAGGGCAAAACAAAAGCTTTATACCTTTTGTTCTAGAGGCTAAGTAACTGTTTCATTTGTCTTCACCAGAACTCAGGTTGGGAAAATCTTTCAGCTCTCACTTATTATCTTGCTCTGCCATCATTCCTCAATTTTTATAGCAGAATTTTCAAGGGTTTTGTACTGAAGCTTGGAGTCCCTGCAGGCATAAATCACATCTCTCCAGCCAGATGGTTACTGTTGCTACCCTGCAGACTCTTTTTTTTTTTTTTTCAGGAGAGCAAGGTACAGGCTTTTATTTAGAAATAAAGTGAAAGGGCAGAGCTCCCGGCTCACGCCAGGAGGAGATAAGAGAGTCCCTGCCCTGCGGTGATTCCCAGGTGTACTCACTCCACATAAATCCTACCATGTCCTTTTATTTTGCAGTATATACGAGCTCATATTCAGGCTTCTTTGGAGGGAATGATGAGGCTCTAGTTGAGGTCATCAGAGGGTCTCATATATACATTCGTATAATATTTCAACAAACACTGAAGAAGAGTCTTTTATGTGACAGACACTGTATTAGGAGCAATGCATCACCCCCAAGGAGCTGATTGTTATATCATCTAAGATACTTTCAGCAGCAAGTAACAGAAAATTCAACTCAATGTGGCTTAAACAATAAGGAAATTTATCTTCTCTCTTAATATGAAATTCAGAGGGAGGGCTGCTCCAGAGTTGGGTAATTCAGTGACTCAGCCACATCATCAAGGATTCAGATTTTTCTTTTTTTCTGTCTTTATGTTCTGCCACTCTTAGGGTTTTGGCTTTGCCCTCACGTCATGATCCCCCCTGGAGACACAGTCAGTCGAGGTGTTCCTATGCTGAGAAAAGAAGAGAACCAGCTCTTGTGGATCTCTTTGTTAAGAGGGAGAGAATCTTTCCTGGTAGCCCCCTGCCCTTTTACATATCATTGACCAGAAAGGGGTCACATACCCAGCTGTAAAATAATCCTTAAGGAAAGAAAGGAGATAGCCATAAGAGACTTAAGCAAATGAAGAGGAAACTCCATGTAGAAGAGAATTGTTACTTGAGTGGGTTCTGTAATGAAAAAGGATGGGGGAACAGATGCTGAGTGGGAACCAGCAGCTTCTGGTTGAGGACACAGATATGTATAATCGGATATTAAAGATGACCATCCTTTTTCCTCAGAACTTTGAATGCTCCCAAGTAGATGACAGACCCACACATTTTACGGAGAGACGCTAGACATGCCTGAGAAAATTTACAGACCCCTTAATAGGTTTAGCCTCATCACTCACCCACTTCTAGACTATGTACTCTTCGTGTACGCATCTGGTTTCTTTCCCTGAGCAATGCTTTCAAGAGCCATCCGTTATTGCAACTATCAGTAGTTTGCTTCTTTTTATCACTGAGGAAAATTCCATAGTTTTTCCATTTATCTGAGAAGAGTACACCCCATCAGAATTTATAGTTTAGATTGAGCAAGTGTATTGGCTCCTTTCTAGAGAACAGGGTTTGGCTGCAAAGGCCCTAGGGCTGTGGGGTGCTCCCACTGCAGAGGGATGAACCCCAAGGGCAGGAATGTGCTGAGAAGATGAAAGTGGGCCAGCAAGCATCCACTTGTTGCTTCCACTGGTGGAGGGGGTCCAGGTTCAAGTAGGATTGGCCTGGGGGTGTCTTAGGAGTCCATAAGAAGGTGAGGAAGTGCAGATTTTGCTCCCCTTATAACTTGTCCCCAGAACTCCTTTTGTTCTTCCATTCTTGGACTTAACATCAGAAGCAAAAATTCAAGTTACACCATGGGCAGTTGCAAAGATATTTTCCCCTTCCTGTCTGACAGAGTCCTGGAGAAAACTGAAGGCAGAGGGAGACAGGGAGGCTCCCCTCTGCCTGCACCCAACAGAGTGCATTATTAGCAAACGCTTGGCCTTCAAGTTAGGAATGAAGTCCAGTATATTTAATTCAGTTCCAATTTTATGTTGGAGTTACAGTCATCCTAGACCTCAGCACATCCAAAACTATGAGCTAAACATTTAATTCCTCAGTATATTTAACTCATGTGGTTATGAGTCATTGTTAATAAGTTCAGCAGATATGCTGGTTTCCAAGCTGCATACCCAAAGTAAGGGTTTTCATTGTTTTCCTTAGTGATTTGCTCATGTCTGCATGCCTGCAGTCACACTTGGCTGACCAAAGTCATCTTGAAATACTTAACTTAGAATTTAGCATAGGACCTAGACGTGTCAAATATCTCTAAGATTGCTATCCAGAGGCACAGATCATCAAAGTTAAGTTCCAAACCAAGTTACAGTAGGAAGTAAAAACAACTATGTATTTTATACATTAATAGATACATGGGATGAATGAAATTTTATGCATGTAGGAACAAGCATATTGTGTCTTACACAAAATTAAAAAAAGGGAGATATTTATCTGGTGAGTGATAGTTTTTAAAATTCCAGAATAATAGTGAAGATAATAAAATTCTAAAAGCTGCTTACCTTCATGTTGCTGTATATCTTGAACCGCAGTAAGCCTTCATTTACCTGAAATGTCAAATTAAACAAGTAATAAAAGCTTGCAAAACAGGCTACTTTTTCTAACCACTTTGAGCACCAACTCCCAGTTTTGGAGGTGAATGGGGAATAGCATATGCTCATTGTGAAATCAATCAATATAGAAGTGCACAAAGTGGAAAATGAAAGGTTTCCCTGTTCCTAACCCTCACCATAATCTCACTCCTCTAAAAGAGCTCTTGTCTATAGTTTGGTACATGTGTTTCTAGTCCTTAAACATACATACACAATAGTATTTGAGTATGAGTCAAATAGGACTACTGTACACATATGTAATATCGTGATTTCTAATAATGGAATAAATTATATAACTAGTTGCATGTTTGCAGACACAAGTTTCTGTTATAAATGATGCTTCAATTAATATCACTGAATAATATTCTGGCATAATCTTAATCCTTGTCTGAATTTATCTTGTTTGTATATTTAGTTACTTGCTTATTGTCTTATTCAACCCTGGAATATAAGCTCTGTGAAAGCAGAGGCCTTGTCCCTTGTTCCCCCTTTATATCCTTAACACCTGGGACAGTACCTGACAAATCATTTGTTATTACTGGAGCACTTGGATATTCCTAGTTATATAATCTACTTCATTCCTTCTTACTAATTCTTTTTCTCTTGCATGTGTGGATTCAGTCTCCTCCGTCACTCTGTATACTTGCTGAATGGAGAGAACAGGTTTTTATACTGTTCTTGGTCTCTTCAGGGTGTCCAGGTAGCCAGATTCTGCCCGGCCTCCGAAGTCCCCTAGGCAACCTCCCCTTGGCACAGACATGTTGTACACCCTTTCTTCATTTTTGCTTTCAGAAAACATTTGGACCTCTCAGTGTCTGTCGGGTAAGCCTGGAAGGCCCTGCTGGAGTCTGAGGACGAGGGACAAAGAGGCAGTGATGACTGTCAGTCGAGGAAACACAGTCCTCCTGTTTTGTCTTACTGTACTTTTTATTTGCCCACCGCCTGCCAACAGGGCCAGCTCGACCAACAGAGCGTGCCATTCTCCTGCACTTGGAGCCTTCGCTAACAGAGGTGGCAGTGAAGAGGCTAAAATGCCAGCAGGGGTTTTGCCGGTGGTCAACTTAGTTTACAGGCTCTGGAGGGTTCTGTTTTATGAAGGTTTTCATGGAGGCCCCTGGCCATTCACAAGGACTTAAAAAACCACTAAGTGAGCTTAAAATTTGCTGGTGAATTTTTCCAGATAAATTCTGGAGTCTATATATTCAGATTTATGTCTTCTTGACAGTGCAATGAGTTAGATCCTAGAATAGGCCCCCAAGGAAGTAAACCCACAAGCTAGACAGTTTTAATTTAGTTAGCATTCTGGAAAACAAGATGGAGAGATACTAAGCTATCTTTTCCTGGCTTACCTCTTTTTCCTTCTGGAGTGGAAAATATAAAGCTCAGATTTGGAAACTAAAAGGTATTTATTTTTGCAATCACTTTTGCACTTATTTTCATTTCTAACTAGTATCCACCCCTACCAGTCCTTACATCTTTTCCTTCTATCAAACTCCTTTTCATATCGCTCCCATGTTGCCTCTCCTTCAGCAATGTCCACAGCAAACCTCACTGTGCCACCTTCCACTACTGTTTAGCTCCAGGTGCTAGTGTCTGTGGATAATGTGCATTAGCCTTCGAATCTTTTCTTCTCTGCTCTCTTTGTTGACACACTGCCACTGTGAGTTAATGAAGGTTTGATTTCTGCACATGACGGATCACAAGAGCTACTGTTAAAACTCTCAGCATCTGGGATTTGAAGTCTGTGACTTGTGATGTGGGCAGTGAGGTATTAAAGATTATGCTTTCCATGCAGAAAAGTAACAGCAGGTTACTTCTTGTGGTTTTAAAAAATTACATCTTTCATTTCCTGAGAGTGCAGTGTCTGCCTTGGCAATGTTAAAACTTTCCAGCAGTAGTAACTGGAAATGCCCACCCGTGGTGCATTTCTGAGAAGGAAGGAAGACCTGAAATTGCGATTTTGATGACAGATGGCAATTCCAAGCTGTTTTTGGTCCAGTTTTTCAAGGAAAGTCTAGGGAAGAGTCCTTCACGGATAGCTTAGTAGCTGGATCCCAATGGGTGTACTGAGTCTTTCTGAAAGACAAGCATTCCATAAAACTGTTCAGGGTTTATGGCTGATTTTCAAAGTGAAATGCTGCCTTAATCACATCTTCACTGCTGTTGAGTTTAGCTGCACATTGCTCATGACAACCTTGTTATTGTACATAAAATAAATATATTATGTAGTTTAGGTCAACTTCCTCGGTTAAAAAAATGCTATGTAATTTTTATAAAAATTAGTGTCACCACCTCTGAAACAGTAGGCTCTTTTAGCAGCAAAGACTGGTTCCACAAAAAAGAGAAACTGCTGTTTTCTTACTAATTAGATGATGGTTTTGAAGTTTGCTAGTAAACATGAATAAAAATTCAATCTTACTGATTACAAATATGCTTGTGGTTGAGACACATTTAGAATACAGGTAGATATAGATGCAAAGTTTTATCTTAAATGGCTTATTCATAGAATGAAAGAATGGAATTATATCAGGAAATATATTAACTATATCACATTTGTAGATTGAAATTTTGCTGGCTGATTTCTCACTAAGTCTTTTTCTTCTCCCTTCCAGGCATACACCTACATTGCATTTGCTAATGGAATGTAGCTGGAAATGATGTGTGCCATTTCCCACTCTGATCCATAACATTTTTCTTGTGCAATTGTTTACTCTTTCCCTTCACTTGCTGGCAGGGTACAGGGAAGCCTGCAAAAGAATATGAAGCCCTTATGGATGGATGGCAGAGTCACAAGATGAAAGTGGTGGGTC
Source organism: Smutsia gigantea (assembly GCA_032199065.1). Lineage (NCBI taxonomy): Eukaryota > Metazoa > Chordata > Mammalia > Pholidota > Manidae > Smutsia > Smutsia gigantea. The sequence goes on from JAVSCE010006231.1 coordinate 156,823, forward strand.
CTTGAGTCATCAGTGGGAAGGCCACCTCAAGGACATCTGCCCCTAACGGTCACATGAGTAACAATTTCTTAGACCATGAAGATTTTGAGGATTATTATAGCAGTTAGCCTACGTTGACTAAGGCTGGTAGCAAAAAGGCACTTGATAAAATTCAACAGCCACTGCCAATTAAAAAAAATTGTCAAATGGAATAGTTTTTATCAACTCGTTAAAAAAGATCTATCTTATCAAATGCCAATATTATTCTCAATAGTACTATAGGCATTTTCATTGAAATAAACAAGATAAGGATGCCTGCTGCTACCTCTGTTAATGATTGGCTCCAAGTTCTAGCTAATAGGTGATAAATAAAATTACCATTACTTGAGATGAAAAGATCATTCACATAAAAAATCCAGGAAAAATCAACTACAGAATTATTAGGGTGACTAAGGGACTTTAATAAAGTCATCTGTTACAAAATAAATATTAAAAATGAATGTTTTCTGTATGATCTTTATAAAGTAAATTATATATATTCAAATATATATAAGAAATCATAAGAGAAAGATACTTTTATTTAAGTATCATTGATACACAAACATGTTGGTTCCAAATGTACAACACAGTGGTTCAACAGTTACCCATGTGATTAATTCTTCACCCCCTTTAGTGTGGTTATCTACCAAGGTAGAAAGATGTTACAGAATCATTGACTATATTCTCCATGCTGTACTACTGTCCCTGTGATGAACTTATATTGTGCTTGTGAATTATTGTGCCCCTTTATCCCCTCACCCTCCCTGCCACCCCCCAGGCCAACCCCTCCCTCTGGGTAACCACTAGTTCCTTCTCAGTGTCTGTGAATCTACTGCTATTTGTTCCTTCTGTTTTGTTTTGTTTTTATACTACACAGTCAAGTGAAATCATATGGTATTTGTCTTTCTCCACCTGGCTTACTTCACTAAGCATAATACCCTCTAGCTCCATTCATGTTGCTGCAAATGATAGGATTTCTTTTTTTATGGCTGAATAATATCCCATTGTCTCTATATACCACATCTTCTTTATCCATTCATCTACTGATGGACACTTAGGTTGGTTCCATGTATTGGCTATTGCAAACAGTGTGAAGATAAACATTGGAGTGCATATGTCTTTTTGAATCAGGGGTTTTGTTTTCTTCAGGTAAATTCCTAGAAGTGGAATTACTGGGTCATATAGTATTTCTATTTTTAGTTTTTTGAGGAACCTCCATACTGCTTTCCACAGCAGTTGCACCAATTTACATTCCCATCAATAGTGTAGGAGGGTTCCCATTAAGAGAAAGATACTATTAAAAAACAACAGAGGGTAGTGGAAATCTCCTCCCAAAACCATATATATTTTGAAAATACAGTGAATATAACTATTCCTAAAAGAGTGACCAGAAGATACAGTACATGAGTCAGGCTATATCTGCAAGAGCCCAACATCTCATGGAAAAGGGTGGTAGGATACAAAGCTGTGACCCAGCAGGACGCGAGCACTCCCCCCACCCCAGCACACTGGCGGGAAGAAGGGAATCAAGAGTGGGGAGGGAGTGGAAGCACAGGACTGCTAAATAACCAGCCCTGGTGGTCTGCCCCGGGAGCACAGACACACATTGCATGGTGCAATGGATATTGGAGGAGCGGAAAAGCAAGGTCTGAGATTAAGACTGCGAACAGTTTCCCACAGCCAGCTGCCCTAGGACAAAGAAAAGCGGGTGCTTTTAAAGCCTTAAAGGGACAAGGGTTTAACAGGTGGACAAAATCGTCCTGGCACACTCAGTCCAGCAGGCTGGGAACTTTAAGGAACTTCAGGCACCCTAACCCCCTGAGTGGCAATGCAGCTCTGAAGCCCCTCATGGTGATAAGCAGCCGGCTATTCCTTCCCCCTGACGGCACTGCAAGCAAAACAGCTGACCCTCCATTGCTGAGGAACAGCCAGGGAGCAGCCCCACCTACAGCAGCTACACAGCTTAGCACAGAGGCTTCTCCCTGTGCATGGCTAACCGGCTCAAACCCAGACGCTGCTCCCTGCATGCGGTAGACCGGCACAGACAGTGGAGATGGGCACAGAGTATGGAAAGCACGAAGGGGCTCTGTTCTCGCGGCAGAACACATGCAGCTTGCCTGCGATCCCTGAAAGTGCCCTAGGCCATCCCGAGGGCCACCCCACCCATGGCAGCTCACAGGATTAACTGAGGCTGCTCCATGCATGCGGTTGACTGGCTCAGACAGCGGAGACAGGTGTGGAGACCAGGAGGCAGCAAGGGGCTTTGCTCTTGTGGCAGAACATGCACTGCTGGCTTGCAACCCCTGCCATTGCCCTAGGCCATCAGGAAGGCCCCCCTGCCCCCAGCAGCTCAGGGGATTAACCCAGAGGATGTTCCCTGTGTGCTATTAACAGGCACATACAGCAGAGACAGGCAAGGTGACCAGCAAGCAGGAGGGGACTTTGTTCTCTGGGCTGACACACACGCCACTTGCCAGCAACCACTCCCATCACCATGAAAAGGCAGAAGAACCATGTTCAGTCCAAAATCCCTCAAACATCAGAGAGAGGGCTTGGTGAGACTGAAATCACCAATCTTCCTGAAAAACAATTCAAAATAAAAGTCATAAGCTTGTTGATGGAGCTACAGAGAAATATTCAAGAGCTAAGGGATGAATTCAGGAGGGAGATAACAGGAATGAAACAAACAATGGAAGGATTTAAGAGCAGACTGGATGAGGTGGGAGAGACTGTTAATGGGATAGAAAACAGAGAACAGGAATACAGAGAACCTGAGGCAGAGAGAGATAAAAGGATCTCTAGGAATGAAAGAATATTAATAGAACTGTGTGACCAATCCAAATGGAACAGTATTTGCGTTATAGGGGTACCAGAAGAAGAAGAGAGAGAAAAAGATGGAAAGTGTCTTTGAGGAGGTAATTACTGAAAAATTCCCCTATCTGGGGAAGGAGATAGTCTCTCAGACCATGGAAGTCCACAGATCTCCCAACACAAAGAACCCAAGGAGGACAACACCAAGACACATAATAATTAAAATGGCAAATATCAAAGACAAGGACAGGGTATTAAAAGCAGCCAGGGAGAGAAAAAAGATCACCTACAAAGGAAAACCCATCAGGCCATTATAAGACTTCTCAGCAGAAACCTTACAGGCCAGAAGGGAGTGTCATGATATATTCAATGCAATGAAACAGAAGGGCCTCAAATCAAGAATACTGTATCCACCAAGATTATCATTTAAATTTGAAGTAGGGATTAAACAATTCCAAGATAAGCAAAAGTTGAGGGAATTTACCGCCCACAAACCATCTCAACAATGTATTTTAAAGGGACTGCTCTAGATGGAAGTATTCCTAAGGCTAAATAGCTGTCACCAGAGAAAATGAAACCACAGCAAAGAAAGTAGACCAACCAAATACTACCTAAAGGCAAAATAAAATCAGCTATCCACAAAATCAGTCATGGGAAACAAGAAGAGTACAGAATAAAACACCTAACATATAAAAAGTGGAGGAGTTAGAAAAAGAAGGGAGACAAAGAATCATCAGACTCATTTTTAATAGCACAATAAATGAGTTAAGTTAGATGGTTAGATAGTAAAGAAGCTTCCCGTGAACCTTTAGTAACCACGAATCCAAAGCTTGCAATGGCAATAAGTACATACCTATTGATAATCACCCTAAATGTAAATGGACTGAATGCACCAATCAAAAGACACAGAGTAATAGAGTGGATAAAAAAGCAAGACCCATCTATATGCTGCCTACAAGAGACTCACTTCAAACCCAAAGACATACACAGACTAAAAGTGAAGGGATGGAAACAGATATTTCATGCAACTAATAGGGAGAAAAAAGCAGGAGTTGCAGTATTTAGACAAAATAGTCTTCAAAACAAAGTCACAAGAGACAAACAAGGACATTACAAAACGATAAAGGGGTTAATCCAACAAGAGGATGTAACCATTATAAATATATATGCACCCAACACAGGAGCACCTACATATGTGAAACAAATACTAATAGAATTAAAAGGGGAAATAGAATACAATGCATTCAATCTAGACTTCAACACTCCACTCACTCCAAAGGACAGATCAAGAAGACAGAAAATAAGGACACAGAGGCACCGAACAACACATTAGAGCAGATGGACCTAACAGACATCTACAGAACTCTACACCCAAAAGCAACAGGATACACATTCTTCTCAAGTGCACATGGAACATTTTCCAGAACAGAGTACATACTAGGCCACAAAAAGAGCCTTGGTAAATTCAAAAAGATTGAAATTGTACCAACCAACTTCTCAAATCACAAAGGTATAAAACTAGAAATAAATTGTAAAAAGAAAACAAAAACACAAACACATGGAGGCTTAACAACATGCTCCTAAATAATCAATAGATCAATGATGAAATTATAACAGAGGTCAAGCAATATATGGAGACAAATGAAAACAAAAGCACAACGCTGCAACTTTTCTGGAATGCAGCAAATGCAGTTCTAAGAGGAAATTATATAGCAATACAAGCCTATTTAAAGAAGGAAGAACAATCCCAAATAAATTTCTAAATTCACAATTATTGAAACTGGAACAAGAAGAACAAATGATACCCAAAGTCAGCAGAAGGAAGAACATAATAAAGATCAGAGAAGAAATAAACAAAATTGAGAAGAATAAAACAATAGAAAAAATCAATGAAACCAAGAGGAGGTTCTTTGAGAAAATAAACAAAATAGATAAATCCCTATACAGACTTATTAAGAAATAAAGAGAATCTACACACATAAACAGAATCAGAAATGAGAAAGGAAATATGACGGACACCACATAAATACAAAGAATTATTAGAGAATAATATGAAAATCTATATGCCAACAAACTGAATAACCTAGGAGAAATGAACAACATTCTAGAAAATTACAACCTTCCAAGACTGATCCAGGAAGAAAAAGAAAATCTAAACAGACCAATTACCAGCAAGGTAATTGAATCGGTAATCAAAAAAACTACCCAAGAACAAAACCCCCAGGCCAGATGGATTCACCACTGAATTTTGTCAGACATTTAGAGAAGACATAATACCCATTCTCCTTAAAATTTTCCAAAAAATAGAAGAGGAGGGAATACTTCCAAATTCATTCTATGAAGCCAGCATCACTCTAATACCAAAACATGGCAAACAGACCAAAAAAAGAAAACTACAGACCTGATGAACATAGACGTAAAAATACTCAATAAAATATTAGCAAACCGAATTAAAGAATACGTCAAGAGATTCATACACCATGATCAAGTGGGGTTCATCCCAGGGATGCAAGGATGGTACAACATTCGAAAATCCATCAACATCATCCACCACATCAACAAAAAGAACAAAAACCACATGATCATTTCCATAGATGCTGAAAAAGCATTCAAAAAATTCAACATCCATTCATGATAAAAACTCTCAACAAAATGGGTATAGACAGCAAGTACCTCAACATACTACAGGCCATATATGACAAACTCACAGCCAACATCATACTTAACAGTGAAAATCTGAAAGCTTTTCCTTTAAGATCGAGAACAAGACACGGATGCCCACTCTCCCTACTTTTATTCAACATAGTACTGGGGGTCCTAGCCACAGCAATCAGACAACACAAAGAAATAAAAGGCATCCAGATGGGCAAGGAAGAACTCAAACTGTCACTGTTGGAGATGACCTGATACTGTACATAAACAACCCTAAAGAATCCACTCCAAAATTACTAGAACTAATATCTGAATTCAGAGAAGTTGCGTGATACAAAATTAATACACAGAAATCTGTGGCATTCCTATACACTAACAATGAACTAGCAGAAAGGAAATCAGGAAAACAATTCCATTCACAATTGCATCTAAAAGAATAAAATACCTAGGAATAAACCTAACCAAGGAAGTGAAAGACCTATATTCTGAAAACTACAAGACACTCCTAAGAGAAATTAAAGAGGACACTAAAAAATGGAAATGCATCGCATGGCCTTGGGTAGGAAGAATTAATATTGTCAAAATGGCCATCTTGCCTAAAGCAATCTACAGATTCCGTGCAATCCCTATCAAAATACCAACACATTCCTCAACAAACTGGAACAAATAGTTCTAAAATTCATATGGAATCACAAAAGACCCCAAATAGCCAAAGCAAACCTGAGAAGGAAGAATAAAGCAGGGGGGATATCACTTCCCAACTTCAAGCTCTACTACAAAGCCACAAAACAATTTGGTACTGGCACAAGAACAGACCCATAGATCAGTGGAACAGAATAGAGTCCAGATATTAACCCAAGCACATATGGTCAATTAATATATGATAAAGGAGCCATAGATATACAACGGGGAAACGACAGCCTCGTCAACAGCTGGTGCTGGCAAACTGGACAGCTATATGTAAAAGAATGTAACTGGATTACTTTCTAGCCCCATACACAAAAGTAACTTGAAAAAGATCAAAGACCTGAATGTAAGTCATGAAACCATAAAACTCTTAGGAAACAAAGGCAAAACTCTCTTGAATATAAACATGAACAACTTCTTTATGAACATATCTCCACGGACAAGGGAAACATAAACAAAAATGAACAAGTGGGACTGTATCAAACTAAAAAGCTTCTGTACAGCAAAGGACACCATCAGCAGAACAAAAAGACATCCTACAATATGGGAGAATATATTCATAAATGACATATCTGATAAGGGTTTGACATCCACAATATACTGGGAGTTCACACATCTCAAAAAACAAAAAACAAATAATCCAATTAAAAAATGGGCACAGGATCTCAACAGACACTTCTCCAAAGAAGAAATTAAGATGGCCAACAAGCACATGAAAAGATGCTCCACATCGCTAATCATCAGAGAAATGCAAATTAAAACCACAATGAGATATCACCTCACACCAGTTAGGATGGCCACCTTGCAAAAGACAAACAACAAATGTTGGCGAGGGATATGGAGAAAGGGGAACCCTCCTACACTGATGGTGGGAATGTAAATCAGTTCAACCATTGTGGAAAGCAGTATGGAGTTTCCTCAAAAAACTAAAATAGAAATATCATTTGACCCAGAAATTCCACTCCGAGGAATTTACCCTAAGTGTAGCAGCCCAGTTTGAAAAAGACTTATGCACCCCTATGTTTATCACAGCACTATTTACAATAGCCAAGAAATGGAAGCAACCTAAGTGTCCATCAGTAGATGAATGGATAAAGAAGATGTGGTACATATACACCACGGAATATTATTCAGCCATAAGAAAAAAACAAATCCTACCATTTGCGACAACATGGATGGAGCTAGAGGGTATTATGCTCTATGAAATAAGCCAGGTGGAGAAAGACAAGTATCAAAAGATTTCACTCATCTGTGGAGTATAAGAAAAAAGAAAAAACTGAAGGAACAAAACAGCAGCAGACTCACAGAACCCAAGAATGGACTAACAGTTACCAAAGGGAAAGGGAATGGGGATGATGGTTGGAAAGGGAGAGATAAAGGGGAAAAGAGGCATTATGATTAGCACACATAATGTAGGGGTGGGAACAGGGAAGGCAGTATAACACAGAGAAGACAAGTTGCGATTCTACAGCATCTTACTATGCTGATGGACAGTGACTGGACTGGGGTGTGTGTTGGGGACTGGATAATGGGGTGAATCTAGTAACCACAATGTTGCTCATGTAAGTGTATATTAATGATACCAAAATTTGAAAAATGTTAAAAATAAAACGGAGATACAAAATATTCTGTGATACTAAAATATGATGACCCATATAAAAATTCAGTAGAAATTTAGAAGATGCATTTGAGAAATTGTCTCTGGGAACAAAAACATAAGGAGATGGCCAAAAGCGACAAGGACAAAATTACAAACAATCCACCTAGGATGTCGAATATCTGATAAAAAGCGATTCAGTGCAAAAGAGCAAGCAAAAGGCAGGAAATTACCACACAAAATGAAGGAATGTTTCCCTGAATTGAATGCCTAAAGCCCAAGCTTTATTCAGATGTCCTTAGTTGTTTTTTTTTGCTATTATTAATATACAATTACAGAGCAACATTATGATTACTAGACTCCCCGTATTATCAAGCCCCCACCACATACCCTATTGCAGTCACTGTTCATCAGCGTAGTAGGGTGTTATAGAATCACTACTTGTCTTCTCTGTGTTATACTGCCTTCCCCATATACCCCCTCCTACCCCCACCCCCGCTACATTATGTGTGCTAATTGTAATAGCCCCTATTCCCCCTTATCCCTCCCTTCCCACCCATCTTCTCCAATCCCTTTACCTTTGGTAACTGTTAGTCCATTCATTCTTGGGTTCTGAGAGTCTGCTGCTGTTTTGTTCCTTCAGTTTTTTCTTTGTTCTTATACTCCACAGATGAGTGAAATCATCTGATACTTGTTTTTCTCCGTCTGGCTTATTTCAGTGAGCATAATACCCTCTAGCTCCATCCATGTTGTTGCAAATGGTAGGATTTGTTTTCTTCTTAAGGCTGAATAATATTCCATGGGGTACATGTACCACATCATCTTTATCCATTTATCTACTGATGGACACTTAGGTTGCTTCCATTTCTTGGCTATTGTAAATAGTGCTGCAATAAACATAAGGGTGCATATATCTTTTTCAAACTGGGATCCTGCATTCTTAGGGTACATTCCTAGGAGTGGAATTCCTGGGTCAAATGGTATTTCTATTTTGAGTTTTTTGAGGAACCTCCATACTGCTTTCCACAATGGTTGTACTAATTTACATTCCCACCAGCAGTGTACAAGGGTTCCCCTTTCTCCACATTTTTCTTTTGGATGGCGGCCATCCTTACTGGTGTGAGGTGATATCTCATTGTGGTTTTAATTTGCATTTGTCTGATGACTAGTGATATGGAGCATCTTTTCATGTGCCTGTTGGCCATATGAATTTCTTCTTTGGAATAGTGTCTGTTGAGATCCTGTGCCCATTTTTTAATTGGATTATTTGCTTTTTGTTTGTTGAGGTGTGTGAGCTCTTTATATAATTTGGATGTCAACCCCTTATCGGATATGTCATTTATGAGTATATTCTCCCATACTGTAGGATGTCCTTTTGTTCTGCTAATGGTGTCCTTTGCTGTACAGAAGATTTTTAGTTTGATATAGTCCCATTTGTTCATTTTTGCCTTTTTTTCCCTTGCTTGGGAGATATGTTCATGAAGAAGTTACTCATGTCTATGTCCAAGAGATTTTTGCCTATATTTTTTTTCTAAGAGTTTTATGGTTTCATGACTTACATTCAGGTCTTTGATCCATTTTGAGTTTACTTTTGTGTATGGGGTTAGACAGTAATCCAGTTTCATTCTCTTACATGCAGCTGTCCAGTTTTGCCAGCACCAGCTGTTGAAGAGGCTTCCCCATTGTATATTCATGGCTCCTTTATCATATATTAATTTACCACATATGGTTGGGTTTATATCTGGGCTCTCTATTCTGTTCCACTGGTCTATGGGTCTGTTCTTGTGCCAGTACCAAATTGTCTTGATTACTGTAGCTTTCTAGTACAGCTTGAGGTCAGGGAGCATAATTCCCCCTGCTTTATTCTTCCTCCTCAGGATTGCTTTGGCTATTCGGGGTCTTTTGTGGTTCCATATGAATTTTAGAACTATTTTCTCTAGTTCATTGAAGAATGCTGTAGGTATTTTGATAGGGATTGCATTGAATCTGTAGATTGCTTTAGGCAGGATGGCCACTTTGACAATATTAATTCTTCCTACCCGAGGCCATGGGATGAATTTCCATTTATTAGTGTCCTCTTTAATTTCTCTTAAGAGTGTCTTGCAGTTTTCAGAGTATAGGTCTTTCACTTCCTTGGTTAGGTTTATTCCTAGGTATTTTATTCTTTTTGGTGCAATTGTGAATGGAATTTTCCTGATTTCTCTTTCTGCTAGTTCATTGTTAGTGTATAGGTATGCCACAGATTTCTGTGTATTAATTTTGTATCACGCAACTTTGCTGAATTCAGATATTAGATCTAATAGTTTTGGAGTGGATTCTTTAGGGTTTTTTATGTACAATATCATGTCATCTGCCAACAGAGACAGTTTGAGTTCTTCCTTGCCCATCTGGATGCCTTTTACTTCTTTGTGTTGTCTGATTGCCGGGGCCTGATGTACTTAGTTTTTATCTAGTGTACTTTTTCTTCTCTAGGAGACATTACATTTAGTCATCATGTCTCTTTAGACTCCTTCCAGCTCTGATAGTTTCTCAGACTTTGTTTTTGATGATCTTGATAATTTCGAGGAGTACTGGTCAGGTTATTTTGTAAAATGTCCATCTGTTGGGATTTGCCTTTTTTTCTCATGACTAGACCGAGGTTATGGATTTTGGGTGAGATTAAAGGTCAAGTGCTGTTTTTATCACATTCTATGAAAGTACACACTCTCAACATGCCTTACTACTGCTGCTGCTGACCTCCACCCCCTGGCTCAGGTAGTGCGTGTCAAGTTTCTCTGCTGTAAAGGAGGTACTTACCTTACTGTATTCTTTGGAAGGAAGTCACTGTGTGGTGCCCAGACTTAAGGAGTGGAGAGATATACTGCACCTCAAGGGTAGACCATCTACATAAATCTGTTAGATAAATATGTAGAAGCATGACTGCTGGATCATATGGTAAGACCATGCTTAGCTGGGTTAAGAAACTGTCCAACTTTTTTCCAAAGTTGCTGTGCTGTTTTGCATTCCCATTCGCAATGAATGAGAGTTCCTGTTGCTCTGCATCCTCACAAGAAATTGATATTGCCAGTCTTTGGATTTTAACCATTCAAATAGGTGTGTTGCTGTATCTCATTATTTTCCTTGCTGACCTTTTTAACTTACATGAGCTTAACAAATCAGTGCCTACTAATTCAGGAGTACCTCTGCATCTTCTTTTCTTGTCTGATGCTTGCGCCAATCCTTGTTCATGTATCGTCATTTTCCTAGCTGAGTATTCTTGATTATATGATGGACATTTATTTGGAAAAGTATTTGTAGAGAAATTTTCTTTCACAGGAAAGATTTTCATTTGCTTCTGCTTTGTGGCTGAAGGTACTACTAATCCATTAGTACTACTAAGGTACTACCTTATTCTAATTCCAGGATTAGAGATTTCCCCAGTCCACCCAGGTAACTTGAAGCAGGTTGTTTTCCTTACAGTTCATACTTAATTTGAAGTTACTGTTCTAAGTGTAGTGTGCTGTGCTGAATCACCTTCTCCTTGTCCATCACTTTGAAGCTGTTAATAACTGTTATGCTCTCAGCCACTTCTTTCCCAATCATCAAATGCTCCCTGGGAGAAAGAGGCTCTGAATGTTCGGATTGGCAGTGTGAATTTCTCTCTTCTCACAGATCTTAGCCTGGCAATTCTTCATTATCTTATTTGTTTTTAAGAGAGGTTATTATTTCCCACTGTCAAGAGAAAAAGCAAGGTTCTGGGTTCTGTTTGCTTCACATGATCCTCCAGGTCTCCCACTCACTTTAAAAACTTTTGGTAACTTCTGGGAAGATGGCGGTGTGAGCAGGGCAGCAGCAATCTCCTCTCAACACTATATTTATCTACAAAAATAAAGCAAATACAACCACTCATAAAAGAAAGACCAGAATACACAAGAAAGCGCACAGCATGCAGCTACACCAGAGAGGACTTGACACCCCAAGAGGTGGGTAAGATACGGAGCCGCGACCCGGCAGGACCCGAGCACTCCCCCACCCCAGCGTGCCGGCGGGAGGAGAGGATTCGGAGCCGGGAGGGAGTGGAAGAGCAGGTCCGCAAAATAACCAGCCCCGGTGGTCTGCACCGGGAGCGCTGACACACATCGCGCAGTGCATCCGTCATTGGAGAGACAGAAGGTGCAGGTTTAGAGCCGGGAACGCGCCGGGACCGTGCAGCCAGCACCCAGGGACAAGAGAAAAGCGCGCGCCATTTGCAGCAGTCTTGGAGAGGCGGGGAGCCCAGTGAGGGAGCACCATCGCCCCGGCGTGCTCAGCCCTGCAGGCTGGAAGTCCTGGGGAACGTCGGTCCCCGTTGCTGGTGACAGAGAGAATTCAGCAGACATGCTGGAACTTTATACAGAAAACAACAGCCTCCCATTCGTTCCCAAACTGGCCAAAAAGCGGTGTGGCCACAATGGTGGATTAGTGGAGCAACAGCGACACCTACAGCACACTTAGAGAATCCACTCCAGGTGGGCTTTTTTTTTTTTGCTTGTTTGTGTTATTTCTTGCTTTTTTTCCCTCGTTTATTTCTTTCTTGCCCTTTTTTTCTTTTGCCTGTTTGTTTTATTTCTCCTTGCCCCCCTTTTCTTTTCCTTTTTCACCTTCCTTTCTTTCACTCCTTCTTCTTCTTTTTATCTCTTTTCTTTCTCTTCCTTCTTTTGCCTTGCTTGTTTTTTTAGTGGTTTTTTTTTTTTAAAGAGCCCAGCTGACATACATCACACCTACCAGGGACTACTCCTAACAACACGACAGGACAGAAAAACATGATACAGACAAAAATCAAGACCCAGACACCCTCTGAAAAGAACTTGAAGGGATGGAAATGCAGCATCTTCCTGAAAAAGAATTCAGAATAAAAGTCATAACCATGCTGACGGATCTACAGAGAAATATGCAAGAACTAAGGGAGTTAAGTGACGGAAGTCAGGAAAGATAATGCAGAAATGAGACAAGCCATCGACGGGCTCAGCAGCAGACTGGACGAGATGCAAGAAACTGTTAATGCAATAGAAATCAGGGAAGAAGAACACAGAGCAGCTGAGGCAGAGAGAGATAAAAGGATCTCTAGGAAATAAAGAATATTAAGAGAACTGTGTGACCAATCCAAACAGAACAATATTCGCATTATAGGAATACCAGAGGAAGAAGAGAGAGAAAAAGGGATAGAAAGTGTCTTTGAAGAAATAATTGCTGAAAACATCCCCATGCTGGGGAAGGAAATAGTCTCGCAGTACATGGAAGACCACAGATCTCCTAACACAAGGGATGCCAGGAAGACAACACCAAGACACATAATAATTGAAATGGCAAAGATCAAAGATAAGGACAGAGTATTAAAGGCAGCTAGAGAAAGAAAAAAGGTCACCTTCAAAGGAAAACCCATCATACTAACATCAGACTTCTCAACAGAAACCTTACAGGCTAGAAGAGAATGGCATGATATACTTAACGCAATGAAACAGAAGGGCCTCGAACCAAGAATACTGTATCCAGCACGATTATCTTTTAAATATGACGGAGGGATTAAACAATTTGCAGACAAGCAAAAGCTGAGAGAACTTGCCTCCCATAAACCACCTCTACAGGACATCTTAAAGGAACTGCTCTAGAGGGAAGCATTCCTAAGGCTAAAAAGATGTCACCAGAGAAAATAAAATCATAGCAAAGAAAGCAGACCATCCAAACACTAACTAAAGGCAAAGAATAAAACACCTACTATATAAAGAATGGAGGAGGAAGAATAAGAAGGGAGAGAAAGAAAGAAACATCAGACTGTGTTTACAAAAACTTAACAAGAAAGTTAAGTTAGATTGTTAGATAGTAAAGAAGCAACCCTTGAACCTTTGGTAACCACAAAACTAAAGCCAGCAATGGCAATAAATACATATCTTTCGATAATCACCCTAAAAGTAAATGGACTGAATGCACCAATCAAAAGACACAGAGTAACAGAATGGATAAAAAAGCAAGACCCATCTATATGCTGCCTACAAGAAACTCACCTTAAACGCAAAGATATCCCCAGATTAAAAGTGAAGGGACGGAAAAAGATATTCCATGCAAATAACAAGGAGAAAAAAGCAGGTGTTGCAGTACTTTTATCAGACAAAATAGACTTCAAAACGAAGAACGTAGCAAGAGATAAAGAAGGACATTACATAATGATAAAGGGGTCAATCCAACAAGAGGATATAACCATTTTAAATATATATGCACCCAACACAGGAGCACCGGCATTTGCGAAACAAATACTAACAGAATTAAAGGAGGAAATAGACAGCAATGCATTCATTTTAGGTGACTTCAACACACCACTCACTCCAAAAGACAGATCAACAAGACAGAAAATAAGTAAAGACACAGAGGCACTGAACAACACACTACAACAGATGGACCTAACAGACATCTACAGAACTCTACACCCAAAAGCAACAGGATACATATTCTTCTCAAGTGCACATGGAACATTTTCCAGAATAGACCACATACTAGGCCACAAAAAGAACCTCAGTAAAATCGAAAATATTGAAATTCTACCAACCAACTTCAGAGATCATAAAGGTATTAAACTAGAATTAAACTTTAGAAAGAAAACAAAAAGGCTCACAAATACATGAAGACTTAACAACATTCTCCTAATTAATCAATGGGTCAATGACCAAATCAAAACAGAAATCAAAGAGTATATGGAGACAAATGAGAACAACAACACAAAGCCACAACTTCTGTGGGACGCAGCCAAGGCAGTTCTAAGAGGAAAGTATATTGCAATCCAGGCCTATCTAAAGAAAGAAGAACATTCCCAAATGAATAGTCTGAAGACACAATTACTGAAATTGGAAAAAGAAGAACATGTGAGACCCAAAGTCACCAGAAGGAGGGACATAATAAAGATCAGAGAAGAAATAAATAAAATTGAGAAGAACAAAACAATCGAAAAAATACATGAAACCAAGAGCTGCTTCTTTGAAAAAATACACAAAATAGATAAACCCCTAGCCACACTCATTAAGAGAAAAAGAGAATCTACACACATAAACACAATCAGAAATGAGAAAGGAAAAATCACGACGGATCCCACGGAAATACAAAGAATTATAAGAGAATACTATGAGAAGCTATATGCTAGCAAGTTGGAAAACCTTGAAGAAATACACAACTTTTTAGAAAAATACAACCTTCCAAAACTGACCAAACAAGAAACAGAAAAACTAAACAGACCAATCACCAGCAATGAAATTGAAGCAGTAATCAAAAAACTACCCAAGAACAAAACCCCTGGACCAGATGGATTCACCTCTGAATTCTACCAGACATCTGGAGAAGAAATAACACCCATTCTCCTTAAAGTTTTCCAAAAAATAGAAGAGGAGGGAACACTTCCAAACTCATTCTCTGAAGCCAGCATCACTCTAATACCAAAACTGGGCAAAGACCTCACCAAAAAAGAAAATTACAGACCAATATCCCTGATGAACGAGGATGCAAAAATACCCAACAAAATATTAGCAAACCGAATTCAAAAATACATCAAGAGGATCATACACCATGATCAAGTGGGATTCATCCCAGGTATGCAAGGATGGTACAACATTCGAAAATCCATCAACATCATCTACCACATCAATAAAAAGAAAACCACATGATCATCTCCATAGATGCTGAAAAAGCATTTGACAAAATTCAGCATCCATTCATGATTAAAACTCAACAAAATGGGTATAGAGGGCAAGTACCTCAACATCATAAAGGCCATATATGACAAACCCACAGCTAACATCATAACGAATGGCGAGAAGCTGAAAGCTTTTCATCTAAGATCGGGAACAAGACAGGGATGCCCACTCTCTCCACTGTTATTCAACATAGTACGGGAGGTCCTAGCCACAGCAATCAGACAAAACAAAGACATACAAGGCATCCAGATTGGTAAAGAAGAAGTCAAATTGTCACTATTTGCAGATGACATGATACTGTACATAAAAAACCCTAAAGACTCCATTCCAAAACTACTAGAACTAATATCTGAATTCAGCAAAGTTGCAGGTTACAAAATTAACACACAGAAATCTGTTGCTTTCCTATACACTAATGATGAACTAACGGAAAGAGAAATCAGAAAAACAATTCCATTCACAATTGCATCAAAGAGAATAAAATACCTAGGAATAAACCTAATGAAGGAAGTGAAAGACCTGCACTCTGAAAACTACAAGACATTCCTAAGAGAAATTAAAGAGGACACTAACAAGTGAAAATGCATCCCATGCATGCTCTTGGCTAGGAAGAATAAATATTGTCAAAATGGCTATATTACCCAAAGCAATCTACAGATTCAACGCAATTCCTATCAAACTACCAACAGCTTTCTTCAATGAACTCGAACAAATAATTCTAAAATTCATAAGGAACCACAAAAGACCCCGAATAGCCAAAGCAATCCTGAGAAGGAGGAATAAAACAGGGGGAATTACACTCCCTGACTTCAAGCTCTACTACAAAGCCACAATAATCAAGACAATTTGGTATTGGCACAAAAACAGACCCACAGACCAGTGGAATAGAATAGAAAATCCAAACATCAACCCAAACACATACAGTCAGTTAATATTTGATAAGGGAGCCTTGGATATACATTGGGGAGATGATGGCCTCTTCAGCAGCTGGTGTTGGAAAAACTGGACAGCTGCATGTAAGAGAATGAAACTGTACTACTGCCTAACCCCATACACAAAGGTAAACTCAAGATGGATCAAAGACCTGAATGTAAGTCATGAAAACATAAAACTCTTAGAAAAAAATATAGGCAAAAAGCTCTTGGACATAAACATGAGCGACTTCTTCATGAACATATCTCCCCGGGCAAGGGAAACAAAAGCAAAAATGAACAAGTGGGACTATATCAAGCTGAAAACCTTCTGTACAGCAAAGGACACCATCAGTAGAACAAAAAGACTTCCTACAGTACGGGAGAATATATTCATAAATGACATAGCCGATAAGGGGTTGACATCCAAAATATATAAAGAACTCACACACCTCAACAAACAAAAAGCAAATAATCCAATTAAGAAATGGGCAGAGGACATGAATAGACACTTCTCCAAAGAAGAAATTCAGATGGCCAATAGGCACATGAAAAGATGCTCCACATCACTAATCATCAGAGAAATACAGAATAAAACCACAATGAGATACCACCTCATACCAGTGAGGATAGCCAACATCCAAAACACAAACAACAACAAATTTTGGCAAGGATGTGGAAAAAAGGGAACCCTCCTACACTGCTGGTGGGAATGCAAATTAGTTCAACCATTGTGGAAAGCAGTATGGAGGTTCCTCAAAAACTCAAAATAGAAATACCATTTGACCCAGGAATTCCACTCCTAGGAATTTACCCTAAGAATGCAGCAGCCCAGTTTGAAAAAGACAGATGCACCCCTATGTTTATCGCAGCACTATTTACAATAGCCAAGAAATGGAAGCAACCTAAGTGTCCATCAGTAGATGAATGGATAAAGAAGATGTGGTACATATACACAATGGAATATTATTCAGCAATAAGAAGAAAACAAATCCTACCATTTGCAACAACATGGATGGAGCTAGAGGGTATTATGCTCAGTGAAATAAGCCAAGCCGAAAAAGACAAGTATCAAATGATTTCACTCATATGTGGAGTACAAGAACAAAGAAAAAATACTGAAGGAACAAAACAGCCGTAGACTCACAGAACCCAAGAACGTACTAATAATTACCAAAGGGAAAGGGACTGGGGAAGATGGGTGGGAAGGGAGGGATAAGAGGGAAAAAGGGGCATTATGATTAGCAGATGTAATGTTGGGGGGGCACGGGGAGGGTTGTACAACTCAGAGAAGACAAGTAGTGATTCTATAGAATCTCACTATGCTGATGGACAGTGACTGTAATGGGGTTGGTGGGGGGGACTTGATGAAGGGGGTAGTTTAATAATCATAATATTGCACATATAATTGTAGATTAATGATCCAAAATAAATTATTTAAAAAAAACTTATGGTAAATACAGCTGTATAATTTATAGTCTGGGAAGGCACTATGACAAATAAAAAATAAGTGTCCGGTCTTCTCCTCTAGTTAAAAAGAAGCTTCTGGCTTATTAGTCATGGAGCCTCTTATCTGAAAAATTGTACCACTTCCTAGGCCAAGACCACTGTACATAATCACAGAATACCCTACAATCTCTTATAGAGAAAATTTTATTACTGAAAAGATCACACAAAACAATGTTTCTGTATACAAAGTTCAAAAATGTGGAAAAGTTAATATTCACAACATTTTCCAAACAGTACAATAATTTCCTATCTTATGCTTTAACAGAATGTTAATAGAGAAAAACACTTCAAAAGCATCAGAAAACCAGTTCAAGGAAACAAAATTGAAACAAAATTAAGAAAATTCTTTAACATTTTAAAGTATGTTATATAAAACACATTTTTAAAAATCAGGACTACATTTTTTTCCACATTTGATTGGCACTAATATTGCTAACACACTTTTAAATGCTCAACAAAATCTTATTTAGCTGGAGAAAGGAATTCTACAAAATAGCTGAGGAAGAAACTGCACAAATACAGAGCATTTGTGGTATTCCAAACATTCAAAAACAAAAGTACAAGCAACTGTAAATAGTCATAAAAATACAATCCTGGGTGGTCTTGAAACATTAAAAAGAGGAAATCAATTGCACTTGGCTTAATTTATAAAAGAGTAATATTTCATCTACTGATCCTTCAGGACATTTTATTCAAAAAATTCAAAAGGATCAGCAAGCAGCATGATATGATCCACACTGGACACTCTTAGTAAGCACCTTATTTCAGCTGAATAATAGATCTGTGAAACTCCCAGAACAATGAGACTTTATAAAATTCATACATTGATGGTAAGGTAGGAAAAGTGGATTTTTAAAGTTGAATTCCTATTATAACACCTTTTAGTCTGTCAAATATTGTTCATACTGTAAGAGAGTACTATTTTAAATTTTTCTTAGAAATTCAGTGTAAAAGCTACCAAAGTAGTGCTAAAATGAGATCAGAATAACACAATCAAAATAGCTGAAGAGATTTTCCAGCATGTCTTAAAAAAGTTAAAATACATATAAACTTATTTTCAAATATATAAAAAGATATAAAGATAAGGTTTAAATACTTCAGCAAAGAAAAATCTTGATTTTATACCATAAAAGTGAAATAGTACATCTTAAACTACTTTTAACAGAATCTTCATAAATAGAAAAGGAAGATTCCTCTAACTCCCTCCTCCCACACAACTTAAAGAATATTGACCCGCATGCACATTTCTGCTTTTCGGGTATATTGTTGTCATTACCCTCTGGGTGAACTGAGTCATACTATTCTCAGGATCTATTGTTTCCAGTGTAACAGTAGGCAATGCAGCTCTAAGTGCAAAAGAAGAATGTAACAGTGATTCTGACAAGAAGCTACTGTCACGTCCAGTGTAATTGAACCTGCTTCTTAGTAACGGGATGACCTGTTTCTTAAGCATCTGAGTGACTGCCAGTGCCCTGCTCTTTTCTAACTCCTGCAGCCGAGTGAATGAGCAGTGATGTGGAGCCTTTCAGGCTGCTTGGCTCTGGAGAACCGGGGAGCTGCAGGTTGTTGCTCTGCGCTGGGCCAGTTTCAGTGGTATCACTTTTCGGAGTTACCCTGGTAAAAGAACAACAGTTGGCATACACACATACCAAAGTACAAACGTGATGTGATGTTCTTATAACTGCTATCTACTTTTCCTGAGTTTTACTGCCAACCAGTGTCTACCTTTATCAGAGAATAATTAACTAAACTCTTTATTATACTCTTAACATCTCAAAATACAAATAATCTATTTTCAAAATACAAGCTTCATTAACTTCAGAGACTTCATTAATCACTACTACCCATACATGGGCTGACCATACTGTCTCAGGGGGAATATAATTAATAAGACAGGATTCCTGCCCTCCATTTACTGACTGATTTCACACCATTACTCAGATACTGTGTAAGACAACCGGAACACAAAGATGACTGAGACCTCACTTCTGCCTTTGAGGAGTTTACAAATCTAGTGGAAAATAAAGGTGTGTATCTAATTATGATCCACTATACAAAAGTTGTTGTAGAAACACAGAGAAGGTGCATTTTCACCTAATTTGGCAAGGCAAGGTAAGACAACCTTGAGACCTTAAAGTAGTTAGCTGTCAGCATTCTGACTAGTTCAATGTTTTCCTGTGTTTGGACCACCTATTACCATTTGGAAAAACTCATTAAAGATGATGTCAATATCCTTTCATGCTCAGAAAATAAACACATTTTATAATCATCTTCATATAAAATGACAAATACCTTTAGACAGTACCATAATGTAGTACCAATTAAAACATAATAGCCTGTATTTCAGATGAGTCTTAAACATTTACCTAAATATACATACAACCCTTAACCATTACCATGGAAATGAACATTACATTTCTACTTGAACAATATACATGAAGGCTCTTCTCAAAGCTAAGAATTAAACTATGAAATAGCATGTATACAGGCTGAACCCAAACTTCCCTGGATTAGGTATATAAACATGCCATCTCAAAGGATGTTTTCTTTCCAGATTTTTTTTTATACTTCAGTAAAAAATGTATAATGAAGTATTCAAAAGATTCATGATTTAAGACAACAAAATCAAAGCTCACCTTCCTTCGCTCCGTGCATTTTCAGACACACTGCTCTTATCATTCACACTCCCTGCCTGGCCTTTTTTGTTGGCCTGTTCCCCACAGAGCTTGGAGCTGGCCGCTGCTGGGGAGGCAGGTTCCCCACAGTCCTGTTCTCCTGATCTGGGGGTGTTTGCCCCATCTGCTCTCACCTCTCTCACCGATGTTTCTGGGGAGGTTTGTAGTTCCGTCAGAGTTTCCTGTCCTAAGTAATCATGATTAGTGATTGTTACCGAAGAAGTGCCGTGATTTGCTGTAGCTCCTGTGCTGGTTCCCATGGATTTGGAAATAACCTTCAGCTTATGCGAACTTGGTTTGTAGTGCTTCTTTTTGTGTTTGACTTTAGAATTGTGCTTTAAGAAAAACTCACATGACTCCTGTAGTACTCTTCGACTTTCACTGATTGGACTGTAAGAAATCCAAGAAGATTTACTTGATTAGGTGCTACTAGAAGCCATAAAGCATATCACATACACTGTGTCAAAAATCCTTATTCATTAAAGCTAGAAATTCTACATGATTGATTATTTATAAAGTTCAGGATCATAAATATTATAAGAGTAGATTGCCACAAAGTGAAATTTTTGCACCTACAATGTTAGTTGCTTCTGTCAGCATAAAGAGTAGCCTGGTAAGAAAGTAAATAGGCAAGATCAAAGGAAGAGGGCAACAAAACTCAAAGCAACATTAAATAGGGGATTGTATGTGTACCATAAATATATTAAATATAAAAGTAAATAAAGGAAAGGACATAGAATATAATTAATGGTCTTTATTTAAATTTAATTGTTTTCTTTCTGTCATTACAATTAGCAAGTTATACTGAAGTTAGTGTGGATATGTAAATATGGGATAGACATATAATAATAATGCAAAAAAAAGTCCATTTAAATGCAGTTCTTCAGACTTCAAAAACTTATTTATGAAAGCTCTACAGTTCTGAAATTTTCATCATAAAAAAAGCTCATTAATCAAACCAATGGAGAAGTTTAAAAAACTATAGTATTTTGTTGATAGACTGTATACAATGTATATTATATATAATAACTAAAGTGGACTATTTACTTATAAATGTTAATCTACTATATTGTTAAAGAATATTTTTTCAATTTTTTACCATCTTTGGCAAGGCAAAGAAGTGATATTTTAAGTCAGCATGTGTATAATAAAATTTAAAGGTAGTGAATAATGATCATACATCACACTTGAATCACACTTCATAGGTTTCCTTATATATATTTGACCTTATTTAATCTTTTATCATTGATGAAAATGGACAAAATTATTTAAAATGCTGCACCCAAAATAATGAATCAAATGATGGCAGTAATAATACTAGATATATTATAAGCCATGGAAATAAAATGCACATTCTACAAATCTTTCATTCACATTTCAACAGGGTAGTATATCTCAAAGACTATTATAACAAAGGCCAAAATAAAGCATATTTCTCCATGAAAAAGATTTCCAAACTTGAAAGAACAGTTGATATAATGAAATTCCGTACAATGATAATTTGAACATTTCCTTGGTAATTGATCTATTTATTTTAAAACAGTATCTGATAATTTAACAGGGTCTTACTCTCTCTTGCGATTTCGTTTAAAAAACCCAACCCATTCTGTGCATGTCTTTTTGCTTCCAACCCAGAAGACAGCAGAGATGCCAACAATTAATGTCATCAGATATTTTATCATAAATAAAGCCAATTCTGGTCGAGTTTCTGTTTTTGCCTACAAAAAAAAATAGTGAATAATCAAAATTTCAATGATATACCTTTCAGAAAGTCTATATAGTCAATGTAAAACTTGAAAAAATGTAAATCTCCCATCTGCTTTTATTATTTTTGCTATAACATAATATAATGAATAATGCTTTAAGCATAATACATACGTCCTGAAGTTCTGAACAAAGAACTTTTTTCTGTGTATCAAAATATATAGCTAGAAAGGGAAAAACACTTAAATACGTTTAGGAAAGATGTCCTAAATCTTGGCTTAATTTCCTGGCATGTTTTTTCCTGTAATTACAGTAGCCTCTTATAATTGCCAAAATATATGACTCTAAAAATGTATCTATTTTCCTTTACTACAACCTACCAAAAATACATTTAAACTCATTATAACAATATACTTAAGTTTTTATTAATTATTGATGTTTGTTATAAAAACTTGGTTGCTTAAGAGTAAAATATCAGTAAAATGTGGAAATTTCATAAAAATCAAATCACACTTTTCTTTCCAGCATAAACTTTCAAATATTTTTAAATGTTGCACAAGTGCCAAAATACTACATACTCTGTATTATATTTTGCTTTTTCTACTTTCTAATATTTCTTGGAGACCAATCTACATTAGCACAAATCTTTAGTCTTTTTCTATTCCATTTTGCCTATGAACTGTAAGTTATTCGACTACTCCTATTAACGGACGTTTAGGTTATTTTCAATATATTGGAAATTGCAAATAATACTGCAGTGACTATCTTTGTATGTATGTAATCTCTCACATTTGTGAGCAGATCTGTTTATGAATTCCCAGAAGAGCAGGATAAGAGGATGTGCATTTTAAATAATATTGTCAAGTTTTCCACAGAAGGTTGAACTAACTCAATAGCAAAGTCTGAGAATGTGTATTTTGCCAGTTTCATTAATATAGCGCTTATAAAATCTTTAAATGTTTGCCATTGTACTAAGTACAAATTTTATTATAATTTGCATTTCTCTTACATAACATTTTTCACATGTTAAAGAATAGCTTTTTTATTCTCCTCTGTGAACTCTTTTCATATTCTTTTCTCATTTTTATATCAGATTCTTGGTCTTTTTCTTATTCATCTATAGGAACCCTTTATAAAGTAAAGGAATTAGCCCTTGAATTATGATGTGATGTGTAAATTTTTCCAATTGGTCTTCTTACTTTGATTAAGGTGGGGTTTTTTGCCATGCAGAATCTTAAAAAAAAAATTTTTTTTTACTGAGTCAAATTTAGCAATCTTTTCTTTTATACTTCCTGAATTTTATATACTTATAAAATCCTTCTCTACTTTAAGAACAGAATTATCATTTTATCTAATACTTCATATTTTTA
This sequence comes from Smutsia gigantea, assembly GCA_032199065.1. Classification (NCBI taxonomy): domain Eukaryota; kingdom Metazoa; phylum Chordata; class Mammalia; order Pholidota; family Manidae; genus Smutsia; species Smutsia gigantea. The sequence continues at coordinate 180,451 of JAVSCE010006231.1, forward strand.
CATGAAACATAATTTTTAAAAATAATAAGACCTCAGAACATTTTTAGCAGTATATAGTAGTTCTTTTTTCCCTCCTAGTTTGCCAAAAATACTGAGGAATCTAGGAGATATTTAATATAGTGGGATCACTTTAGGACAGCTTCTTTATTAAATATATAATGAAAACTGACTAAGGGTTATGGACTATGGACAGTGTGTGAGGCAAATAAAACCATTATCTCCACACATCAGTCTATAAAACAGGCTCCATTATGTTGTAATGCATTAACTTTCTATAATGTAAATTATTATGGAAAATAATTCATTTCACACATTATTTGATTTGCTACTCACATTCAATATAATTAGTTCATACCATATATAAATATTCAAGAAAAACGTATTAAAATCTATTAAAAACAAAACAATGTTTCTAATTAAAAACTTCAACTGAAATGTTTTAAGAGATTTTCTATTTTCAGAGATTTACTTTTTAATCCTAAAAACACCACCTTTATACCAATCAGAAGCACCAGAAACCTGTAAAACATACTTTGTTTCAACTGTGCTTTTTTCAGTTAAGAAAGACAGGATGGTTTAGACAAAAATTAAGTTCTGTTTCTTGGGCATATACTAAGCAAAACTATATAGAATGATACAATCAAATTGAATTTACCCAAATAAGGTTTTCCCCTACTAACTGAATAAAAAACAACTCCCCAATTCAGAAGTTACTTCCCTTTTTCTATTATAAGACCTGTTCTTTATTAGTATTAATCTGTCATTGCAACCCAATTTAATTTTTAAAAGAATAGCTTATAGGCAGCACTTTACTGTTGTAACTGAGGTTAAACTTAAGGAAAGAACTCTTGAGACACTTAACCTGGTTTCAACTAATGCATAGGGAACAGCTATTGAATTTTATCACCTGAACCTAACTTTATGTTAATGACTAATTCAAGTATATTTCAAGGAAACATTTTCTATGTTACAATAGTGAAATAATACAAATGATCTTTTACCTGATAAGGACATGGGATATGGTACTGACGACAATGGTCAGAGACCCAAGTTATCTCCCAGGTAATCCTGTTCACTTGCTCATAGACATAACATCCAAGAAGTGTGACTAATGGCACAAGATACAGGCCACTGAAGACTCCAATTCGAATCATAAATTTCTTTAGTTTCTCTTGGTTCCGGCCATCATGTTGTATAACTTGCCGAACATGATTTAGGGAAATAATTCCAGCTAACAGAAGAGACAGCCCAACAAACACACACAGGCACAGTGGCAAGAGTACAAAGTAGCGAGAAGCATCCAGGTCATAAAGACCCACAAAGCAAACTCCACTGATGTTGTCTCCCTCAACTTTGTTCATAGCAAGAAGCATAACAGTCAGAAAACCTGGTATTCCCCATGCAACAGCATGAAACCACACTGCTTTTTGTTCAATGGCTTCACAACTCCATTTTCTTCCTGCAGCTAAGAACCAAGTAATGGTAAGAATCACCCACCACACAGTGCCAGCCATTGTGAAAAAATACAAAAACATAAACAAAACAGTGCAAGCCTTATTTTGAGAGCCTAGAACTACTGTGTCACCAAATTCTAGCTTCTCATCTGCCTTAGTGCAGGCTGTGCTATTACCTAGCAAAAATCCAATAAAGTATATAAGAGATACAATGCTGTAGCAGACAGAGTAATATATAATTGGTCTCTCCGGGTATCTGAATCTTTTAACATCAATTAAGAAAGTAAGGAATGTGAAGAGAGTTGCACAAAGACAAAATATTGAAACTATTCCAATAAAACTTTTTGCAAACTCTAGCTCATCACTTTTAAAATACATGTTGGGGCACGGAGGTGCACACTGGTCAATTCCGAGAAACTTATAGCCTTGTCCCCCAGAAGTCTTAAGATGCCTTGGACACCAAAACCCAATGTCTCTTTGGACTTGTTCTGTTTTCTTCTGAGCATCAAGAAACTCTGTGTGGGGATCAAAAGTTACAGGAACAGTCTCATCACAGTATTGTAATCTGTAAAGATTATAAAAATTACATATATGAAGTCAACATTTTTATTGATTCACTATTTTAATGCTATGCTTTCCAACTATGAAATATTTCCTTGTATATTCACAGTTGATGGGAAGACATACAAACTTAAAAGATTACAGACTAGAGTTATGTAGAAAGTTTTGAAGTTGACTAAAAACTTGTGGTTGTTTAGGAGGCCTCAACACAGAAATATACAAGGCAAGTAAACATGAAAATTCCCTTATTCAAAAAACAATTAGTTAATAATTTTAAAATAATTTCTGCTTTCAAGATTAAATATTTAAGAAGAATTTATCTTAATTGATAGTCTCCAGACAAAAAAGTGTGGGCTCATCTGTTTAGAGCATATGAAATATTAAGTATTGGGGAAATTCATTTTTGTTTTCTAATACCCATGAACAAAGTGGATCAACTATATAACTAAGATGATGACAACTAAAATGACTGAAATGAGATCCTTTCCTTTCTTTGATTGACAGGGTAGATAGAGTTCAAGTCATCTCTGAGTTCTTAAAGACGGTCAAGAGGATCACCAAGATATAAGCTGAGGACCAGCTTAACTCACTTCACCATTTTGTTTCAGTTTGGCTGGTTTTCATTGTTGGTGGGGCTTTTTTTTTTTGAGATATAATTGACATACAATATTATATTTGTTTCAAGTGTAAAACAATGATTTGACATTTATATACATTGCAGAAAGGTCACCATAAAAACCAGTTTCCATCTGTCACCTTACAAAGTCAATACAACACTATTGACTATATTCCCCATGCTGTACATTACATCCCCATGACTTATTTTATAACTAGAAAGTTGTACTTCTTGCTTATGGCTGACCTGAGTGATACACAGGGATATTTCTGTTTTGTGCAGAACTTTACTACTGAATTGAGTTTCCACATATAATTTTGGAGGATCTGTATAGTTTAAAAATTAACGGGGATTTTACTGAGAAAACAATTTAAATATGCTCAGATAAGAATTGAAAATAATAAATGTATGTCCATAAAAATAACACTGATATATTTACTACACTTTCAAAACTTAATATTATGTCAGTTTTGCCTTGTATCGTTTAAATGAACAATATAACACAGATCAATTGGAGCCCCTTTGTGGTCCTATTTCCTTTTTTCTCTCCACAGAAATATTCACTACCACAAGTTCAGTTTTTATTCTCCTTTTGCATTTTAAAATATTGTTACTATGTTACTTTCTAACCATAATGTTATAGTATTGTTTCACAGGTTTTGAATTTTATATAAATGACCTCATGCTGCATATATCATGCTGCATATATCATACTGCATATAACTTCCTTTTTTTAACTTAACACTATAATTTTTAGATTTATCCATAGATAAGTCTATAGAGGTGTATGATGAACTTTAATTTTAACAACTGTATGGTGGTAGTCTAGTGTGCAAGTACATCACAGTTTATTAATCATTCTCCTATAATGAATGGACTTTTAGCCACCTTCCCATTTTTTAAAAACTAGGAATAATGCTGCCATCAGTATTCTTGTGCATGATTATTTGTTTGTGTAAAAGTTTTTATAAAAAGGGATTCCTACAAAATAGCAGGAGACTCACAGACACCGAGAAGGGACTAGTGGTTATCAAGGGGGAGGCACTGGGGTGGGTCAGGGGGAGGGTGAGGGGATAAGGGGCACAATAATTCATAATCACAACATAAGCTGGTCATTGGGATGGTAGTACAGCACGAAGAATACAGTCAATGATTCTGTAACATCTTACTACATTAAAAGATAGTAACTGCACTAGAGGGGGTGAGGATTTAATAATATGGGTAACTCTTGAACCACTGCACTGTATATTTGAAACCAACATAATATATCAAGGATACTTAAAAAAAAAAGTAAAAGGGGATTCCTAGGATGTAGGGTATGCGCATCCTCAACTCTACTATACATTACCAATTGTTCTCAGAAATGATTATGCAACTGCAAAGTAAGAGTTCCACAAAGGTTCTATACTTCCTTCAGTCTACAGATAAAGAGCCAGATTTATATTAATTCTTCCCAGATTTATTACATGAGGTCTCATTATATCAGTAGAATATTTCAAATTATAAGCTCCCAGTGTATAGAGAACAGGAGACAAAAGTAATTAATCAAGACTCATGTGCAAAAAAATAATAAATTAATTTCCCAATTTGGATCAAAGGCCCCCTTACATGTTCTCATAGAAATATTCATTATTATAATTATTTTAAAAATATTATCTGCTCCTCCCATCCCACTGTAAGTTCCTACTACAAGTCTGTTTTTGCTCACTATTGTGTCTTCTACACTTATTACCACAGTGGCTGGCATATTAACTGTGCAATAAACATTTGTTGAATTAAATAAGGAAAGCCTGTCATTAACATTCTAGAAAACTAATACCAATATTAAGATACCATTAGTAGCTTTCAGTTGAAAACATAATTTACCTGTCACATTCAAGTTCCTCAGGCCATCGGATACCAAAAGTATCAATTAATTTTTTGCAATCAGAATATACTTTCTCACAAAATTTACGACAAGGTGGAACCACATGAATTTGCTCTGTGCAGGTTGGTACAAAAGCTTTGCAAATGAAAGTTTCAACATCTGGTGAACATTCCAGATTTGCAAGAGGAAGAAAAAGCTATTAAGAAAAACAACAAAGTTTAGAAAACATTTTAATAACAAATGAATGGAATTAACTCATATACTATTTAAAGTATGTCTTTTCACTTATACTCCAAAAGAATCTTTGAATGTCAGTCTCAATATAATTAAATTTTGAGATAATTTTGTTTAATCTCTTAGACTTATGAATCCTTCATACACAATGGAATATTATTTTTATTCAGTTATACATATTTCAAGAAGATATGCTAAATCAAAAGCACAAGTTGATTGCTAGGTGAAATAAATTACACAAATACTCAATTTGTAAGTATATGCTGATACCTTAACACTATACTGAGCATTGTAGAGAGTAAAGGAATGTTGGCGCAGAAGGTGTTTTCAGGGCAAGAAATTCAGTACGGCTAGAATGTAAGGTCAAAGAGGTAGAGTCAAGGACAGAGTAGAGAGAGGTAAGATGGGAGAGGTACACTGGACCAGATCATAGAGAGTACAAATGACATGCTAAATTGCTTAGATTTTAAAATAAAGTAATGGAGAGTTTTAAGCAAGGAGTGTCTCTATGGTCTAAGAGCTGAGTTTGAATCCTACTCTCACACTTACTGGCCATACAACTTTGTCAAGTTTCTTAACTATTCTGTGCCTTAGTTTCTTCATCTATAAAATGGCAATAATAATAATAATATCTGTCTCATAAGACTGTTATGAATACTGAGTTAATAAATGTAAAGCACTTAGAAGAGTGTCTGGCATATAGTAAGCACTCAATAACATGAGTTATTGTGATATTTAAAGAGCATGGATAGGTTGTGGATAAACCTGTTAGATTAACCATCTATGTCTACCTTCCTTCCCTCCTTCTTGCTTCCTTACTAAAATCATAATGAAGAAAAAGAAGGTATTGATCCACTAGTAAGTGGGCAGGAGGGACTACGTTAGCATATCTTAAGTTTTCCAGAGAACAAAAACAAAAGTCCAAAACTTTCAAAGACAGAAAGCTATGAGAGGAGCAGTAAGAGACTTAAACGGACCTGGGGTAGATTACAAAGTAGGAGTTGACGAATTCAGATGAGAATGTACTGATTTGCCACAGAGAATCCATGTTCTCAGTTCTTGGAGACTCAGTTCTCCAAGGTACCGGTAGTGCAAAAGGCTAAAATTGGAGGAATGTTTACTCATCAGTTCCTTTCTCTGGGCCCCCATCACCTGCCCCCTACCCCAGAAAGCCGTATGACTACTGCACTCTACCAGGGTTGTTTCCAGGAGAAAGGGAGCTAGAGATATGTTCTGCACTTGAGATATCGGGCACAGCGCAGGGCGAAGATACAGCACAAAGAGAGGGCAGGGGGACTGAATAACAGTCTATCTACAGAAACTTGAAGGCCTTGTCTTCATTTTTCTGCTCTATCGGCAAAAGGATGACAGACAGGCACATATTCACAGTCTTTGAAAAACCTCAACAGTCCAGAAGAAAGACCTCTACACATTGACAATGAAAAAGCTAGCTGACCTGGAGCTCTCCTTACTATGAAGCCCACCAGTAACAAGCCCCATTCACGCACATGGAGCTTTTTAGCGCCCCCACAATATACACGGGCAGCCAAAGATAATCAGGCATTTGAAGAAAGCCTCCCATATGAAAGTGAGACCAAAACAAGGAAACAGATAATAGGAAATTTAGAGAAAAGATATTATTCAGGGAACAGGAAAAAAAACAAATCACAAAACAAAAACTTTAATATCTTACATGACAAGCTATTGTATCCATTTGAAAAGAAGAGGATGCCATGGAGAATTAAAATAATAAGATAGCTGAAATAAAAAAAACTCTATAGAAAGATTAGAAGAAGACCCTGAGGGAAGAGATGGTCAATCAGAGAAAATCCTCCCCATCAGAGGGTCTTCCAAGTGTCCAAAACCTGACAAAGGCATTACAGAAAGAACAACAGAGAATAGTGGGTTGGAGTGATAATCAAATAAATACTATAAGAACATTTCTCAGAACAGAAGGGTTCTAGCTTCCAAACTGAAAAGGCTGGTATCACACTACAAGCCTACTACTAAAACATTTATGGGCTAACACTTCAGTTACCTCTTGTTTGTAGAAATCTCTCTCACATTTTCCTCTCTTTTCAAATCCTCAATTCCACACTCCTTTATCCCAGTTGATGATTTTGTCACTAGTTCACTGAGAAAACAGAAACAACCAGATAATGTCCTCATCCTCTCACCAAATGTACCAACCTCCCTGCACCTTATCCACATCCTCTGCCTTCACTACTTCAATGGATGCACAGCTTGAATTCAGTCAACCAAGTCTTCCACTGTACACTGGATCCCTCCCCACTAGCCAAGGACTTTGCTCCTGCAATTGTCTCCTATTCTTGTAATAATTCCCCCCATCTCTAGGCTATAGTGATTCCTCTATCAGACAAACTTGCTCTATTCTCTCCCACCATAAAAAAACAATAATACCTTTCCTTGACTCCACATCCCAATCCCCATCCAGCCATTGTTCCACTTCCCTGTTCCCCTTCATAGAAAAATTCCTCAAAAGAGTTATCTTTATTTTTTCCAATTCTTCTCTTCCTATTCCTTCTTGAGCCCACTTTCCAATCATATTTTGTCCCCACACTTCAATGAAACTGCTTGTCGGTCACCAATAAACTCTGCATTGTCAAATCCAATGGTTAATTCTGAGTCCTTATCGTACTCAACTCTTAACAACATTTGACATAGTGAATCCTGCCCTCCTCCTGAGAAACATTTTTTCAATTGGCTTCTAGAATACAAATTCTTCTGGATCTACCTATCTCATTGGCTGTTTCTCTTCTGATCCTCTTCCATTTCCAAATTCTAGATTTTAAAATGCTCTAGAACTCAATCCCCAGAGTTCTACCATATCTGTATCACTCAGGGCAAACTCATCAAAGATCCATGGTATTAAATAACAACTATACATGAAGGATTACCAAATTTATCTCTGACCCCCATCTCTCCTGTGAGCCCAAGACCTGAATGACCACCTGTCTCCTGGGCAATTCTACCTGCCTATCAACATGCATCTCAAACACAACATATCCAAACCACAGCTCAAGCCCACTGCATCCTATCCCACAAACACTACCTCAGTCTCCTCCATCTCAGTAAAGTGTTGCCATCATTTACCAAGTTGCTCAGTCCAAAAATCTAAAGATTCATTCCTTACTCCTCTCTTTCTCCCACCCCATATCCAATCCATCAGTAAACTCTGTATACTTCAACTCTGAGCATTTCTCACTACATCTAAGCCACTACATATTTCACCTGGACTTACTGAAACAGACTCCTAGTAAGTCTCACTGCTTACCACTCTTGGGAATCTTACAGTCAATTTCCATTCCAATCCATTCTCCCATTAATGTGACTCTTTAAAATGTAAGTTTGTGCTGTTCAAAAGATTCAACAGAACAAATTCCAAAGTTCTTACCAAGTCCTATGAGGCCTTAAATTCCCTGGTCTCTGGTTACATTTCCAGTTTAGGTTCCTACTACTCTTTTCTTTATTCACTCCATGGACAGCAAACTGGCCTTTTGCTTGTCATCATTCCATGTGTATTTCTGCTTCAGAATCTTTGTGTTTGCCAGTCCTTCACCTAGAACACTCTTCCACCAGACAGTCATATGACTTGTGTTCTCACTGATTTGGGTCTCTGCTCATCTGAGTGAGATATTTCCTGCCCACCCTATGTAAAAAATTATCCTGTCATTCTCTGTTCTATTACTCTGTTTGTATTTATAGTCCTTATCCGTATCTGACATTTCATTATATACTACTCTATTTCTTAATTTATGCCTTCCTAGTAGAATGTAAATTCCATGAGGGGAAGGGATTTTGTCTATTTATTGCACTGCTATATCCCTAGTGTCTAGAACAGTGTGTGTGTGTGTGTGTGTGTGTGTGTGTAATTTCTCTAAATATTTATTAAATAAATGAATGACTATCCAAAACAACGAATGAAAAATGACAAGGCATATCAATAAAAAATTTCAGAGCATCAAGATAAAGAGGTCATAAATATTTCCAGACAGAAAAAAACAGGTCACATACAAAGGAATTAAATTCTGAATATTTGATAATATTGATAGAGAACAGTGAGCAGGGGCTGTCACTCTTCTGTTAAAAGGCTTTAACACTGAGAGTTTTTTCCCAGCGTTATTCAGGTATAATTAATGCATGATAAACTTAACATGTACAAAGTGTACATTTTGATGGATTTTGAAACCATTATCATAATCAAGATAATAAATATCAGATGCTAGAAGACAATGCAAAAATAACTCTGAAATTCTGAAAGAATATTACTTTCAACCCAGAATTCTATACCTAATTGAACATTTAGATGAAGGCAAAATTGGCCCTGTAAGGAATAAAAGGTTTTAACTTTCAAGTATCCCTTTTTAGGAAGCAACTAGAAGAATGTAGTACTTCCAGAACCAATTGAAAGAGCATATGAATAAACCAGTAAAGAAAATGACATGGGACCCAAACTCAGGAATTAGTTGATCAAACACTGAAGAATGCCAAGTGGAAGCCTCAGCACAATAGGTAAGTATTTAGTCCAGAAAGCAAACAGAGCATACTGATAGAAGGACAGATAGTTGAAGGACGAAGGTCTCCAAGTGGATGGGAACAGGATTTGGAACTGACAGATTATATGATATTCTAAGCATCTGAGAAAATTGCTACCGTATGTCTAACAAGTCTGTTGGGACATCTGAAAAAAATTAGCCATAGGTACACAGAAAAAAAGCAAATGGGGAAAAATGTAATTACTGCATTAACTATGATGGAATGGTATTTTAAAAATAAATAAATGCAATCAGGGTACGCTACGTGACTCAGCAATGTATGATATTTACTATTCCTAGTAATGCTAGCACTGACTATTGATTCAACCAAAAATTGTATTAGGAGGTTGGGAGGAGAAGTATAAGTGGTGGAGTAAGAGAAGTAAATTATCTACCCTAATAGGAAAGAATTAGAACATGGTCTATGTATCAGAAGAACACCTAAAAGAGTAAAAAGTGGCTGCCTTTGGGGAGATGACCTGGGGTAGGGACAGAGAAGGGAAGGCAGGGACGTTGCTTTTCTGTTAAAAGGCTTTAACACTGAGTTTTTTTCCAGCTTTATTCAGACATAATGTGTGATAAACTTAACATGTATAAAATGTACACTTTGATGGGTTTTCAAACTATCACCACAATCAAAGTAATAAATATATTCATCACCACCAAAAGTACCTCCTTTTGCCCCTTGGTAATCCCTCCCTCTTATTTCCCCTCTCACCCCTTCCTCCTACCCAAACCTCCCCTGGAACAACTGACCTGCTTTCTGTCACTACAGAGTGTTATTTTCTGTAATTTTACATAAGTGGAATCATACTATATATTCTTTTTTGTTTGATTTCTTTCATTCAGCATTATTATTTTGAGATCATCCATGTTGCTCAGTGTAACACTAGCTCATTCTTTTAACTGCTGAGTAGTATTCTACTGGTGACTATGCCATCATTTGTTTATCCATTTACCTACTGATGGACAGTTTGAAGTCCCCATGGGACATGTGAGTGTGGTTATCTACTAGTAGGCAATTAAACAGAGTCTGAGGGGAAAAACTTTAGGTTAAGGACACAAATTTGGAAGTAATCATAAAAATGGTAACTGAAATACTGAATGAAATTATCCAAAGAGAACATGTAGAGTAAGAGAGGATAAAAATTCTGATTAAAGGAGAATGCACTGAACTTATATATTAACGTTTTCTTCCTCTCCAAAAGCCACTGAAAATGATAGAAAAAGTTTAAATATAAAAAGAAAATCTATAGCTGTATAAAAAAAACAGGGAAAGGTCTTAGTGAACTATAAATATTGTGATATTTCTGAAAGACAAAAAGAAGGAATGAGGACTTCTATTTTCAGCAGTATGAGCAAGTATCTCCTGCCATAAAAAATACAAATTCTGGGTAACCTGCAATAGATATACTTTAAAATGCATTGCTTAATACTGTATATACCTAGTAAAATAGCCTAAAAAACAAAGTAAAAAGCAATAAAACTACAAGGAAACATGGACAATTCCATAATTGTAATGAGAAATTTCAATGCATATTTCTTAGGAAATGAAAGGTCAAAACAGACAAAAAATTAGAAGTAAATACAAAATATGATTACAACGCTATAATTAACAAGCTCATTTCAAGGACACATACAGAATCCACACCCAACAATTAAAGGACAACAGCTTTGGGGTATGTTAGACCAGTAGAGAGTTCACCTATCCTGATGGAGCAAAGTAATTGAGCAAAGACAGGGCTGTCACAGTTCATTAAACTATATATCTCTTATTTGAATGCTGAGACCTGACCCATTGCCACCTAACAGGAGCTTGTTGGAGAGCAAACAGCAGAGTACTTTTCTCAATTTTCTTTATCCTGATGGGGAGAAAAGCCCAGACTGTGTGAGTATCCTCTTCTGGGACTGAGGTAGAAGAAAGGGACAACTGGTAGCATTTACTTCTTTGTTTACTAAGAATAAACTAGGTTAATAAGCCTAGTTCCTAAAATTTTTGAGTGTCTGGTAATCAGATACTATGCTGGGAAGAATTAAAACACACTGTGTTTAATTCTTCTAACTCAGAGCCATTCTGCAATAGCTATGATAAATTGATGGTCAGCACTTAACTGTTATTGTCTGTTTAAGGGTAGACAAAATGAAAGTAACACATGTACTTTTGTTATATTAAAACGATTTTCTTACATCCTTTGTTTAATTTTTCCTACAGTGCCAACATTGGTTAACCCAATAATACAGCCATTCATGTAATGTGCAGAAGACAAGGCAGATGTTGAAAACTCAAATACCTTCAGAGGCTATAGCAGGTAAATTCAAAGGGGTATTAAGACAGTAAGAGTAGTTGGGTAGCAGCTGCTATTCAACCCGAGTGGACTGTTATTTAGGAATGGGGGTACCAAATTGTCAGATATATCAATTTTTAACAAGAAAACAAAATCTGTATCTTTATGTAAAATCTCCAAATTAAAATTTTTTGCACTTCAATGTAAACATTAAAAATACTTGAGGACTTCTGGGAAGAAGGCGGCATGAGCAGGGCGGTAGAAATCTCCTCCCAACACTATATTTATCTACAAAAACACAGCAAATACATCTATTCCTAAAAGAGAGACCAGAATACACAGGAAAGCACACAGCGTGCAGCTATACCCAAGAGGACTTGGCACCCCAAGAGGTGGGTAAGATACGGAGCCGCGACCTGGCGGGAACGAGCACTCCCCCACCCCAGTGCACCGGCGGGAGGAGAGGATTCAGAGCTGGGAGGGAGTGGAAGTACACACCACGAAGTAGCCAGCCCCAGTGATCTGCGCGGGGAGCGCTGACCCACATTGCGCACTGCAGCAGAGATTGGAGAGACAGAGGGGCAGGATCTGAGTGGGGAACGCGCCAGGGTGCTTGCAGCCGGCTCCCGGGAAGGAAAAAAAAAAAGCACACGCTTTCTTCAGCGGTCTTAAAGACACAGGAGCCCAGCGGAGGAGCCGGATTGCCCCAGCACACTCAGCACAGCAGGCTGAGAGTCCTGGGGAATATCAGACGCCTTTGCTGGCGACTGGGGAAGCATAGCCATACTTACACCTCTCACTGAGATCAACAGCCTCCTATTCGTTCCCACCCCTGCCAGAGCGATAAAGGGCCTTGCGGAGAGGCGCAGCTACGGAATAGTGGGGCAACAGCGCCACCTACAGCATTCCCACAGAACCTACTCCTGGTAGGCAGTTATTTTGTTGTTTTGTTTTGTTTTTTTGTTTTTTCTTTTCTTTCTTTTTTCTTTTTTCTTTCTTTCTTTCTTTCCTGTTTTATTTTCTTTTTCTTCTTCTCTTTTTTTTCTCTTTTTAAAGTCTTAAAGAGCCCAGCTGACATACGTGGGAACTACCAGTGACCAATTCTATAGCCATGAAAAGACAGAGGAATATGGTTCAGACCAAAATCAACCAGATAACCCCAGAGAGGGAGTCTGAAGGGATGGAAATGCACAGTCTTCCTGAAAAAGAATTCAGAATAAAAGTCATAAACATGCTGATGGACCTACAGAGAAATGTGCAAGAGCTGAGGGAGGAAGTGAGGGAACTGAGGAAAGACAATGCAGAAATCAGACAAGCGATCGACGGGCTTAACAGCAGACTGGATGAGATGCAAGAGACTGTTAATGGAATGCAAATCATAGAACAGGAATACAGAGAAGCTGAGGCAGAGAGAGATAAAAGGATTCCTAGGAATGAAAGAATATTAAGAGAAATGTGTGACCAATCCAAACGGAACAATATTTGCATACCAGAGGAAGAAGAGAGAGAAAAAGGGATAGAAAGTGTCTTTGAAGAAATAATTGCTGAAAACGTTCCCTCGCTGGGGAAGGAAATAGTCTCGCAGTCCACCGAAGCCCACAGATCTCCCACCACAAGGGACCCAAGGAAGACAACACCAAGACACATAATAATTAAGATGGCAAAGATCAAAGATAAAGACAGGGTATTAAAGGCAGCTAGAGAGAGAAAAAAGATCACCTACAAAGGAAAACCCATCAGACTATCATCACACTTCTCAACAGAAACCTTACAGGCCAGAAGAGAATGGCATGATATATTTAACGTTATGAAACAGAAGGGCCTTGAACCAAGAATATTGTATCCAGCACGATTACCATTTAAATATGATGGAGGGATTAAACAATTTCCAGACAAACGAAAGTTGAGAGAGTTTGCCTCTCATAAACCACCACTACAGGATATCTTAAATGGACTGCTCTAGATGGAAGCACAACAAAGGCTAAAAACATGTCAAGAGAGAAAATAAATTCATAGCAAAGAAAGCAGACCATACAAATACTAATTAAAGGCAAAGAATAAAACACCTAGTATAGAAAGAATGGAGGAGGAGGAATAAGAAGGGAGAGAAATAAAGAAACATCAGACAGTGTTTACAATTATTTAACAAGAAAGTTAAGTTAGATTGTTAGAGAGTAAAGAAGCAACCCTTGAACCCTTGGTAACCATGAATCTAAAGCCAGCAATGGCAATAAGTACATATCTATCGATAATCACCCTAAATGTAAATGGACAGAATGCACCAATCAAAAGACACAGAGTAACAGAATGGATAAAAAAGCAAGACTCATCTATATGCTGCCTAAAAGAAACTCACCTCAAATCCAAAGATATACACAGACTAAAAGTGAAGGGATGGAAAAAGATATTTCATGCAAACAACAAAGAGAAAATAGCAGGTGTTGCAGCACTTGTATCAGACAAAATAGACTTCAAAACGAAGAAAGTAGCAAGAGATAAAGAAGGACATTACATAATGATAAAGGGGTCAGTCCAACAAGAAGATATAACCATTATAAATATATATGCACCCAACACAGGAGTGCCAGCATATGTAAAACAAATACTAACAGAATTAAAGGAGGAAATAGACAGCAAAGCATACATCTTAGGAGACTTTAACACACCACTCACTCCAAAGGACAGATCAACCACACAGAAAATAAGTAAAGACACAGAGGCACTGAACAACACACTACAACAGATGGACCTAACAGACATCTACAGAACTCTACACCCAAAAGCAACAGGATACACATTCTTCTCAAGTGCACATGGAACATTTTCCAGAATAGACCACATACTAGGCCACAAAAAGAACCTCAGTAATTTCAAAAATATTGAAATCCTACCAACCAACGTCTCAGATCACCAAGGTATAAAACTAGAAATAAATTTTAGAAAGAAATCAAAAAGGCTCACAAATACATGGAGACTTAACAACACTCTCCTAATTAATCAATGGGTTAATGACCAAATCAAAACAGAAATCAAAGAGTATATGGAGACTAATGACAACAACAACACAAAGCCACAACTTTTGTGGGACGCAGCAAAGGCAGTTCTAAGAGGAAAGTATATTGCAATCCAGGGCTATTTAAAGAAGGAAGAACATTCCCAAATGAATACTCTAAAGACACAATTACTAAATTGGAAAAAGAAGAACAAATGAGGCCCAAAGTCACCAGAAGGAGGGACATAATAAAGATTAGAGAAGAAATAAATAAAATTGAGAAGAATAAAACAATAGAAAAAATCAATGAAACCAAGACCTGGTTCTTTGAAAAAATACACAAAATAGATAAACCCCTAGCCAGACTCATTAAGAGAAAAAGAGAATCTACACACATAAACACAATCAGAAATGAGAAAGGAAAAATCACGATGGACTTCACAGAAATACAAAGAATCATAAGAGAATATTATGGGAATCTATATGCTAACAAGCTGGAAAACATAGAAGAAATGGACAACTTCTTAGAAAAATACAACCTTCCAAGACTGACCAAACAAGAAACAGAAAAACTAAACAGACCAATCACCAGCGACGAAATTGAATTGGTAATCAAAAAACTACCCAAGAACAAAATCCCCGGGCCTGATGGATTCACCTCTGAATTCTACCAGACATATAGAGAAGACATAACACCCATTCTCCTTAAAGTTTTCCAAAAAATAGAAGAGGAGGGAATACTTCCAAACTCATTCTATGAAGCCAGCATCACTCTAATACCAAAACCGGGCAAAGACCTCACCAAAAAAGAAAATTACAGACCAATATCCCTGATGAACGTAGATGCAAAAATACTCAACAAAATATTAGCAAACCGAATTCAAAAATACATCAAGAGGATCATACACCATGATCAAGTGGGATTCATCGCAGGGATGCAAGGATGGTACAACATTCGAAAATCCATCAACATCATCTACCACATCAACAAAAAGAAGAACAAAAACCACATGATCATCTCCATAGATGCTGAAAAAGCATTTGACAAAATTCAGCATCCATTCCTGATTAAAACTCTCAACAAAATGGGTACAGTCGGCAAGTACCTCAACATCATAAAGGCTATATATGACAAATCCACAGCTAACATCATACTTAACGGCAAGACGCTGAAAGCTTTTCATCTAAGATTGGGAACAAGACAGGGATGCCCACTCTCTCCACTGTTATTCAACATAGTACTGGAGGTCCTAGCCACAGCAATCAGACAAAACAAAGACATACAAGGCATCCAGATTGGTAAAGAAGAAGTCAAATTGTCACTATTTGCAGATGACATGATACTGCACATAAAAACCCCTAAAGACTACATTCCAAAGCTATTAGAACTAATATCTGAATTCAGCAAAGTTGTAGGATATAAAATTAACACACAGAAATCAGTTGCTTTCCAATAAACTAATGATGAACTAACAGAAAGAGAAATCAGAAAAACAATTCCATTCACAATTGCATCAAAAAGAATAAAATACCTAGGAATAAACCCAACGAAGGAAGTGAAAGACCTGTACTCTGAAAACTAGAAGACACTCCTAAGAGAAATTAAAGAGGACACTAACAAATGGAAATGCATCCTATGCTCTTGGCTAGGAAGAATAAATATTGTCAAAATGGCTATACTACCCAAAGCAATCTACAGATTCAATGCAATCTCTATCAAACTACGAACAGCTTTCTTCAATGAACTGGAACAAATAATTCTAAAATTCATATGGAACCACAAAAGACCCCGAATAGCCAAAGCAATCCTGAGAAGGAGGAATAAAACAGGGGGAATTATGCTTCCTGACTTCAAGCTCTACTACAAAGCCACAGTAATCAAGACAATTTGGTATTGGCACAAAAACAGACCCACAGACCAGTGGAACAGAATAGAAAATCCAAACATTAACTCAAGCATATACAGTCAATTAATATTTGATAAAGGAGCCTTGGATATACAATGGGGAGATGAGAGCCTCTTCAGCAGCTGGTGTTGGAAAAACTGGACAGCTACATGTAAGAGAATGAAACTGGACTACTGTCTAGCCCCATACACAAAGGTAAACTCAAGGTGGATCAAAGACCTGAATGTAAGTCATGAAATCATAAAACTCTTAGAAAAAAACATAGGCAAAAATCTCTTGGACATAAACATGAGCAACTTCTTCATGAACATATCTCCCTGGGCAAGGGACACAAAAGCAAAAATGAACAAGTGGGACTATATCAAGCTGAGAAGCTTCTGTACAGCAAAGGACACCATCAGTAGAACAAAAAGACATCCTACAGTATGGGAGAATATATTCATAACTGACATATCTGATAAGGGGTTGACATCCAAAATATATAAAGAACTCATGCACCTTAACAAACAAAAAGCAAATAATCCAATTAAGAAATGGGCAGAGGACATGAATAGACACTTCTCTAAAGAACAAATTCAGATGGCCAACAGGCACATGAAAAGATGCTCCACATCGCTAATCATCAGAGAAATGCAGATTAAAACCACAATGAGATATCACCTCACACCAGTGAGGATGGCCAACATACAAACTACAAACAACAACAAATGTTGGCGAGGATGTGGAGAAAAGGGAACCCTCCTACACTGCTGGTGGGACTGAAAATTAGTTCAACCATTGTGGAAAACAGTATGGAGGTTCCTCAAAAAACTCAAAATAGAAATACCTTTTGACCCAGGAATTCCACTCCTCGGAATTTACCCTAGGAATGCAGCAGCCCAATTTGAAAAAGACAGATGCACCCCTATGTTTATCGCAGCACTATTTACAATAGCCAAGCAATGGAAGCAACCTAAGTGTCCATCAGTAGATGAATGGATAAAGAAGATGTGGTACATATACACAATGGAATATTATTCAGCCATAAGAAGAAAACAAATCCTACCATTTGCAACAACATGGATGGAGCTAGAGGGTATTATGCTCAGTGAAATAAGCCAAGCCGAAAAAGACAAGTATCAAATGATTTCACTCATATGTGGAGTATAAGAACAAAGAAAAATACTGAAGGAACAAAACAGCAGCAGACTCACAGAACCCAAGAACGGACTAATAGTTACCAAAGGGAAAGGGACTGGGGAAAATGGGTGGGAAGGGAGGGATAAGAGGGAAAAAGGGGCATTACGATTAGCAGATGTAATGTTGGGGGGGCATGGGGAGGGCTGTACAACTCAGAGAAGACAAGTAGTGATTCTATAGCATGTCACTACGCTGATGGACAGTGACTGTAATGGGGTCGGTGGGGGGGACCTGATGAAAGGGTAGTTTAATAACCATAATATTGCACATGTAATGGTAGATTAATGATAATAAAATATATTTGAAAAATACTTGAACACCAACAAAACATGTCTTCAGGTCAGATGCTGTGTGGGCCACTAACTTGCAAGTTCTGTTGCAAAGTAATAGATCTGGAAGAGACCTGAGAGGGCTCCTATGTCTATTACCATCGACGTGTGTGTGTGTGTTGTGTATATTTTGACAAGGAACATTTTCTTTAAATAAGAGATTACAAAGAAACACAATGTATTAACTAAATAAAAGCCAAGCTCTCAGGCTGAAAAGGAAGCCATCCCTCTGAGATACCTCTCACTGCTCCACTTCCTTACCAGGGAGCTCAAAGCACCTTCAGGGGTCACAGTTTGAAATCCACTGACCTAATAATCCAAACCCTCAGATTATAAGTGAGAAAACAGAATCCAATTTCTTACTTAAGTTTCTATTAAAATCCCAAAAGGTAGTCTGAATTAGAATTTAAGTGCCCCAATTCCTGATTTAATACTACTTTTACCCATAGTATAGCTACTGATAGTTAAGTCAGAGCTTTGATCTACTCAGCACTTATCATAAACTAGCCACATGCTTTCTTATATATCAATTCTTTTTATAACAGTCCTGGGAGAGAGATGCTCTTATCTCCACATTGCAGATGGGAGGCTTTGCAGAAACTGAGGCTCTAAGAGCAACTATGACAGAGTAACATAACTAGTAAGTGGCAACCAGGATATGAACCTGGGTCCGTATGACTCTAGAGTATGTCTTCTTTAACCCTGTCATGCTGCCACCTAACTCTCCAAGAAAATTACCCTTCCTTAAAGCACAAGACAGGCAAGAATGCCAAAAAGGAGAAAAGATATCAAAAGAGGACTGCTAATCTTCTACATGAAACAAAACTCTTCAGTTTGAAAAAATAAATGTTCACAGGACACATAATCAAACACTGTAAAACCTCAAACTATGTTTATAACATTCCAGGGATACATGTACCTCCTGAAGCAGGAAACTTTGGAACAAATTATTTTAGAATAAAAGCGTTTTAAATAATGGGTAGTCAACCTGTTACTGAACTCATCCCAATCAGCTGAAAACAAACAGAATGAACATATTTCCTTAATCTACTGAAGTAAAAATCTTGATAAGAACCTTTCATGCTCTTCCACAAAATGTTCAGGGTATCATTCTCAGAAACCAAACACTGAGATGGAAAGACTACTAACTTGACTCACTGTGATATTTCCTATGTCCTGAATCTTACACTTAGATCTCATCATATTATTAAACTAGTATTTAGCATGATAAGTAAGCCTGTGAATTGAGCAAAGATTCAAACTTCCTAGTCTGTTAAGTCTGTTCCCTTTCTTCCCCCTTTAGCGACACACTTTCTTCAGCTCTCTTCAGTAACCCAGTGCGTTCATGGTTTCACTTACAAATTTCTCCTTTTCAAATTCATTCTCAAAGAAGGCTCAGAAACTCATCCAATTACGAATCACAACATAAAATATCAATAATGCTTTTGAGATTCTACCATTCAATAATAACTAAAATAATCTGGGTGATTATAGATTTAATGTTCAGAAAACTAAATGGTAAGCTCCTTTAATGAAATGGTAGGTTCCTGGCAGAAATGAAGAAGTCTAAAAAATGATTTTTAAAACAGGTAGTGGGCTTAGCTGGATAAAAGACTTAACAGATCTAAAGGAGTCCTTAAGTGTTTACACTTCACAGAGCAAATACTGTTAAAGTGGTTTCAAGGATCTTGAGTAAATTCTTTGAGAATGTTAATGGACTGCTGTACAATAAGGTTGTGCAAACTCTGTCATTTACTTTAATGACTGTGACCAATCTCAGGTAACTCAGCTTCTTTAAAAAATGCAAAGTGGAACCTGGTATACAAGAGAAGAATAAAAAGCAGGAATTTCCATTACTTCCATACTGGAATACTTGTTATTTTTAAGTAGTTCTTAGCAGGGAGTAAAATTTTAAATCATAAATTCTATATTGAGTTTTTTGAGGAACCTCCATACTGCTTTCCACAATGGTTGAGCTAATTTGCATTCCCACCAGCAGTGTAGGAGGGTTCCCTTTTCTCCACATCCTCACCAACATTTGTTGTTTGCGTTTTGGATGTTGGCCATCCTCACTGGTCTGAGGTGATATCTCATTGTGGTTTCAATCTGCATTTCTCTAATGATTAGCGATGTGGAGCATCTTTTCATGTGCCTGTTGGCCATCTGAATTTCTTCTTTGGAGAAGTGTCGGTTCATGTCCTCTGCCCATTTCTTAATTGGATTGTTTGCTTTTTGCTTGTTGAGGTGCATGAGTTCTTTATATATTTTGGACGTCAACCCCTTATCGGATACGTCATTTATGAATATATTCTCCCATACTGTAGGATGTCTTTATGGTCTACTGATGGTGTGCTTTGCTGTACAGAAGCTTTTCAGCTTGATATAGTCCCACTTGTTCGTTTTTGCTTTTGTTTCCCTTGCCCAGGGAGATATGTTCATGAAGAAGTCGCTCATGCTTATGGCCAAGAGATTTTTGCCTATGTTTTTTTCTAAGAGTTTTATGGTTTCATGACTTACATTCAGGTCTTTGATCCATTTTGAGTTTACTTTTGTGTATGGGGTTAGACAGTAGTCCAGTTTCATTCTCTTACATGTAGCTGTCCAGTTTTTCCAACACCAGCTGAAGAGGCTCTCATCTCCCCATTGTATATCCAAGGCTCCTTTATCAAATATTAATTGACTGTATATGCTTGAGTTAATGTTTGGATTTTCTATTCTGTTCCACTGGTCTGTGGGTCTGTTTTTGTGCCAATACCAAATTGTCTTGATTACAGTGGCTTTGTAGTAGAGCTTGAAGTCTGGGAGCACAATTCCCCCTGTTTTATTCTACCATCTCAGGATTGCTCTGGCTATTCGGGGTCTTTTGTGGTTCCATATGAATTTTAGAATTATTTGTTCCAGTTCATTGAAGAAAGCTGTTGGTAGTTTGATAGGGATTGCATTGAATCTGTAGATTGCTTTAGGTAGAATAGCAATTTTGACAATATTTATTCTTCCTAGCCAAGAGCATGGGGTGCGTTTCCATTTGTTAGTGTCCTCTTTAATTTCTCTTAGGAGTGTCTTCTAGTTTTCAGAGTACAGGTCTTTCACTTCCTTCGTTAGGTTTACTCCTAGGTATTTTATTCTTTTTGATGCAATTGTGAATGGAATTGTTTTTCTGATTTCTCGTTCCGTTAGGCCATCATTAGTGTATAGGAAAGTAACAGATTTCTGTCTGTTAATTTTGTTTCCTGCAACTTTGCTGAATTCAGATATTAGTTCTAGTAGTTTTGGAGTGGAGTCTTTAGGGTTTTTTATGGACACTATCATGTCATCTGCAAATAGTGACAATTTGACTTCTTCTTTACCAATCTGGATGCCTTGTATGTCTTTGTTTTGCCTGAGTGCCATGGCTAGGACCTCCAGTACTATGTTGAATAACAGTGGAGAGAGTGGGCATCCCTGTCTTGTTCCTGATCTTAGATGAAAAGCTTTCAGCGTCTCGCTGTTAAGTATGATGTTAGCTGTGGGTTTGTCATATATGGCCTTTATGATGTTGAGGTACTTGCCCTCTATACCCATTTTGTTGAGAGTTTTAATCATGAATGGATGCCTAATTTTGTCAAATGCTTTTTCAGCATCTATGGAGATGATCATGTGGTTTTTGTTCTTCTTTTTGTTGATGTGGTGGATGATGTTGATGGATTTTCGAATGTTGTACGATCCTCGCATCCCTGCGATGAATCCCACTTGATCATGTTGTATGATCCTCTTGATGTATTTTTGAATTCGGTTTGCTAACATTTTGTTGAGTATTTTTGCATCTACGTTCATCAGGGATATTGGTCTGTAGTTTTCTTTTTTGGTGAGGTCTTTGCCCGGTTTTGGTATTAGAGTGATGCTGGCTTCATAGGATGAGTTTGGAAGTATTCCCTCCTCTTCTATTTTTTGGAAAACTTTAAGGAGAATGGGTGTTATTTCTTCTCTACATGTCTGGTAGAACTCAGAGGTGAATCCATCAGGCCCGGGGTTTTGTGCTTGGGTAGTTTTTTGATTACCAATTCAATTTCGTTGCTGGTGATTGGTCTGTTTAGTTTTTCTGTTTCTTGTTTGGTCAGTCTTGGAAGGTTCTATTTTTCTAAGAAGTTGTCCATTTCTTCTATGTTTTCCAGCTTGTTACCATAAAGATTCTCATAATATTCTCTTATAATTCTTTGTATTTCTGTGGGGTCCATCGTGATTTTCCTTTCTCATTTCTGATTGTGTTTATGTGTGTAGATTCTCTTTTTCTCTTAATGAGTCTGGCTAGGGGTTTATCTATTTTGTTTATTTTTTCAAAGAACCAGCTCTTCATTTCATTGATTTTTTTCTATTGTTTTATTCTTTGAAGTTTTTTTTAATATAATTTATTTTATTATCATTAATCTACAATTACATGTGCAATATTACGGTTGTTAAACTACCCCCTTCATCAGGTCCCCCCACCAACCCCATTACAGTCACTGTCCATTGGCGTAGTGAGATGCTATAGAATCACTACTTGTCTTCTCTGAGTTGTACTGCCCTCCCCATGCCCCCCCAACATTACATCTGCTAATTGTAATGCCCCTTTTTCCCCTCTTATCCCTCCCTTCCAGTCCATTTTCCCCAGTTCCTTTCCCTTTGGTAACTATTAGTCCGTTCTTGGGTTCTGTGAGTCTGCTGCTGTTTTGTTCCTTCAGTATTTTTTCTTTGTTCTTATACTCCACATATGAGTGAAATCATTTGATAGTTGTCTTTTTCGGCTTGGCTTATTTCACTGAGCAAAATACCCTCTAGCTCCATCCATGTTATTGCAAATGGTAGGATTTGTTTTCTTCTTATGGCTGAATAATATTCCATTGTGTATATGTACCACATCTTCTTTATCCATTCATCTACTAATGGACACTTAGGTTGCTTCCATTTCTTGGCTATTGTAAATAGTGCTGCAATAAACAGGGGTGCATCTGTCCTTTTCAAATTGGGCTGCTGCATTCTTAGGGTAAATTCCTAGGAGTGGAATTCTGGGTCAAATGGTATTTCTATTTTGAGTTTTTTGAGGAACCTCCATACTGCTTTCCACAATGGTTGAACTAATTTGCAGTCCCACCAGCAGTGTAAGAGGGTTCCCTTTTCTCCACATCCTCGCCAACATTTGTTGTTGTTTGTAGTTTGGATGTTGGCCATCCTCACTGGTGTGAGGTGATATCTCATTGTGGTTTTTTTTTTTCAATATAATTTATTTTATTACCATTAATTTACAATTAGATGTGCAATATTACGATTATTAAACTACCCCTTCATCAGGTCCCCCCCACCAACCCCATTACAGTCACTGTCCATCAGCGTAGTGAGATGCTATAGAATCACTACTTGTCTTCTCTGAGTTGTACTGCCCTCCCCGTGCCCCCCCAACATTACATTTGCTAATCGTAATGCCCCTTTTTCCCTCTTATCCCTCCCTTCCCGCCCATTTTCCCCAGTCCCTTTCCCTTTGGTAACTATTAGTCCGTTCTTGGGTTCTGTGAGTCTGCTGCTGTTTTGTTCCTTCAGTTTTTTTCTTTGTTCTTATACTCCACATATGAGTGAAATCATTTGATACTTGTCTTTTTCGGCTTGGCTTATTTCACTGAGCATAATACCCTCTAGCTCCATCCATGTTGTTGCAAATGGTAGGATTTGTTTTCTTCTTATGGCTGAATAATATTCCATTGTGTATATGTACCACCTCTTCTTTATCCATTCATCTACTGATGGACACTTAGGTTGCTTCCATTTCTTGGCTATTGTAAATAGTGCTGCAATAAACATAGGGGTGCATCTGTCCTTTTCAAATTGGGCTGCTGCATTCTTAGGGTAAATTCCTAGGAGTGGAATTCCTGGGTCAAATGGTATTTCTATTTTGAGTCTTTTGAGGAACCTCCATACTGCTTTCCACAATGGTTGAACTAATTTGCAGTCCCACCAGCAGTGTAGGAGGGTTCCCTTTTCTCCACATCCTCGCCAACATTTGTTGTTGTTTGTGTTTTGGATGTTGGCCATCCTCACTGGTGTGAGGTGATATCTCATTGTGGTTTTAATCTGCATTTCTCTGATGATTAGCGATGTGGAGCATCTTTTCATGTGCCTGTTGGCCATCTGAATTTCTTCTTTGGAGAAGTGTCTATTCATGTCCTCTGCCCATTTCTTAATTGGATTATTTGCTTTCTGTTTGTTAAGGTGCATGAGTTCTTTATATATTTTGGATGTCAACCCTTTATCAGATACGTTTTTTATGAATATATTCTCCCATACTGTAGGATGTCTTTTTGTTCTACTGATGGTGTCCTTTGCTGTACAGAAGCTTTTCAGCTTGATATAGTCCCACTTGTTCATTTTTGCTTTTGTTTCCCTTGCCCGGGGAGATATGTTCATGAAGAAGTTGCTCATGTTTATGTCCAAGAGATTTTTGCCTATGTTTTTTTCTAAGAGTTTTATGGTTTCATGACTTACATTCAAGTCTTTGATCCACCTTGAGTTTACCTTTGTGTATGGGGCTAGACAGTAGTCCAGTTTCATTCTCTTACATGTAGCTGTCCAGTTTTTCCAACACCAGCTGCTGAAGAGGCTCTCATCTCCCCATTGTATATCCAAGGCTCCTTTATCAAATATTAATTGACTGTATATGTTTGTGTTAATGTTTGGATTTTCTATTCTGTTCCACTGGTCTGTGGGTCTGTTTTTGTGCCAATACCAAATTGTCTTGATTACTGTGGCTTTGTAGTAGAGCTTGAAGTCAGGGAGTGTAATTCCCCCTGTTTTATTCCTCCTTCTCAGGATTGCTTTGGCTATTCGGGGTCTTTTTGTGGTTCCATATGAATTTTAGAATTATTTGTTCCAGTTCATTGAAGAAAGCTGTTGGTAGTTTGATAGGGATTGCATTGAATCTGTAGATTGCTTTAGGTAGTATAGCCATTTTGACAATATTTATTCTTCCTAGCCAAGAGCATGGGATGCTTTTCCATTTGTTAGTGTCCTCTTTAATTTCTCTTAGGAGTGTCTTGTAGTTTTCAGAGTACAGGTCTTTCACTTCCTTCGTTAGGTTTATTCCTAGGTATTTTATTCTTTTTGATGCAATTGTGAATGGAATTGTTTTTCTGATTTCTCTTCTGTTAGTTCATCATTAGTGTATAGGAAAGCAACAGATTTCTGTGTGTTAATTTTGTATCCTGCAACTTTGCTGAATTCAGATATTAGTTCTAGTAGTTTTGGAATGGAATCTTTAGGGTTTTTTATGTACAGTATCATGTCATCTGCAAATAGTGACAATTTGACTTCTTCTTTACCAATCTGGATGCCTTGTATGTCTTTGTTTTGTCTGATTGCTGTGGCTAGGACCTCCAGTACTATGTTGAATAACAGTGGAGAGAGTGGGCATCCCTGTCTTGTTCCCGATCTTAGATGAAAAGCTTTCAGCGTCTCGCCGTTAAGTATGATGTTAGCTGTGGGTTTGTCATATATAGCCTTTATGATGTTGAGGTACTTGCCCTCTATACCCATTTTGTTGAGAGTTTTAATCAGGAATGGATGCTGAATTTTGTCAAATGCTTTTTCAGCATCTATGGAGATGATCATGTGGTTTTTGTTCTTCTTTTTGTTGATGTGGTGGATGATGTTGATGGATTTTCGAATGTTGTACCATCCTTGCATCCCTGGGATGAATCCCACTTGATCATGGTGTATGATCCTCTTGATGTATTTTTGAATTCGGTTTGCTAATATTTTGTTGAGTATTTTTGCATCTACGTTCATCAGGGATATTGGTCTGTAATTTTCTTTTTTGGTGAGGTCTTTGCCCGGTTTTGGTATTAGAGTGATGCTGGCTTCATAGAATGAGTTTGGAAGTATTCCCTCCTCTTCTATTTTTTGGAAAACTTTAAGGAGAATCGGTGTTATTTCTTCTCTATATGTCTGGTAGAATTCAGAGGTGAATCGATCAGGCCCAGGGGTTTTGTTCTTGGGTAGTTTTTTGATTACCAATTCGATTTCGTCACTGGTGATTGGTCTGTTTAGTTTTTCTGTTTCTTGCTTGGTCAGTCTTGGAAGGTTGTATTTTTCTAAGAAGTTGTCCATTTCTTCTATGTTTTCCAGCTTGTTAGCATATAGATTCTCATAATATTCTCTTATGATTCTTTGTATTTCTGTGGGGTCCGTCGTGATTTTTCCTTTCTCATTTCTGATTGTGTTTATGTGTGTAGATTCTCTTTTTCTCTTAATGAGTCTGGCTAGGGGTTTATCTATTTTGTTTATTTTTTCAAAGAACCAGCTCTTGGTTTTATTGATTTTTTCTATTGTTTTATTCTTCTCAATTTTATTTATTTCTTCTCTAATCTTTATTATGTCCCTCCTTCTGGTGACTTTGGGCCTCATTTGTTCTTCTTTTTCCAATTTCAGTAATTGTGTCTTTAGACTATTCATTTGGGAATGTTCTTCCTTCTTTAAATAGGCCTGGATTGCAATATACTTTCCTCTTAGAACTGCCTTTGCTGCGTCCCACAGAAGTTGTGGCTTTGTGTTGTTGTTGTCATTAGTCTCCATATATTCTTTGATTTCTGTTTTGATTTGGTCGTTAACCCATTGATTAATTAGGAGAGTGTTGTTAAGTCTCCATGTATTTGTGAGCCTTTTTGATTTCTTTCTAAAATTTATTTCTAGTTTTATACCTTGGTGATCTGAGAAGTTGGTTGGTAGGATTTCAATATTTTTGAAATTACTGAGGTTCTTTTTGTGGCCTAGTATGTGGTCTATTCTGGAAAATGTTCCATGTGCACTTGAGAAGAATGTGTATCCTGTTGCTTTTGGGTGTAGAGTTCTGTAGATGTCTGTTAGGTCCATCTGTTCTAGTGTGTTGTTCAGTGCCTCTGTGTCTTTACTTATTTTCTGTCTGGTTGATCTGTCCTCTGGAGTGAGTGGTGTGTTGAAGTCTCCTAAGATGAATGCATTGCTGTCTATTTCCTCCTTTAATTCTGTTAGTATTTGTCTCACATATGCTGGCGCTCCTGTGTTGGGTGCATATATATTTATAATGGTTATATCTTCTTGTTGGACTGACCCCTTTATCATTATGTAATGTCCTTCTTTATCTTTTGCTACTTTCTTCGTTTTGAAGTCTATTTTGTCTGATACAAGTACTGCAACACCTGCTTTTTTCTCTTTGTTGTTTGCATGAAATATCTTTTTCCATCCCTTCACTTTTAGTCTGTGTATATCTTTGGATTTGAGGTGAGTTTCTTGTAGGCAGCATATAGATGGGTCTTGCTTTTTTATCCATTCTGTTACTCTGTGTCTTTTGATTGGTGCATTCAGTCCATTTACATTTAGGGTGATTATTGATAGGTATGTACTTATTGCCATTGCTGGCTTTAGATTCGTGGTTACCAAGGGTTCAAGGGTTGCTTCTTTACTATCTAACAATCTAACTTAACTTTCTTGTTAAGTTATTGTAAACACAGTCTGATGTTTCTTTCTTTCTCCCCTTCTTATTCCTCCTCCTCCATTCTTTCTATAATAGGTGTTTTATTCTTTGCCTTTAGTTAGTATTTGGATGGTCTGCTTTCTTTGCTATGATTTTATTTTCTCTGGTGACATCTTTTTAGCCTTAGGTGTGCTTCCATCTAGAGCAGTCCATTTAAGATATCCTGTAGTGGTGGTTTATGAGAGGCAAACTCTCTTAACTTTCGTTTATCTGGAAATTGTTTAATCCCTCCATCATATTTAAATGATAATCGTGCTGGATACAATATTCTTGGTTCGAGGCCCTTCTGTTTCATAACGTTAAATATATCATGCCATTCTCTTCTGGCCTGTAAGGTTTCTGTTGAGAAGTCTGATGATAGTCTGATGGGTTTTCCTTTGTAGGTGATCTTTTTTCTCTCTCTAGCTGCCTTTAATACCCTGTCTTTATCTTTGATCTTTGCCATCTTAATAATTATGTGTCTTGGTGTTGTCTTCCTTGGGTCCCTTGTGTTGGGAGATCTATGAGCTTCTGTGGACTGCGAGACTACTTCCTTCCCCAGCGAGGGAAAGTTTTCAGCAATTATTTCTTCAAAGACACTTTCTATCCCTTTTTCTCTCTCTTCTTCCTCTGGTACTCCTATTATGCGAATATTGTTCCGTTTGGATTGGTCACACAGTTCTCTTAATATTCTTTCATTCCTAGAAATCCTTTTATCTCTCTCTGCCTGAGCTGCTCTGTACTCCTGTTCTCTGTTTTCTATTCCATTAACAGTCTCTCGCATGTCATCCATTCTGCTGTTAAGCCCGTCGATCGCTTGTCTGATTTCTGTATTGTCTTTCCTCAGTTCCCTCACTTCCTACCTCAGCTCTTGCACATTTCTCTGTAGGTCCATCAGCATGGTTATGACTTTTATTCTAAATTCTTTTTCAGGAGGCTGTGCATTTCCATCCCTTCAGACTCCCTCTCTGGGGTTGTCTGGTTGATTTTGGTCTGAACCATATTCCTCTGTCTTTTCATGGCTGTTTAATTTGGTCACTGATAGTTGCCACGTATGTCAGCTGGGCTCTTTAAGACTTTAAAAAGAAAAAAAAAAAAGAGAAAAAAGAAAAAAAAAACAAAAACAAAACAAAAAAACAAAACAAAAAAAACAAAAAGAAATGCCCACCGGACATAGATTCTGTGGGAATGCTCTAGGTGGCGCTATTGCCCCACTATTTCACAGCTGTGACTGTGCCACTCCACAGGGCCCTTTATCGCTCTGGCAGGGGTGGGAACGAATTGGAGGCTGTTGATCTCAGTGAGAAGTGTCAAGTATGGCTATGCTTCCTCAGTCGCCAGCTAAGGGGTCCGAAACTCCCCAGGACTCCCAGCCTGCTGGGCTGAGTGTGCTGGGGCAATCCGGCTCCTCCGCTGGGCTCCTGTCTCTTTAAGACCGCTGAAGAAAGCGCGCACTTTTTTTTTTTCCTTTCCCGGAGCCGGCTGCAAGCCCCCTGGCGCGTTCCCCGCTCAGATCCTGCTCCTCTGTCTCTCCAATCCCCACTGCACTGCGCAACGTGGGCCAGCGCTCCCCGCGCAGATCCCCGGGGCTGGCTATTCTGCGGGGTGCACCTCCACTCCCTCCCGGCTCCGAATCCCCTCCTCCCGCCGCTGCGCTGGGGTGGGGGAGGGCTCGGGTCCTGCCGGGTCACGGCACCGCATCCTACCCACCTCCTGGGGCGCCGAGCCCTCCCGGGCGCAGCTGCACGCCGTGCGCCCCCCCGTGCACTCTCGTCTCCCTCCCAGGAACAGATGTACCTTCCACGTCTTCGTAGACCGTGTTGGGAGGAGACCTCCGCCGCCCTGCTCACACCGCCATCCTCCTGGAAGTCCATCACTGTGTTTTTTGTAGCGACTTCAGATATGTGTCCACTACAGCCAGGCTTGGGTTACCTCCACTCCACGGTTAGTTTACCTCATTCCAAATGAACCTCTACAGGGCTAGAAAGCCTGGGTCCCCAGCACTTGCACTGGTCAGCCACTGCCCAGTTACCTCTAGAGCCACACAGCCTCCTGGGGTTTGGCTTTCCCCGAGGTTTCTCCTACAAGTTAACGCCACCACTGTGACTGGTTAAGTTTGTCAAGACTAAAAGTGCATTAGCTAGTCAGAGAGCCCCTCAAAAGCGATACAACTCCCCTGCACGTGAATGGTGGCTCTTAGAAGAGCCTTTGGGGTGAGACGGGCAGGTCAGGCAGGGATGCAGAACAAATGGCCTAGGAGCGCTCCCCGCGGACGCGGCGTGCCAGCTGTATGTCTTTTGGCATGATGGTGACGCGCTTGGCGTGGATAGTGCACAGGTTGGTGTCCTCGAAGAGGCCCACCAAGTAGGCCTCGCAGGCCTCATGCAGCGCCATCACGGCAGAGGTCTGGAAACGCAGTTCCGTCTTGAAGTCCTGCGCGATCTCGCGCACCAACCTCTGAAATGGCAACTTGTGGATGAGCAGGTCTGTGGACTTCTGGTAGCGCCGGATCTCTCGCAGGGCCACAGTACCCGGGCGGTAGCGGTGTGGCTTCGACAGTCCGCCGATAGCCGGTGCACTCTTCCGAGCCACGTTGGTGACCAGCTGCTTGCGTGGCGCTTTGACACCTGCAGACTTCCGCGCCGTCTTCTTGGTACGAGCCATGATTTCGGAGCCAATAAAAGATCTGCTTCTACTTCTGCCGTCGTGCTGCCGCCGGTCGTAGGATGCTTGAGGAACCTAGTGCACCCACTTTTATAGAGGCTGGCACTCTTCCATTGGCCGGCTGCAGGGTGGTGCGATTGCAGGCTGAGCTCTGATTGGTCCATGGGGCTCTCCGCCCTGCCTCACATCTTTTATCTTCAAGCCGCTGGGGCATGACCGCGCAGCTGGGCGGGGCTCGGGGCTTTTCAGACCTATAGCGGGTGGGCCGGGTCATGGTCAGTGCCCGTGTCCAGGTGTAGTCTTCTCACTGTGGCTCTTCATGGGTGTCATCTCTCCCTACAGGGCTTCCTCGACCCCCCCCTCCGCCTCTCCCTTCCCTTCCCCTACTCACAGGTCTGGAAGAACCTTCTAGAAGCCCACGTCCTGCATTCGGTCTTTGTGACAATGTTTAAGTACCCTGCGCACGGTTAAAGTTTGAATCCCCTGCCTTTGTGTCCTGCAAAGAGCCCCTTACCCGTGTGACCCAGAAGAGAGTCTGGCGGGGGTCGCCACTGTTGAGCAAGGCCTGGCGCACCTCCAGGTCCTGTCCTACCATGGACGATCTGCTGAGCTGCATGCCCCACTGATGACTCCGAGCAAGACGCCCAATTGCCCAGCTTTGGTTGAGCAACTGTCCTTCCCCTGGGCCCCTCTTGAAGATGGCCCACCTCGAGCTCAAGCCCTCCCTGGCCTGCTGTCCCACCAGCCATCCTGGGGTCCCACTTCCCCAGCTGGCATTCCTACTCCTATTCACTCTTCCCTAGAAAATGAATCCCTCCTGCCTAACTCTCCAGGCGCTTGCAGACTTTAGGTCACAGCTGAAGGGCCCTGGAGTGCACCCTCCCAAAATATGCCATTTCCATGCAAGGATTATTTTGAGCTAAAGACACATAAAATTAACAGCAGATTCAGGAAAGGTGTCCTGACCTCCTTTTTTCTTCCTGAAAATGGGAGTTATACAGACTGCTGGCCCTGCATCTGAAGGCAAGAAACATTCTTGTTATCAAGCCGGGAAGTTAGGACCCAAGAGGACTCTGCACAAACAGACCTACCTAACACGATTCATATCTTGCTATGGCCTCCCCGATAGTTTACTTTTCTATGGTTGCCCTTTTTGTCCAGTCTAGTATGAAAGCAAATAGGTGTCTTCATTTAAGGGGGGCTTCCGTGTGATGTAAACTTAAATGCCTTTCTCTTGTTTGGCTATCTTGTTACAGAGCCCCACTGAGACTGAAGATTGGATGGAAAAAATAATTTTCCATGTGATTGTTAAACAGGATCCCTGCTATCCTCTTGCCCAGGACGAGTTGGCTAGGTGCCAAGTGGAAGGATGCAAGACCACCCTAAGCTCGTTCTGGTGTATGGGCTGTGGGTCCCACCCCATCTGATTGGCGTGCGTTGTTAATCTTCCCAGGGCTGTCACTCATGCAGGAGCATTTCCAGGTGTCCCAAGGGCTAAAGGGGGTGATGATGGATGGACATGGATTTCAGGCACCTGCTGTGACCTCCACAGGAGTACCTGGGAAGGAGCCCTTTGGGCCTGGAGACTTGAGCAGCACAGAGGCCTTCTGAAGTGTGTCTGGGTCAGCTCTTTGAGAGTTTGGATGCAACGTCTGCAGTTTCACTTTTCTGGTGAGAGCATTATTTCTGTTTTTAGATTCTCAGGAGCTTGGAACCCCAGCAGTACTTGGGCATAGGGCAGAATATGGCTGGTCCTATGTGTCTGAGCAAACACACAAAGCTTGCAATTGGGGACTGCCTGATGTGCACCTGCCATGCTTCTCAGCAAGATTTAAAACCACACTCTATATTACAGGTACAACCTCTTTTTAGTTCATCTGCCAGTTTGTAATCTCAAACCTGAGTTCCACGTGGTTCCTACTCCCCCAGGCACCAAGGTACAGAGAAAAAGTTCCCCTAAAAAGGCTTCCTGAAAGGAGAAGTGGCATCACAAACTGAAGAGAGCTGCAGATGCACCATTCCCCTAAAGGGTTGGCTTGTCTAGGACACATGCATTTTACAGATCAGGGTGTGTTTGCTCTGTGCAGACATTCGGTGCCAATCACTAGCTTCCATGCCATGACATAGGGAAGCCTTCCCTGATATAGGTCGCTCTCTCCTTGCTCTCAGCACTGATGGTATTTGCATGTGCAACCAGGGAGATGAAGGGTTGTGTGTGGTATTTTGTTGTAGGTTCTTTGAGATATGGGGTCATAGCTCATTCATCTACTCTGGAGGATTGTTCCTGTCAGCCAACAAACCTGCTGTCCTTTCTCCAATTTAGAAATTTCCTGCTCTCCCTAGCCCAAGGGACAGTGAGCTTGGAGCCATCTGGATTTTGTGAGTTCTCTGCAAAGGCAGAGTGGGCTTCCTCCAGGGCAGAGTGCCCTGGAGAGAAGGCTCAGGAGAGAAGGTTCTTCCCAAGCTGATGATACAGTGGCCTCTGGCTTCAGGAACCCTTCTGGTTCCCCATATGATACCTGTTACTCTGTGGGAAAGCAGGCCCCCTCTGCAGGAAAATCCTCAGAAGTCTGGTTTGTACTGACCATCTCCACATCCTGCCTTCCCCTCCTCTGGGCCTGGAGCTTGGTGCAGTACAAGTTAACAAAGATCCCGAGGAGGTGACATTCAGCATGGGCACATGGGGTCCACTCCGGTCACTCACATCGGCACCTCCTCAGAGCCTCCGAGGCTATAGAACATGGCGGCTGCTCTGCTGGGCTGGGTTCCTCCTAACAGGGTCACCTCAGTGTCCATACCCATTTTATAAGAAAATCAGTTTAGAGTCCTCTCATTGCAGTGATTTCCCACTGCCACCAAGGTAAGAATTCTGCCACAT
Source organism: Smutsia gigantea (assembly GCA_032199065.1). Taxonomy (NCBI): domain Eukaryota; kingdom Metazoa; phylum Chordata; class Mammalia; order Pholidota; family Manidae; genus Smutsia; species Smutsia gigantea. The sequence goes on from JAVSCE010006231.1 coordinate 213,466, forward strand.
GTGAAATATGTTTTCTAATGATCCTTTGTAATGCTTTCTTTTCTAGATTTCACTTTTTTTAGTTTGAATAGATGGCAACTTTTTTTTTTTTTGTCCCATGAACCCCTCTGGCAGTTTGGCAAAGCTTGGAATATTAAAAAAAAATTTTTAAATCATGTGAAAGCTGTCTCAGAATGTTTTTAAGTGCATATAGTAAAAAACGATTGCAAAGAGAATCAATTATATTGAAATAAGTTAAAATACATACAAATTATCAAGCAGATTAAAAATTGTAATGCTTATGGATAGGAAGATTTAATATTGTCAAAATGGCCATCCTGCCCAAAGCAATTTACAGATTCAATGCAATCCCTACCTATTAAAATACCAATGGTATTTTTCAAATGAACTAGAGTATATAATCCTAAAATTCAAAAGGAACCACAAAAGACCCCAAATAGCCAAAGCAATCCTGAGAAAGAACAAAGCTGGGGGGTATCATGCTCCCTGACTTCAAGTTCTACTACAAAGCTACTGTAATCAAAACAGTATGGTACTGTCACAGAATAGAACCTTAGATCAATGGAACAGAATAGCTCAGAAATAAACCTATGCATATATGGTCAATTAATACATAATAAAGGAGCCATGAATACAATGGGGAAAAGACAGTCTCTTTAATAAACAGTGTTGGGAAAACTGTATAGCTACATGCAAGAGAACTGAACTGAATTTCTGTCTAACCCCATACACAAAAGTAAACTCAAAATGGGCTAAAGACCTAAATATAAAACAAGACATGAAATCATAAAACTCTTAGAAGAAAATATAGGCAGAAATCTCATGAATATAGGATGAGCAATTTTGGGGGGATACATCTCCCTGGGCAAGGGAAACAAAAATCCCATGGGACCACCCCCACTGCAGATGCCCATCCCAAGTCCAAGCTGTCATGGTGTTGCTGCCCTACCAGCTGGAGATCAAAGGCTCCCATGACCCTTCCATGTTCCATTAATCCACTAGGGCAGCTTACAGAGCACTTTCCTTGCTAGGTTAATGAGAACTCTGTTGCGCCCTAGAGTACCAGTTCATCATAAAAGGATGGGTTTCAGTAACAGGCACATGGGAGACATGCATGGGACAGGGCTGTAGGAAGGGGCACAGAGCTACGTGCTCTCTCTAGGCGCACCCCAAATGCCCATATGGTCCCCAGCCTAGAAGCTCTCCAAACCCCATTCTTCTGGGTTTGTGGAGGCTCCATTACTAGAACTGATTGATTAAATCACTGGCCATTGGTGCCTGACTCAACCTGCAGCCCATCCCCTCCCTGGAGGTCCCTTGGCCACCAGCCCCCATCCTTAAGGGCTTTCCAACTTCACCTCATTAACATAAATTCAGGTGAGGTTGATGGGGGCTTGTGTATATCAAGACACCTGTATGGCTCTAAAGACAGGAAACCCCAAGGATCTTAGGAGCTCTGTGCCAGGGACGGGAACAAAGACCAAATCAGATTTCTTATATGATAAATCACAATATTATACACACTTTCTTGGTCTTTACCTTCAGGGACATCACCAGCTTCTGTCTGTGAAAATAGGAGGAGAATCCCCCCCAGACTGGAGCAGAGGAGGGAGAACAAAACATCCCTGATATAATATTGCCAAAGAGTCAGCAGAAAATGGAGCCAGATCTCAAGACCACCATAGCAGGCTTCTCTATCTGTCCCTAATGCCCAAAACAACTTTGAAGTGACAGCAGTCACAATTCCTCCCCAATTAGAACTTGCAATTTGATGCATTGATAAAGGTGCACATTTATAACTATGATAAATGTGTATGAATTTTTAAGTTTAACGATAAATTTATTTTTATTGAAATATAGTTGATATGCAATATTATATTGGTTTCAAGTATACAACATAGTGATTTATCAGTTACACCCATTATTAAATCCTCACTCTAACTACTGTAGTTACTATCTGTCAACATAGGAAGATGCAACAGAATCACTGACTATATTCTCCATGCTGCACTATCATCCCCATGACCAGCTTATATTAGGATTGAGAATTTTTGTGCCCCTTTATCTCCCTCACCCTTCCCACCCACCCACCCCATTCCCTCCCCCTTGGTAACCACCAGTCATTTTTCAGTGTCTATGAGTCTACTGCTATTTTGTTCATTTTGTTGTTTTGTTTTTTGATTCCACATGTTAAGTGGAATCCTATAGTATTTGTTTTTCCCCACCTGGCTTAGTTAACATAATACCCTTTAGGTCCATCCATGTTGTCACAAATGTCAGGGTTTCTTTATTTTATGACTGAATAATATTCCATTGTGTTTGGGAGGCTGTACTATGTCTTTCCTGCATTTCAGTTACTGTTTGGAAGTTTGCTTTTTGCCGAATACTAGGTGACTATGGATATTTTGGAATAATGGTAAATAGTGAGAGCCATATAATAGGCTTCTCTGATTTGTTTCCAACTCTAATGGTAACCACACTAAAGTAATTTACCAGCATCATGATGCTGGGCCTTCACTGATCCTGATTTACAAAGATTATACTATAATGACTGAAATTTTCCCCATTCTATTTTTTACTGTTTCTCTCTTGGAGACAGGAAAGCTAATTTTATATTTGGCTGAATTTCTGAGTGAGCGCTTTCATTTGTGTTTGAGTTATCTGGGGCAGTGATTCTTAAAAGGTAACATTCATTGCAACAGCTGAAGAGTTTTGCAAAGCAGATGGCTGGGCCTTGTGGCCTTCCCAACTCAGTGGGTCTGGGGTGGACCATAGTTTGCCTTCCTAAAACAAGTTCCCAAGTAAGACTGATGATGTGGCCCAGGACCACCCTTTGGAAACCTACTCTAGGATTTCCAGGCATTAAATACTTGCAAATAATTTGAAATGCAGTACCATTTCCTTTAAAAACAGTATCTCTTTTACTACATTCTCAAATATTTCAGATTAAAGGTAATATAGGCCTTCTTTCCCGCTCGGAGAATGATGGATTTCACCACCAAACATCATTACAGTGTTTTTTGAGTTACTTGTTTCATCAGGATAAAGGATCATGAATTCATCACTGATTTACTGAAAAGTTTACCATTTACTAAAACAAGATAACTATCCGATTCTAATAACTTTATTTAAGAAAAGAAATACCCAATATTAGCAAAGGCAGTGGAAGCAGTGTCTATGGACAACCTCCTTTTCTAGGCAGAAACACGATATATCCCAACTACAACCTAGGCCAGGGCTGCCAGAAACACCTCTGCTACGTTTCCGGCAGCAGGGCAGCTATTTGAAGGGCTGCTGGAAATATCTTTATTCTGAGTGGCTGACATCTCAGCTGTTTCACCCAATTAGAGAGCTAAACTGTGATGCTCTTTAATCCAATCAGATGTTGCATTTATCCAAGCCTTCATTTGCATAAAGGCCATATAAATAAGACCTGGTGGGGCTCCTCCACCGGAAGCATCCCGGGTGTCTCCTTTGGAAGCACATTTATGGTCCAGGAAAGCTTCACCAAAGATGTGGCTGATGTTCAGAAGGATGGAGAAGAGTCTGGTGACGTGTCCTAAAGCCCCCAAATCTCCTCCAAGATCACCAGCTGGATGGGAGCTGATTATTAAAAAGGAAATCCTCAGACCCTATTACCCCAAACTTTTCAGCTACTTTCAAAACAAACTCTATTAGTTTTCTGTCGCTGCAATAACAAAGAATCTACAATATTGCAGCTTAAAACAAAATCCATTTGTTTTCTCATGGTTCTGCAAGTCAGATGTCCAGGCTCAGCTGGGTCCTCTCTTGAGGCTTACAGGCTCAAATCAAGGTGTGTGCAGAGCTGCCTTCCTCTCTGGGGTTCCTGGGGATAAACTGGCCCCCAGGCTTACACAGGTTGCTGGCAGTTCCCTGTGACAGAGTGACGCCCCTTTCCTAACTGACTGTGAGCAGGGCTGTTCACATTCCTTCTCACCCTCCAGGCAGTCACCTCCACCAAGGGCAGGTCATGTTCTCTCTGGCTTCCAAACTGTCTGACTTCTGCGCTGTATCTTTCTTACTCCACCTGTAGAAAGTTCTCTTGTTTTCAGGGCTCCTGTGATGTGATTGGGAAATTCGGAATAATTTCCTTAAGGTCTGTAATTCTAATGAGAGCTGCAAGGTCCCGTTGGCCATGTGACATAACTTGTTGACAGTTAATGGGGACTAGAGTGTGGAGATCTGGGGGGCGGGGGTGGGGAGGGGGATGGCAGTCTGCCTACCACATGTTTTCCCTTAGGACCTATTTAACTGTCCATTATTCAAGTCACTGAGGCTATGTAGTGCAGATGAAGCCCATTCCTCTGCAGGTGGGCTCACATGTTGGTAGGGCTCACATCCTCACCATGGACAAAGATGGCTGAGCCAAAAGGATGGAAATTTTGAGAAAAATGACCTGATGTGAGAAGGAAGAATAATGCAGGGGGGATTACACTCCCTGACTTCAAGCTCTACTACAAAGCTACCATAATCAAGACAATTTGGTACCAGCACAAGAACAGACCCATAGACCAGTGGAACAGAATACAGAGCCTAGATATAAACCCAAGCATATATGGTCAATTAATATATGATAAAGGAGCCATGGATATACAAGGGGGAAATGACGCCTCTTCAACAGCTGGTGTTGGCAAAACTGGACAGCTACATGTAACAGAACGAAACTGGATTACTGTCTAACCCCATACACAAAGTAAACTCAAAATGGATCAAAGACCTAAATGCAAGTCATGAAACCATAAAACTCTTAGAAAAAAACATAGGCAAAAATCTCTTGGATATAAACATGAGCAACTTCTTCATGAACATCTCTCCCCAGGCAAGGGAAACAAAAGCAAAAATGAACAAGTGGGACTATATCAAACTAAAAAGCTTCTGTACAGCAAGGGATACCATCAGCAGAACAAAAAGACATCCTACACTATGGGAGAATATATTCATAAATGACATATCCAATAAGGGGTTGACATCCAAATTGTATAAAGAGCTCATGCACCTCAACAAACAAAAAGCAGATGAGCCAATTAAAAAATGGGCAGAGGAGCTGAACAGATGCTTCTCCAAAGAAGAAATTCAGATGGCCAACAGGCACATGAAAAGATGCTCCACATCACTAGTCATCAGAGAAATGCAAATTAAAACCACAATGAGATATCACCTCACACCAGTTAAGATGGCCACCATCCAAAACACAAACAACAACAAATGTTGGCGAGGATGTGGAGAAAGGTGAACCCTCCTACACTGCTGGTGGGAATGTAAGCTAGTTCAACCATTGTGGAAAGCAGAATGGAGGTTCCTCAAAAAACTCAAAATAGAAATACCATTTGACCCAGGAATCCCACTCCTAGGAATTTACCCTAAGAATGCAGCAGCCCAGTTTGAAAAAGATGTATGCACCCCTATGTTTATCGCAGCACTATTTAGAATAGCCAAGAAATGGAAGCAACCTAAGTGTCCATCAGTAGATGAATGGATAAAGAAGAGGTGGTACATATACAACATGGATGGAGCTAGAGGGTATTATGCTCAATGAAATCAGCCAGGCGGAGAAAGACAAGTATCAAATGATTTCACTCATCTGTGGAGTATAAGAACAAAGAAAAAACTGAAGGAACAAAACAGCAGAAGATTCACAGAACCCAAGAATGGACTAACAGTTACCAAAGGGAAAGGGACTGGGGAAGAAGGGTGGGAAGGGAGGGATAAGGGGGAAAAAGGGCTATTACAATTAGCACACATAATGTAGCAGGGGTGGGGGTGGGGGGTGGGGATACGGGGAAGGCAGTATAACACAGAGAAGACAAGTAGTGATTCTATAACATCCTTCTATGCTGATGGACAGTGACTGCAATGGGGGTATGTGGTAGGGACTTGATAATAGGGGAGTCTAGTAATCATTATGTTGCTCATGTAATTGTATATTAATAATAGAAAAAAAAAAGACCTGATGGATGTGTTCCAGAGAACTCTAACGCAGAAGCAGAAGGCACTGTCATGTCTCTGAGTATTTCCAGGGTAGGGATATTTGCTTGAGTGAATGAATGTGGCCTTCTTGGGAGATCTGTGGGAAGTAGAAGTGAGCAGATATTACCATTATAAATGGATACAAAACGTGTTTATGGCAGAGCATGTCTGTCTGCTCTCAATAGAAAGAAATGAGGACAATCACAAAACTACACCCTCGGAGGATGGATGCTAAATATACGTATGGCAATGACTTTGGTTAGGACCATATAATTAGGGTCATGCTAAATAAGGTGACCTCAAAGTCTTGGTGGTTCAGATTCAGCAAGAACAAAAATAATGTGTTAAATAACCGTTGTTGTTCCTTTAAAAACAAATGGGAAATTTCAAACATATAAAGTTAGGCAAAAATAATAAAATAGGCCAGAATCCAGCAATTATCAGCTGAAGACCAATTTTGCTCATCCATACTTCTATCCTTCTCTCACTCAGAGTACTTTGAAAAAAAAATCCAAAATACTGTATCATTGCATGGGTAAATATTTCCCTGAGTTCTTAGGTCATCCCAGTTGACTGAAAGAATTTGGTTTAATATTTCAGGGATGTAATTAATCAGATTTATCAACCAATGTCAGATAGTGTCTTTCTGGTGTTTATCACCCACAAACTTTCTCAAGAGTGTACAACACAGAGCTCATACACATGACTGCCTTCAAAATGCAATAGCAAAGGAACTTTATGAAACCAGAAATATGGTGTATTAATTTGCTAAGGCTGACATAACAAATTATCCCAGTCCAGGAGGCTTAAACCCACAGTCTGGAGGTGGGGACTCTGAGATTTGGGGTGAGCAGGGATGGTTCATCCCGAGGCCTCCCTCCTGGGCATTTGGAGGCCATCTTCTCCCTGTGTCCTCACGGGGCTGTTCCTCTGTGCATGTCCGTGTCTTTATCTCCTCTTCCTACAAGGATTAGGGCCACCCTCTGACCTCAGACTTCCTTTGGCCTGGACCCACAATATCCACTCTTTCCTGGGCCTCCACCTGCCCTGCAGGTCTCCGATTTGTCGGCCCCATGATTGCACAAGTCAACTGCTTAAAATAAACCTCTCTCTTAATCTCCTACTGGTTCTGTTTCTCTGGAGAATCCTGACCGATAAACCTGGAATTAGCACTCTCTTTTCTCTTTCATGCCTACTTGTAAGTGGGGCAAGTTCTTTTCTGAGCTTATCTTTTTTGGTAATACCTTATCGCATGTGGGGAAAAACATCCATGTAGGCTGCTAACTCTCCATAGCAAAACAGGAGACGATCCCCCTACACTAGTAGGTGGGCAGGTTTCCTCCCACCTGATGTAGGACCACATTCCCTGTTCACCACTTCTGTATTAACACAGCACACAGACAGCCCCAAATCTGTGGCTTTCAGCAGCGAGCCCCAGGCTGATGGGCACCGTGAATGCTGGCTCCAGGTGGCAGGTCTGGGGTATAGGACAGACATGCAGGGCTGGTGCTGACTCACCTTGCCTGAAGCCCTTGCTCCAGAAATGGAGCACTGTCCCTTCCACCCACATGCCATGGGCCAAGGGGGCCCATGGTATGTTCACTTCCTGGGGCTGCCCTACCAAACCTCCATAATCTGGGGGCTTATGGAGGGATTTGCTTTCTCAGCTCAGAAAGCCGGAAGTCCAAGATCAAGGTGTCCCAGGACCACGCACCCTCCGAACACTCCAGAGGACACTTTCTGCCTCTTCCAGCTCCCAGGGTTTGTGGTCATATCCTCTAATCTCTGCTTCTCTCTACACCTCCTTCCAGAGTGTGTCCACGCCCCTCTGCCTTTCTACTATAGATACGTGACTGCATCTGGGATCCTGGGTAAAGCTGGGTAAGCTCCTCTTAAGAACCTTGGTCTACTCAAATTTTACTACCTAGAATAATATTCACAGATTCTGGGATAAGGGAGAGAATATTTCCACTTTCCACACTGGGTGGCTAGTCTTTGAGCTACAGCCGAGGTCAGTGGAGCAGTTTACCCAGGAGGGAGGTTGGGGGCTCGAGATGGGGGAACATTTGCTGAACGCAAACCATATGGGGAGATTCAGTGTAGGGCAATCCATCACGATGGGAAACTAAGAGATGGAAACAGCACATTGGTGAGCTTTCCTAAATCTGTGCTGGTAAATGAAATGGGGTTCAGATGGACCAAAATACGCACATAACACAGCTGCTCAGAGAGTGTTGTTTTCATCAATGGTGGCACCAAAGAACCAGAATTTTACCCAGTGTTGGTTCACGTCAGATATAAATGGTGGAAAATCAATATCAAGCTTGCAGTGCTTTCCATGGAGCAACTCTAAGATTCTTTGCCTTGAATTGCTTGTTCTGCATGTGTGGACAGTCGCCAGAACTTTGCATATAGAAACATTTCTCTTTGGAAAAAAGAACCCTCCTGCATGGCTGGTGGGAATAGAAACTGGTGCAGCCACTATGGAAAGCAGGTCGGAGGTTCCTCAAAAAACGAAAATAGAAATACTGATGACCCAGTAATTCCACTTCTGGGAATTTTCTCCAGAGAAAACAAAATCACTAATTTGAAAAGATATATGCCCTCCTGTGGTCATTGCAGCATTATTTATGACAGCCAAGATATGTAAGCAACCCAAGTGCCCACTGACAGATGAATGGATCAAGACATGGTACATATGCACAATGGAATATTAACTATAAAAAAGAATGAAATCCTGCCATTTGTGACAATGTGGATGGATCTAGAGGGTATTATGCTGAGTGAAATAGGTCAGAGAAAGGCAGATACCATCTGATCTCGCTTATATATGGAATCTGAAAAATAAAACAAATGAACAAATAAACATAACAGAAACACACTCATTAACACAGAGAAGAGACTGGTGGCCACCACATGGGAGGGTGCGGTAGAGTAGGTGAAGGGGAAAAAAATTAGTACGAATGCTTGATATCTTAATCAGGGCCATGGTTATGAGTGTGTACACATGTCAGAATTCATCGAGCTACACACTAAGGTTTATCCATGTTAGTGTACGTAACTCAATTTAAAAAAGAAAGAAAGAAAAACAAATATTTCTCCTTTGTTTCTACCATATCCTCACTTGAGCCAGCCAGTGGCCTGGAAATTGTGGGGCCTGCTAGTGATCAAATGACTCTGAGGCTCAGCCTCTGTCTATAGGGTGGACCCCTGTGTCACCATTAAAACAGAGAACAGTGAACAAGAGAAACGAGAATGGCGGAGCCCAGAGCTCCACAGACAAACACCACAGATGAAACAGCAGGCCTTTGCTGCCCTCTGCCCATGGCCACGTGTACACCCGGTCCTTGAATTCTCTGTAGTGCTAAATGTTCATGAAGAGCGCAACAAACTCCTTGGAATGTAGCTGAATCCACATGGTGAATGCAAAAAAAAAGTAAAGACAAAACAGTTGAATCCATGCTTTGAGTCAAAAAAACCCCACAAAATCTGAAGTGTGCTTGCCAACATCACAAGGTATTTGTCTAGTTCTTAGAGGAAACTGAATGTCCCATGAATTTAAGTCAATTCTGATATGTCAGACCCCACAGGTGACGGGCTCAGCTCCACGGGGCTGCTGTCACTGCAGACGCCCAGCCCAAGTTCAGGCTGTCACGGTGCTGCCCCATCAGCTGGAAATTAGAGGCTCCCACGACCCCTCCCTGGGTTCCATTAATCCATTAGAGCAGCTCACCGAGCACTTTCCTTATTAGGTTAATGAGAACCCCATTGCTCACTAGAGCACCAGTTCATCATCAAAAGATGGGCCCAAGGAACAACCACATGAGAGACAACCCAGGGCAAGGCTGTGGGGAGGGGCGCCCCTTCCCCAAACGCCCACGTGGTACCCACCCCAGAAGCTCTCCGAACCTCATCCTTCTGGGTTTGTGGAGGCCCCATTACTAGGCCTGATTGATTAAATCACTGGCCATTGGCGATTGACTCAACCTACAGCCCCTCCCCTCCCTGGAGGTCCGGATGGGACTAAAAGTCCCAGCCCTCTAACCCCGCGGTGGGTCCCCTGGCCACCAGCCCCCATCCTTAGGGGCTTTCCAAGTTCACCTCATTAACATAAACTCAGGCGTGTATGGTGGGGGGTTGTTATAAATACCAAGACATCTGTGTAGCTCTCCTTATGGGAAAACCCAGGAGTCTTAGGAGTTCTATGCCAGGGACCAGGACAAAGACCAAACCATATTTCTTATGATAAATCACAATATCATGCAAAACCAAACCAAGCCCCCAAACAAAATTCCGTGAAGGAGCTTATATAACTTTGCTGCCATGAAGCAAAATTGCTTTCAGCAATTTCAGGGGCTACACTAATAGGACAATGTCGCCCTTTTCAAGGTTCTCCGATGGGCCACCATTGAGTCTGAGCAGGACACATCAACACCGGTTAATTAGAATACGTTCAGTTTATAAAAGGAGAAAATATATGCGATTACAATTGTGAGACAATAAAAGGATGTAAATAAGATGGTATTGAGTTTTTGCTGACTTCGATGAAAAGGAAACGTCCACCCCCACGGGCATTTGGTTTTTAGGCATGCCTATGTGTCACATTTAGATGTGGACATGTGCATCCCTATAGGCAGGAAAGAGAACAAACTGTGAGACCCCCATCCCAGGACAGCGCTCCTGCATAGGGGACACCGGGTCAATACGCTTGGGAAGGGGCGGGGGGCACTCCATCCCTGCCGAACGGGAACCGAGGCGCCCTGCATCCCCGAGTCCTGCAATCCTGCCCCGCACCCTTGTATCTGCACGCCCCCGAATGTCCTGTGCCCCTGATTGCCGACCCCCACTCCCCGCTCCTGCACCCGAGCCACTGCCACCCTTGGCCCCGAGTGCCGGCACCGCGGTATCCCCTCCCTGCCCCTGCACCCTTGTAGCTGCGTACCCCTGTATCCCCTCACCCACACTCCTGCCTCCTGGCACCCACCCACCGCGGGTTCCCCGAAGCCCCGACGTCCCCATGAGAGTGGGTCGGGCCTCCCTGCGAAGCGCGGAGCTCCCCCTACCCCCGACTCAAGGACTTCCAGCGCATGCGCCGCGTCCACGGGCGCGAGTGAGATGGCGACCCGGGCTCCGAATGACGTCACCAAGCCCCGGTCCCTTTGCCCGATGCAGGGAGGTCCGCTGTGCACTCTCATTTGATGGCTCCCCGAGGGGCCGCGCCTGTGGTCCCTTTGCAAAGGCTCTGCCGCCCCTCGTAGTCTGCGGAAGGTGGCCTCACCCTGGACTCCCTAATTTCCTTTCCCTGGTCACTTCCTCCCAGCCAGACGCGGAGTGCGCTAAGCGGCGAAAAAAGGGTCCGGGGTGTGACGGGTGGCTCACCCCTCCGGGCTGTGGCTCCGCCGCGGTTGAGCTTAATTTCCTTGCCTTTCTGCCTCCTTTGTGTGGGGTGTGTGTTTAATCTCATTCATCAAACACTCAGCCCTAAGGATGCGCCACGCGCGGCTCTGCGCACTCGGGGTCACATGGGCCCAGAGGGCCCGTCCTGGGCTTACATCTAGTGGTGGCCGCGATGACCAGAGTAGGTGAGCGTTGCAGAGGTTTACACGCTAGACAGAAACAGAGCACCACAGGCTGGGGAGTGTGCCCTGGACGTTGTTGACAGACTGGAACCTAAAGCTAAAGGCCTTGGAGCAGGCCTAGAGCCTGCTGTGTCTCTCTAAGGGGCAGTAGGACATCTGGGTTTGGGGGAGACAGACCCCAGAGAGTGGAAGGAGCTGGCATGTGGACGACGTGGTCGGAGATAAATGGAAGGGTGGCTGAAGGTGCAGAAAAATGGGACTTTTACCTGGACGGCCCTGCATAGTCCCTGGGGGTCTCTTGGGAGAGGCTGCCTTCAAGAACTTTGCAACAGCATAGCTAGAACACCTGAGCCCAGACATTTACAGTGGAATTTTACAAGTAGGAGGATGGTGAGCGTATCATACACAGATGTGTGGCACTCGGGAGAGCTTGTTTGCCATCACACACCTGTGTGGGTGTCCGGCCTTTCCAAGTGCACAGGTGCTCTTGAGAATCAGCTGGATGGGGGTTTCAACTCCTGTGGAGGGGGATACCTGAGATTCACCCCCAACTTCCAGTGCAGTGAGGGGAGGAAAGGGAGTGGTTCCAGGAAAGTGGTCTGTCCAGCCTGCCTGCCTGGGGAGAGCCTCCGTGGCGTACACTGGGCACTAACATGTCCTCCAAGGTCTCTCACGTCGTGATGCAGAGGGGCTCACAGGCCTGTTGGAAAACTCAAACCATGTAGTTATTAAATCAAGTTAAAACTCAGGGAGAAGCTCTTGGCACCCCAGCCTTCCCGCTGATGGTGGTGTTCGGAGTGCCACATCCAGGTGCCTCCAGGGGTCCTGGGCCAAACGCACAGTGAGGGACATGACGGCCTGTCTTGTGGAGAGTCCCAGCAGAGGCCAAGGCCATAGGGAAACTGAGAGCTCCAAGGGTCCCTAGTGCTTAGTGCCTGTCTGCAGTTAGTGACTCTGGGCATTTAGTACCTCTTGTATACTTAATATGGCGATTTACTGCATGCTCAGTGACCCTGAACATTTAAAGCGTTCTGGATATTTAGCGATCAAGAGTCTCTTGTAAGGTGATCATGAATATTTAATGCCTCTGGTACACTTGGCCCTCTCGAATGTTTATTGCCTAGAGGCCTCACATTCACTTACCTTGTGTCTTGGTCCTGCCATCCCTTCTGTCTTTAAGACCCACAGGTTTAACTTACTTTTATCTATACTTTATGCATCTTAGGAAATTCAGCCATCCCACACGTCATGCTTTTTAACTTGTCTGGGCACCTAGCAGAATGGGATATCCTAAAACAGGACACATGCTCATTTCAGAAGGCGGTGGTGGAGCTGAAGCCTGGACAGATTCGGACAGAGCACACAGGGTGAAAGGCCGAGAGAGGCTTGGCCTGTCCTGAAACCCAAGACTGGTTTTACATTGTGCAGTTTTGAGAGTTACTGTATGTTTGAGATTCTATTTGTCAGATAGATGGTTTGCAAGTATTTTTTCCCAGCCTGTAGCTTGTCTTTTCATCCTGGTCGTGGGCCTTTAGCAGAGCACTCCATTTATGAGACCCAGTTATTAATGCTTCCTTGTATGGATCATGTTTTTGGAGTCAAGTGAATTAGCCTTGGAGAGAGATTATAGCAATAAACGAGGTGCCCAGACATGTGAGGGACCAGCAACTTTGCAGCTGACCTCCTCACCCCCCCACTCACCCAAGACCTACCCACTGCCCCCCAAGCTGGCCCTCCCTCTCCCAGAGGGCCCTCCACTGCCCCCCAGCTGGCCCCAAATGCCCACCATCCAGCTTTCAGCATGTTTACCAACCACCAGATATCCCGGGGAGCCCGGCTCCAACCACTGACTTTCAGACCCACCAGCTGTGACATTTAGGGCTGATCCGTCACGTCAAGTGCAAGGACATGGTTCGAGGAGGGCCGTAGGGGGCTTAGGGATAGGACAGTGGGTGAGGGAGGGTGTCCTGGAGGCCCAAGGGCAGGGCTGGCGGGAGGGGTGGTTGCCACTCCAACACCCCCAAGGAGGAGAGAAGTGCCGGGACCCAGGTCCCCGGGAAAGCAGGTAGAAGCAGCTGCCAGAAGTGGGGGGACCCAGACACCCTGAGGCAGTGGGAGGAGGTGAGGATACCGGTTAGAACTTTTGCTGGGTGGTCATTAGAGAAAAAGCAAGGCCTTCTTGAGGCTCAGTGAGCAGTGCATGGAAACAAGACCCTCTGGGGCATGAGGTGGACTCCGATGACTGGGGCTGTGGCCTCCCGCTGGGAGAATGGCTCCATTCAGCCCATGCCACTGGGGCTGGCGACCCAGGCCTCTCTTCAGGGTCTCTGAGTGGGAATCCATTCACCTTTTGTTTGGAAGACTTGAACACGCTGGTGAGCAGCTGGAGACTGACAGCTTGGAGTAGAAAACGGGAGTGGGGCCCAGACTAGGGACAGGAATTCAGAAACTGGGAGCACTTTGCCAGCCATGGCTGTTTTTGAGGCTGCCCGGGCTGGGCTCCACCTCTGGGATCCTGTACCTTTTTTCCATCTTTCTCAATAAAGTGCTCCCTCCAGGGATGTCGGGGGAGTGGTGGGGAGTGGTGTGCCGCAGATGCCTGCAGAGGCCTCCAAGCTCCACAGAAGCGGGCGGTTTCTCCTCACCCCAAACCCTGACCACTGCCTATCTGCTGTCTGGATTCGCCTGGACATTTCTTGTAAGTGGAACCAGACCCTGTAGGGGTTTTTGAGTCTGACTTCTCTCAGCAGCACCATGTTGAGGTTCGCTCAGGTCGTGGTGCGTGTCAGGGCTCCGCTCCTTTTCAGGACTGAATAGCATTCCAGTGTGAACAGACCACATTTTGTTTAGGCATTTGTTTTTGTGGACATCCGGGCAGTTTCCACCTTTGGGATGTTGTAACATTGCAGTGAACTGGATGTATGGGTGTCTTGAGTCCTCCTGTACACCCAGGACGGAATGGCTGGACCCCACAGCACTTTCCACGTGAGGCCTTTCTCTGCTGGGCCTTCTCTTGCAGAGGCAGGCAGCTCTGGACAGTTCATCACGCTTCTGACCCAGGTAACCCCAACAGGTGGTCAGACTTTAGACCAGAGCTGTCTGCTGAGCTTTCTGTAAGGATGGAAGATGTTTTGTATCTGTGCTGCCCCCTGTGGTAGCCACTGGCCAAGTGTGGCCTGGGCCACTGAGACACTGCTCCCTTATCTTTTTTTCATTGAAAATTAAGTAGCCCCTGTGGCTTGTTGCTGTTTATGGCACAGCCCAGCCTCAGAGGTTGGCTAATTAATAAAGGGCTGCTGGAGAGCACCTCCCTAACATCCTACTTGAGGAATTAGATATTGGGGCCCCATGGTGAGATTTGAAATACCTAAGCCCCCTGCCCCTCGCCACTTTTCTTAAATACCACTGAAGGATCTGAAGATACACAATGACTGACATCAATAACACATAAACACAAATTTAAACTAGAATTGAAGGCTGTCCCTGGAAACAAAGGCCAGACCTCCAGGAAGCTCTCTAGTCTCCTGGGCCATGCTTACAGTTTGTGTCCCTGCAGCAGGGCCCACTCAGCAAGGTGTGTCCTGCTCTCTACATTGCAGGGAAGGCCTGGGTTTAGATCCACACCGACCAGCAGTGCTTATAAATCTCTAGTGTGAATACTTTCACCACGTGTTGGTATTTTCTAAAGACCAGCAGATGTGTGGTTAGCTCCAGATGGTGTCTATGGAATGCTTGGGGTAGACCTCATTTTAGTAACATAAATATAAATTACATATTTCTGAATTGTCTTCCCGGCCTCTTTATTGTTACAATAAAAAATGAATACAAACACAAGAATATTGATAACGGGAATAACTAACACAGCTCTTATTCTGTGCCAGGCAGTTTTTTTAGGGGTTTATCATGGTTTAACCGATTAATCCCCCTCCCCCAGGAGGTGTATGCTGGTAACATTCTCATTTCTCAGCTGACTGCCAGGAGCATCGTTGGGATGGCCCAGCCCTCCTTAAAACAATGTGGAGTTGCTGAACATCTTCTGAAATATCCACATGTATTACATAATCTGATGCTGATAATATTGGCGTTTACTAAATTCACCAACCTGGTTTTCCTTATCAAAATACACAATATCTTGTTTAAACAGCCATTGATTCAGGGTGGCCCTTTGACCAACCCAAACTACAACTGAATTCTTAATCACTGTTTACAGTTAAACTTGCTTTGAAAGTTTAAACCTTTTTATTTATTTATTTATAATTTTGGTATCGTTAATGTGCACTCACTTGAACATTATGGTTACTAAACCACCTATTATCAAGTCCCCCCCCCCATACTCCATTACAGTCACTGTCCATCAGCGTAGTAAGCTACAGAATCCCTACTTGTCTTTTCTGTAGCTTACTTTGCCTTTCCCGTGTCCCCAGCTGCTGCATTATGTGTGCTAATCGTAATGCCCCCTTTCCCCCCTTATCCTTCCCTTCCCACCCATCCTCCCCAGTCTCTCTTTCCCTTTGGTGACTGTTAGTCCATTCTCAGGTTCTGTGAGTCTGCTGCTGTTTTGTTTCTTCAGTTTTTGCTTTGTTCTTAGACTCCACATATGAGTGAAATCAGACACTTGTCTTTCTCCATCTGGCTTATTTCACTGAGCCTAACACCCTCTAGTTCCATCCATGTTGTTGCAAATGGTAGGATTTGTTTTCTTCTCATGGCTGAATAATATTCCATTGTGTATATGTATCACCTCTTCTTTATCCATTCATCTACTGATGGACACTTAGGTCGCTTCCATTTCTTGGCTATTGTAATTAGTGCTGCGATAAACACAGGGGTGCATATGTCTTTTTCAAACTGGGCTGCTGCATTCTTAAATTCCTAGGAGTGGAATTCTTGGGTCAAATGGTATTTCTATTTTGAGCTTTTTGAGGAACCTCCATACTGCTTTCCACAATGGTTGAACTAATTTACATTCCCACCAGCAGTGTAGGAGGGTTCACCTTTCTCCACATCCTCCCCAACATTTGTTGTCTTTTGGATGGTGGCCATCCTAACCAGTGAGAGGTGATATCTCATTGTGGTTTTAATTTGCATTTCTCTGATGATGAAAGTTTACACCCTTTTAAAATTATTTTTAAATACTGCAAGCACCGCTAGTAAACAGGTCCTTTCCAAGAGCGTACAATTTGCAATCCCATAAATTAGATTCCGGTGGACCTTGTCTTTCTTAAAAACTTTGCAATGTCAATGCACCCTAACACATTTAAGATGAAAATCTTAAGTCCATCTAAGAAAACTTAAAATAACAAATTGCCTCCGAATATCAAATACTTCCAGTATCAGGTGAATCTGCCCGCTTGTCCATGGGATGAGTAAACAGCCCACATTTGGTATCTACATTTGACCAAGAGCCACTTCAGAGTCAAAGGTAACTTGTAGCAATAATGGGGATACCTTGACGGTGGACAGGGCCGAGATCCATTTGTCTTGGAAGCGAAACCCAAAAGCCAAGGGGCGGCCACGCGTGGGGCAAGCTTTCCCAGCAGCAGGCAAACGCGGAACCCATCGTGCGCCCAGACCACGCCCCGGTTCCCCACCTGCTACTCTTGCGCCGGAGAGGCTCTGCGCCAGGGAAACGCTGTGCGTTCAGTGCGGCTCTTTTTTCGAGACCGTGGGTGGCTCTGAAAAGAGCCTTTGGTGTCACGGGGCCGCGAGCGCACGGCCGTTCTGGCCCGCCTCCGCGGCCTCACTTGCCCTTGGTCTTGTGGTGGCTCTCCGTCTTCTTGGGCAGCAGCACGGCCTGGATGTTGGGCAGGACGCCGCCCTGCGCGATGGTCACGCGGCCCAGCAGTTTATTGAGCTCCTCGTCGTTGCGAATGGCTAACTGCAAATGGCGTGGGATGATGCGCGTTTTTTTGTTGTCGCGCGCCGCGTTACCAGCCAGCTCCAGGATCTCGGCAGTCAGGTATTCGAGCACTGCCGCTAGATAAACAGGAGCACCGGCGCCAACGCGCTCCGAATAATTGCCCTTGCGGAGCAGCCGGTGCACGCGACCCACAGGAAACTGCAACCCCGCGCGCGACGAACGCGACTTGGCTTTGGCGCGCGCCTTGCCGCCCTGCTTACCGCGGCCAGACATCCTCGAGGCGCGTGCAGGGAAATAGGAATCTGGACCGTGGGAACTGAAGTAACGAAACGGCCAGCTCCAGTGAGTCTTTAAATATGGTCTGGAAGTAGGTGAGCAGGCGCCTTCCTATTGGACAGCAAGTACGACCAATCAGAACATGAAGCTGCCTTCCCCTCATTTGCATGTGCCTTTTCAGGGGATGACGCGAGCGGCATTTAAACCAATTAAAAGCTAGGAACTTCAGATTCTTCATTTGAATACGGGACATATAAATAGAGTTGTTAAGAGCTGTTGTCTTTTTGTTTGGAGAGACCTGTGAATATGCCTGACCCGTCCAAGTCCGCTCCGGCGCCCAAAAAGGGCTCCAAGAAAGCCGTCACCAAGGCGCAGAAAAAGGACGGCAAGAAGCGCAAGCGCAGCCGCAAAGAGAGCTACTCCATCTACGTGTACAAGGTGCTGAAGCAGGTGCACCCAGACACCGGCATCTCATCCAAGGCCATGGGCATCATGAACTCGTTTGTCAACGACATCTTCGAACGTATCGCCAGCGAGGCGTCCCGCCTGGCGCACTACAACAAGCGCTCCACCATCACGTCCCGTGAGGTGCAGACGGCTGTTCGCCTTCTGCTACCGGGAGAGCTGGCCAAGCACGCCGTGTCAGAGGGCACCAAGGCCGTCACCAAGTACACCAGCTCCAAGTGAGGCGCGCCAGGGCGCCCGGAACCCAAAGGCTCTTTTCAGAGCCACCCACACAATCGAGAAAGGGTTTCGAGCACGGTGACCGGTGGTTACGTAAACTCATTTCTGCATTCTTTAGCTTTAGCGGTTACCCAGTTACTGGGAGGGGCCCCGTCAGTAGTCTGCGCGTGCGGGTGTGTTAGTGGAGGCAGAGACCGTGTATCTTAATTTTTCCAGGAAGTTAATTAGAACGCTGGCGAGATGATTGAGGACTCTGTGCATACTTCCATCCGCCCAGGGAGATCAGCACGTCGCCAGACGAAGTAGGAGCCTTGAGCTCAAAACGTTCTTTGATGGCTGGAGAGTGCATTCCCGGCTCTTGTGTGTGTGGACGGCAGGCCCAGCTTGTCTGAGCCTGATGTGTGCCTGCGGTTGAGGGGCTTCGGTCGTTTTCCCCAGGACCTCAGGCCAATCCCCCAACCCTCTGTCCTTGATGAGTGAGCTCCGAGGAGCACTAGAGGGTGCACTTAGTGAGGCCTTGGGTGATGGCGCGCAGCCCCAGGGTGGCGCCTGGCGCTGCATCTCCGCCTGGACCAGACATCTTTATCCTCAAAACTGAACATTTCCGGGAGGATGTTTGCGTGCCTGGATCCTGATCCCGCAAAGGCATGTTTGAACCCGAGGGGAACTGGAAGGGCTTTGTGCTCGGGTAGGTTGTATGAAGTGGACCCTTTGGCAGTGGGAGGGAAATTCCCTTCCTTAGGGGTGGGAGAGTCGATTCCTTTTTCTGACTGTCCTTTCAGCCACATTGTTTATTATATTCTGTGGCGCGCTAGTAATGGAGAATTCCCTCTTTATTCTGAATTCCTGGTGTTTGGAGAGAACCGTCGTAGCTCGGGAGAAAGCGCTTTGACATGAGTTCACTAGGGAAATGAGATGGCTTTTCTTGCTGTAACAGGATCGCTAATCACTTCCTGGAGCGGTTTGAGAGGTGTATTGCAAGAACCTGTCATTGTCTCAGGCAAGGAACCAGACGCTCAATGAAAGGTAATGGTGTTTCGCAGTACTTCTCTCCAAAGGAAGCCGGGGACCGTGCCGGGCTGGGCGAGGGTGCTGGGAAGGAAATGTCAGCACGGAGCCTCCGCAGCCACAGCCCCTGTCCTTTTCCCCCGTGGGTCCACTCCCCAGGAAAATTTAAAAACAAGCGTTTTTAAGTTGGCAACTACAATATTTTTACTGTTCTAATCGTTGCAAGGATGCAACGAGTTTTAAATTCCCCCACATCACTCTTAAAGATGTCTGTTGAAGTAGCAAGTTGATACCGTAATCCATTCGCAAAACACATGATCAAATGTGCTTCCTCAACACAGGTATTTTTAGTAATCCTCTTTTCTGTGTAAAGTACTATTTCCATTCCATTTATGCCTCAGTTTCATCCTAATGTAAGGTGTATTTTTTTAATTGTTACCAACCACCTTGTAAAAACAAAGTATGTAAATGTAAATTGAATTTCAAAATACTTGTAGGTGACCAAAAGTCACTGTTTAAAAAATTACCTGGGTGTTTAAAAAATTACCTGGGCCCTACACAATTGTTTTAAAAATAGCAAATAAAATTTATATGTATGAAAAATGGAGTTAACAGTGTACTGGTGGTGTTATGGTTACAGTGAAAGCAGTGCACAGAAACATTTCTCTTTGTTTTCTTTTGTAGATTAACTGGTCTGAAACAATATTTAGGAAAATACATAGAAATGGAAAATTTTGTCACAACTGTTTTTTTTACTCAATTCTTTGCCTTCCTAGTTATAATCCAAAAATTAAACTGATCTACATTCAAAAGCACAGAATCCAGTGCTCAGCCATGCTGTGGGCCTGCTGACCCAGTCCAGTCAGCCTCCTACCAGCCGAGATTGGGAGCCAGCATCTAAAAGAACGCTTGTAGTCACCTAGTCACATGAAATCAGTCTCACAGATTCACGTGCTTCTCTGCCTTAACGATGAGCTCCAAGGATGGGTTTCATAAAACAAAACTGGTCTCCAGCAGAGAGATATTGTTTTGCAAGCAGTGGGTAACAACACTAGTACCAAAACTAAAATCAAGAAGAATCATGAGTAATTAATTCCCAGATGTGTTCCTATGAAGATGTGTGTTGTGGATAATGCAAGACATCCATTAATTTCTCAGCTCTTTGGACACCTTAGAAGTGAAAAAAGGCTGCCTCTTCCTGGCAGCCCCAGGCACAGAATGGGCCCATTTTGGCCCTCTGCTTGGACGGGAACCTGTCAAGGGAGAGGCAAGGTAACAGAGTTCCTACTACTGAAATATCAAGAAATTGAAATTGTATACAGAGTCCATCCATGTCTATCATATTGTCTGTCACAGAGAAAAAGAATGTTATAGTAACTTAAAAGTTAAAGGTGATCGACAAATATTTGAGAATGCATGAGGCTGGGACTCAACACAGTGGAAGCATTCTCAGGGGTCTGAAATAAGGAAGATAAACGCTTAAACTAAGGATCTGGAAGGAACTGGAGGGGACTTGGCAGGTATCCAATCTGAAACGCATTTAAGAGACACCCGCAACACCCTTTTCTGCTAGAAATTTCAAATCAAATTGGCTAATTATGGAGTAAACCAAAAACCTGGAGGGTGGAAAACTATCCCTTTAAGAAGCTACAACTGCAAGACAAAGAATTAAGTGTGCGAGGGTAACCGTTGGCAAATGCATGGCGGCCACTGGAGACGGTGTGCGTGTCCTCCAGGGGGCGGGAGTTGAAAGGCCATTATCCACCTGAGGGAACAGAACCTCGAACCTGAATCCGAGGCTGTGTTTTGGCTTCTGGAGCCTGGGTTGCAGAAGGTGCCCTCCGTGGTTTGGGAGTCACAGGTACTGGGATATTTTTGAGCCAGGACAGTCTGGTCCCAGTTAGGTCTTTACAACATCATACTTTCCATAGGACTTGGACTTGTTTAAGGCACTACGTTTGTCTTACTAAAAGGGCTCTTTCATCTTTTACTGGGCTTACGTGAAGTATTCGCGGTTTTCAAAATTTTTAAATACTAATGTCCAAATGTGAATTATTTTAGCCGAGTTTGAGAGTGAACAGTATCTGAGTGCCTGCCCTTTAGAATTTTCAAACAGGACTGCGAAGTGTCCCTAAGGAGCTGCTTAAAGTCAACGCTGCTGAAATGTGTTTGGCAAACTCCTGGTGTCCCGTGGTGGCAGAGGCTTCGTAAGTTCGGCTCCCAAGCACCCCCAAGGCTAAGCAACAGCACCCAGGGCATCACCAAATGTCAGGACTGGCGCAGCCCCAGGAGAGACAGGGGAAGGGGTAGGTTTGCGTGAGGCCTTCCTGGAGGCCACCGAGTGGAGACAGGAGGGCCCCGGATCCTCGTGCAAGCGCCAGGGCCGCGCGCTCTCCGGCTCTGGGTGCCCGCCCCGGGGACGCCCCAGGTGGCGTTTTAGGAACTACACCATTAAGAAGAGGAGATAGGCTCTGTGTCGGGATTTGCGTCCCCCATTGCGAGCTCAGCCTCCCCAGCAGCGCCCCAACAGCGGGTCACAACCGGACCAGGTGACACGCTCCTTTTTGAGCATAGAAGTGGCTCTGAAAAGAGCCTTTGGGTTTCGGGCGCCCTGGCGCGCCTCACTTGGAGCTGGTGTACTTGGTGACGGCCTTGGTGCCCTCCGACACTGCGTGCTTAGCCAGCTCTCCCGGCAGTAGCAGGCGCACAGCTGTCTGCACCTCGCGGGACGTGATGGTGGAGCGCTTGTTGTAGTGCGCCAGGCGGGACGCCTCGCTGGCGATACGTTCGAAGATGTCGTTGACAAACGAGTTCATGATGCCCATGGCCTTGGATGAGATGCCGGTGTCTGGGTGCACCTGCTTCAGCACCTTGTACACGTAGATGGAGTAGCTCTCTTTGCGGCTGCGCTTGCGCTTCTTGCCGTCCTTCTTCTGCGCCTTGGAGATGGCCTTTTTGGAGCCCTTTTTGGGCGCCGGTGCTGAGCGAGAAGGCTCCGGCATAGCGAGGCGGCGGGAGCGAGGAGGCAAGTAGATAGGTAGGCAGGTAGGAAGCAGATAAGCAGGAAGACCCTGGTCTGCAGGAGACGGACAGGCACGCGAGACCGCGTGGACAGTGCCACTTATTTGCTACATATTTAAATGAAGACTCCAAATATCTAGAATTCGATTGGACAGCCCGCCTCACGCTGCCGGGAGCGAGGAATTATGTAAATAGCAGATAACGGTTCATCTTTTCCTATTGGACAATAGTCCAACCAATCCGAAGGCGTGTCTTAAGTCAGGTTCCACATCTTTGTTCAAATTGTTTTTCCTGAGAGGCCGATTGGTCTTTGTTTTATCACCGGGGCAGAAATATAAAAAAGGGAAACGAAAACCCGTTTTAACCCCTCTTCATCTTTGGCTAGGAGGCAAACACGGGGGCATTTCTTTCTGACGCCAAGAAGTAGAGAGGTAAATATCTTAACTATTTTCCATCATTTCCCCACACCGCCCGGTCAAAGACATAAGTTGCTTTCAAATTCGTAATTGAACCCCGTTAACTAGCAGAAAGAAAACCAAGTTTGAGGTTAGAAAATAGGCTTTACTTCACGAGGTTTGCAATCCGGAGACACAATCCAGTATAACACCAAAAAGTGTGTCCCACCCACAGGCTGGGCGGGAGGGTTTAAAAAGGAAAAACCTGCAATCGGGGTGAGCTGGCCGGCCTCATAGCAAAAAATCACAAACTCCGTTTATTTGCTCTGGGACTTTCCCTAAGCTCTCAGTAAACAAGGGGCCATTTCCGTGAGCAGTTCAGATATTTGGCTGGAAAATCCGAAGTGTTTTTGGTTTTGTTCTGTTTTTTTTTTTCTTTGTGCTGTAGGGCCTGTCATAGCATTAGTCAAATAGCCATGAAAAGAAAATCCTAGAGTAAAAAGCCAGAAAAGAAATTAGAGTTTTATTTGAGCCCAGGTTTAGGGCAGCTGCCCTGAAACAGTCCTTTGGAGGAAGAAAAGTGCTCGGGAGAGACGAGCTTTCTTAAAAGGTTCTGTAGGCTTTCTAACAAAGGACATAAGGCTTGGTGTCCATCATAGTTACATTTACAGATGAGTACAGACAGAAACTGACAGTTCAAAAAAATGATCGTTTCTTTGGTCATTACCTTAGCAGAGGTAATTTTGTACAACTACTCAGCCATAAAGCAGATGTACAATGTGGGCCCTACGGAACACAAACCAGGTCTTTGTTTTAGATAACCCAAGCGTTTAAGGCCAGGAACGTCTCAGAAGCAAGTATTTTGCCCTTCTAGAATACTCTGTCCCTGGCCTCAACTGCTTTCTTTAATCCAAACAGCTCTTTAGGATACACAGAAAATAGTATTGATGATAATATTAATAAATCGAACTCTCCTGAGCCTGATTAAAGTTCAGGTTCTTGTCTTTGTCCTAAGTTAGAATTCAGAGACAATGTGCAGTAACCCAACCAGCAGGAAGGTTTTGTCTGAAATGAAAGTATGCACTTACACAGGAATGAAGGCAACCTCAGAGGAGAGAGAGGTGTGTTGAAAGATTGTAGGGTTTGAATTTCCAAAGAGCCTTTTGAATATGGGTTGGTATAAGGCATGATGTATGCAGGTGATTAATATTTTGCTTTGAAGTTTTATTTGAATAACAGGGTTGTCCAGGTGACTTGATTTGTACCTTGGCCTCCCCTTTTCTATCAAAGTTGATGTGTTGGTTCATACAGCTCCATAGGTCTGTTCTTTGTCCTGGATACAATATGACATAATTGATTAATGTGACTGGAGGAAAAGAACAACATGTTCAAGAATAAACTGGGCCTTTGCTCCTAGGCCAGAAGTATGTTAGAGTGGCAAGATGATTGTCCCATGCCCCTGTCTGTAACTCAAAGGTACTTACTTTGGCAGTGTAGCAACAGGGCTGACTTTTAACTGAAGAGAGGAAGTAAATGGGTTTCCAAGGAAACAGCAGCTCTATTATTAAAGCTGACTGAAGCCCTTTGAAGTGACTGCCATATGCCATAGACTGTTTTCTAGTCTCCTAATATCTCCAAGGGTTAGACACTATTGGTCTCCAAATACCTGTCCGAAAACAGGCTTATATCAAAATGCAGACTGAGGGCAAATAAAAAATGTCAAGAGTTTATTTGAACAAAACTCAATTCCCATAGTGTAGCGTTCATCTAGCAGATAGAAAGATAGTTCGGGAGCTGTACAAAATAAAAGACTTTTATAAGCAGAAGTGGGGGAGGCGGGGAGAAGGAAGTCATGCTAAGCAGGAAAGCAGGTTGGTATTGCAGTCACTTTCCTTGCAGCAGGCAGAGCACCTGTCAGTGCTGATCAGGTGGTTCTGGTTGAGTGGTTTAAGGCTCCATATCTGGGAGAGCAGAGACTCATCAAATCTTGGTCAATGTGGGGCTTAGCACGGAACTAACTCCATTTGGGTTTTTAACAAAAGTCACCAGTCCCTGAGTTGCCTCCCCTCTTAAATTAATTCCTCTATGCCCAAGGTTAAATTCCTCAGTGACATTAACTGGCAAGATAGAAACCAGGTGTGAGGAATTCATGCTTCTCACTTATTTCAGTGTCAGCTGGGGAAAAGTTAGAAATGCAGGCTCTTGGGCTACACCCCGAACTGAGCCAGCATCGGCGTTGTAAACAGATTCCTGTGCACATCACGGTTTGAGAAGCTCTGGTCTGGAAGCCACTTTTGACTCTAACTCTCCAGAGTGTTATGCACACGGGCCAAGAAACTCCAAGGCACCCCCATAGACAAAAACGGTTCACTGTGTTCACAGAATCATGCAAAGTGCCTTCAAGATGCCAACCCAAATACACCCTCTATATGCAAGTTGTCCTCCAAGGTCTAGGGGGCATCTTGAGATTGCAGGTCGCCTGACCTGCTTTGGAGACAATCAGCATTAACCATTTATCTGTTTACTGTAAAAATAGGTAGTTGATTCAACAAACATTTCTCTAGAGCTCATTGTGATCTAGGCAACCACTTAAAAAATACTTAAATCAGTTTGGAGCTCACAAGAGCCCTTCCAATTACACAGTTAACTCCATTTTACGTAGCAAAAGGCTGAAGGAAACAGATTAACAGGACAAAGGTACACGTCTTTATTAAGTTTTAATATCACATTCCAGGGGTATGAAAGGGTTCAGAGGAAGCCTCCCCAAAATGTGCCCCTTGGGCATGTTTTGAGTTGACTAGTTTGAGCTGAGGACAACCGACACCCTGCAGGCTCAGAAGAAGCTTACCCCCTGCCCCTTTAACTACCTGGGTGAATCTAACTTAGGGTTCTTTCCAGAATGTGAGTCTGTGCCAGAGATGAATTTTTTATCTGGGTGGCCCGTCTGGGGGACAGGAAAACATCCAAAACATTGGATCACCGACTGTAGGCTCTGCCTGCTTCCCTGCAGATGGCCCTCGTCCTCCCTGTGGAGCCCCAGGCCCCGTCCCACTCCCCAGCTCAGACATACTCATCTTTTATCTTTCTGTCATTAGGCCTCTGGTGTGTAGGGGGGTTCCCACATATCCAGAATGACACCGGATTCTCTTCTGTGCATCTGCCTCACATCAGTTTTATCCAGAAACCAGTGAGAAGGACATTGGCAGGTGGAAGGAGATTTTTTCCTCCCCTGCAGTTAGCATAAAAGGCAGGAGCCTTTTATTGCGAGGCAGCTGCGTACCAGGTGAAATCTCAACCTGGATGGGGGGGGGGGGTTCTTGATTCTGAACGAGAAGAATTCTTGAGCAAATCGGAACAGTTTAGGTGAGGAAGGAATTTATTAAAGCAAGAGTAGAAATGAATGGCAGTGGCTGTGTAGACAGCAGAGGGCAGGAAAATGCAGAGGTGCAGATGGAGGGGAAGCTCCCTGCATAGGGTCACCCAGGTGACAGAAACTTGCAGGCCCAAATCAGAGCTCTCAGCAGCCCCTCCCTACTTATCAGGGGTAAAATGGAGACTTGGAAATAGAATGAAATAGCAAAAAGACAAAATGCAGTAGTTGAGCAATGAGAAAGCTTTATTTAAATTTATGCACCTAAAGAAAGTATTGATGTCCTCAGAGAGGAGGTGTGCTAAAATAAAAGCCTGGGGGTTTTTGTCTTTTAAGCATTTTTCAGAAATGTGGCAAAGGGCCAGGAGGTGTAGACTTGTCAAGTGGTCTCAAATTGCTTATCTCTGGTGAGAGACACTATGTCTCCCCCTGTAATTAGCAGTCCTCCAGCTAGTTCTGCAAAATAAACAACACAAGAAATTTATTGATCCAGTTCCTCCCCGGATAGTGGCTTCCCTCCAGGTACATACCAATCAAAAGTGCCCACCCTGCCTCCAAAGTGAGTTGAGTTGTCTGTTTGCTAAAAGATATGTTAGGAATCTTACTTCCTAACTTCCTGGTTTTTAAAAATGGATTCTTAGCCTTAAGATGGAATCCTACCTCATCTTACTATACTGTTTATATCTTGGCTTTTTTTAGAAAACTAATCATGATGCTTGTCCCCTGTCTCACTTTGACTTGCTGGACATGGCTCAGAACTGCTGCAGCCAAGGGGTCCCTGGGTGCCTGGCATACAGCTGGCAAGTGAGACCTCTCACCATGTCAGCCTCCCCACATCCCTGTCTGCAGGGCCTGATGGAGCAAGATCGGTGAGTTTTTGTCTTTCTAAATTTAGATTAACAGAAGAAATGTTGGTGGAACTAGTTCCTTGTGTTCAGGGCCTCTTGGTAGATTTGTTCCTCCCAGAGATGGTCTTTGTTTCTTTCTCCGTCATGGGTTTGCAAGCTTGGCTTTGTGACCAGTACGAATTTTCTCTCTGGCCTCTGCCACCCAGAGGGTGAAGCCCTGTAGGCTGTGCGCCCATCGCCCACGTTCTTTGTCCGCTGTGCCAGCTCACCGGGGAGACTGTCATGAGGTCCCAGCCTTGGGGAACCTTTGTTGTCTCAACCTGGAAAATCCCATTGTGGTGGTGCCTTCCCTAGGGTCACACATTAGTGGGTCTGTAGCCGGAAGCATCTTATGTTTGTGTGAGAGGTCAGAAGCCTACTGAAACAGGACGGGGAAGAGCAGGAGAGACTCCATTTTCAACTGAAACTTTGTCTTGGGGCTTAAAGGTTAAAAGGCAGGAAATGACTAGACTTTAAAAACAAAGAATTTCCATTAACTGACTATATGACTATTAGGCAGAAAGGTAGACATAAGTGGGTGGGGGAATATAAAGCTGGTAAAGCCCACTAAAAGGGACTCAAAGAGTTAACCAGATAAAACCAGAGGGCCAGAAAAGACTCACAGACATAATTAGCTGAAGTTTCAAGGACTAGGAATTACTTGGAATGTCCAAACATCCCCCACACGAAGGAAACAACATACCCAGATGAGAAGTCTCCGGGCATAGACTCTCCCCAGATTAAGAAAAAGTTAAGACGTCCAAAGACAGGCACAGAAACCATCAGAGCAGCCTTTGTCTTCCTTTTTAACCAATTAGACCAGGCTTCCAAGGCAAAAGATCATCAGTCAAGGACTTCTCTGTCCTGCCGAGACCCCATAGAAGGAGCCTCGGAGTAAACTGCCTGTGTCTGTCTAACCTAGGCAGGCCTGCTCTATTATGCAGGGCGAAATAAAATTCAATTTGCCTTCCTAACTTTGGTTTTGTGTCTCATTCTATCTGACTTCCCCACATCTCCAAACTGACTGTCTCCCCAACAGATCCTTCCTTTCCTGGGAATAGCTGTTGTCTTCCTGCCTGTGAGCCTGGACATGTGTTTCTCTGTTTGCCTAAACAGTCACTAGGCTGTCCCTCAGTAGTGATCTTACAGGCTGCACACAAGTGGGTTCATTGCTCCACTGCCCGAGGAGAATTCCTAACCTTGTCTTCCTTCTGCTCCCTGAGGCTGATCACTGCAAACAGCGGGGTAGCCCCTTCTGCTGCCCCTCGATTTGGCCACTGCACCGAGAGGCAAAGAGGCCAGTAGAGAAAGAATTCTGCCCCACAAGCTGGCAGCTTGGAGGCCAGGGGCTCTTCTCCTAAGATGACTTCATTAGCTGGCTGCCCTGGACAGGAGCTGGTGCCTGGAAGGGATATTTCCAGCCATTAGGTGGCTTGCAGACCTGATGGAGCCTAGAAAGCCATCAATCTTTTGCAGTCCAGGCCCCCCTGACACACGTTTCTGGATGTAGTTATTCATGAAAATATAGAAGGAAGTGCTGCCTAAAAACCTTGCAGCAATTTTCAGCCCCCCTCCTCAGCTTGTCTCAAGTATTTCTGTTTCCAATTCCAGGAACAAAGCAGATCCACAGGGAACATTACCAACTTGACTTGGTCAACCTTGTCCTGTTATTGGCACCCTGAAAACTCCTGTAGGCCCGGGAGGGCTGCGTGACTCATGCCAGTACCCTGGGGCAGCATCCAGATGACTTCCAGGAGTCCCGCCGGTGGTTTCTGCCTTGACCCCATGTCCTTTGGCTGGTCAGCAAATCCTGTTCCTACAGGGCACATTTGGCAACGCTCTCCTGCTCTCTCCTAGGGCTGCCCTTCTGATAATAAAGCTTTCTCTGCTTCAGACCTGTGACTCAGAGACTGGCTTTCTGCCTGCGGCGCTCCTGAATCTGGATTTGGGTTTGGTTTTTCTTGTCCTGTTTTACATCCTAAAAACCACCCAGGCAAAACAGGCCTGGCTGGCTGCCTGCCTGGGTCATGCAAGCTGTTGGCCCTCCTTGGGAGCGGCTCTGAATTTTGGGAAGGTTGTATCCTTTGCACCCTATTTTGGGGACCCTTTCTACCCGAGGGTGTCCTGCAATACTAGAAATACTGTTTGCTCAGGCTGGAAACTGACAAGCTCTGAAGTCAGAAGTTGGGCAGACTGGAAGCGATGTTTAGAGGCCGAGAGGGATTTTGGGGGCCTTCTTCCCTAGGTTAAAATAAAACTAGCCAGAGGGAAAGAAGCAGTTTGACAGTGTGGTTGGTGGTTAGATGAAGTTAGTTATGTCATTTAAGTTGCAACCCAATTCTTTGAGGACTGGAAAGCAGCTGCCCTTGTGTAACAAATCTTTGCAAAACCAGACAGATGACCCCAGAAACAATTCAGTCTGTCCTTGGCCAATCCTCAAACCTTCCCCTCCTTATCTCAATGGGCTTTAAGTGTTGTCCTCAGGAAACCAAAGTCCTCCTGTTACTGGAGAGGAGTACTTGGTCTCTTTGCAAGAAAGAATTCCAAAATGGAAGCCTTTGCACAGTTTCTTTGGAGACTGAGAGTTGAAAAGGAGAGAGTATGAGTCCAGAAAATTGGGCACAAGCAGACCCAGAGGGGGTTGTTCAGAAAACAACAGGAGTCGTTTTTTATATGAAGAGAGATGAATTTTCAGTGAGTGAGGTTAGGTTTCAAAGGGGACAAGTGGAGTCTTCCTGGGGTTTGGGCTTGCTTCACCCTCATATCAGGTGGGGGAAATGTCTGGCTATATTTGGTTCCCATCAGAACTGCTGGGTGTGGGGAGGCGTGACTTTTACTATGGTGTCTTGCAAATAAGTTTCAGCCCCAGGCAAGTTCGCTATAGATTCACTGTGACCAAAGAAATTCACAGCAAAGGGTTCTTCGGGTGAAAAGGTTATGCCCAACTTTATCTCGAGGTGGCAGGTCAGTCCCTCGGCGCTGCCACCACTCCAGCCTCCGCTCCGCTCTCCTACAGCCTTCCAGCCCGCCACCCAGTCTCCGGCTTATTGCCTAAAGGTGTGGAAGTGGAAGCATAGCAACAGGCCAGTTACATTGAAGTTCAGTGAGGATACTGGCCATAGGAACCCCACTTTATCCACATATGGTCATGGATTTTGGGGTGAGGTTTGCATCCATTTCACCTCCATTTGGAACCAGTTTGGGCAGGTCTGTTATCTACTGTCCCCCTCCACTTCCTGTGGGAACAGTTTACAGATTATTTTACCGAGTTTGTAGAATATAATAAGCATCCAGCTGAATGTCAGCAATGGCAGAAGCCCCCCATCCCCCCCGCCTCCCTGCTCATGCCTGGCTGTTCGCCTTCTCTAACAGCTGCCCACTCCAGGAATGTGGACCCTTGAAATCCTGCAAAGGAAAAAAGGTGTCGGTCATTCTTCTGTATCTGCTTCCTGCTCAGAAAGGGCGTGACCCTGCCTGCGAGTCCAGCAGTTCCTTGCTGTCTGTACAGAGCTTTCTGGGCAGCGGCCGAGATGGACTAGGGCCCATTAAAAGAAGATGCAGCTAGGTTGTTGAAGCACATCTCATCACTGTGAGGTACGGGTTGAAATCCTTGTCTGACAATCATTTGGAGCCGGAAATTTTACAGGCCAGAAGAAACAGACTTGACAAGGAGATTAATGCATGGGCCAAATATGAGGACTTGTAATAATATGACCCCAGTTGAAATGGTGGGTGAGATTTATTGACCCACCATCCAGGTAGGCACTGAGAGAATTGTATTTTGGAGTATTGAGCTTTAATGGGTGGGTCGCAGGGCCCGGGCTAGACTCTAAGGAAATAATTATTTATGTAAAGGGGATTCAGATAAGGCAAGTCATCCATACTGTTGTGTGAATGATTGAGTTCGCAGAGGTTTCATATTTCATTGAGCCAGTCTCAGTCTTGAGAATAGGTTGGTTCAGTGAACTCTGTGTCTCATGTCAGGAGGCAGTTTTGCAGGTGGGCTCCTAAAGGTAGACCCATGTTGTGTAATGATTAGTAGTTAATAAGAGGCATCTCTACGAAAAAGGAAAGCAAAGGTTAATGGTTGTAGCAAATCATAAACTCAGTATCTGAATCCTGGGTGCTGCCAGTGAGAAGATTTCTAGATGTCAGGCTCTAAGCACCAGGCAGGATGAATGCAGGCAGTGACAATGTGACAGACTTTCCTGTTGGATCCAGTTTTCACTGTACCAATGGCTAATTCCGGGAAAGCACAGACACATCAGACCACAGTCACAATTGCCTAGGGGAAAAGGTTTATTCAAGACACAAGACAGCGGTAAGACAAACCTACACAGGGGCCGCCAACTTTTAGCGAGCTGGCGACACCCGGCACTTACAGAGCCTGGTATTTATATCTTTAGTTTCTTCCTGCTATCTTTCTATAAGTCCTGGGTCCGGGTCCCCAGCCAAGTTCCTGTTATCATGGCCATATGGCCATGGCTCATTTCTTAGAAGAGTCGTTCTAGGATGTGGTGAGTCTGCTCTTGGGGTCATGCGTGCAGTTGTGCGAGCAAGCAAGCATTGTACAGAAGCCAAAAATGTTAGCTAAGCAGTCTGGGGACTTAGATAAGTTCCTGGTCTGAGGCCTCTGTTTGTACAGGGTTCTCGTTTTGCCTAAAGAAAAATGTCTTTGTTTATTCCTGGCTCTTCATTTCCTCCTTTGTAGTTTGAATGTTTGGTGTTCCTCCTGAGTGGCCCTTACAGCAGCAGGCATACAGGTTGTCTAAACATGGACTGTCACGGTGATTCCTCTGAAGTTTGTATTAAACCACCTAGCTTTAGCTTATAAGCTTTAGGGGGTGGCGGGGAATAACTTCAGTTCTTAATGATTTTAAATTAAAAGGATGGGAGAAAATTGGAAACACTAGTTTGGAGAGTCATAGCCAGATATTTGAGGAAACCGGAAGAATTCAGGTTTTAGTCCAGTTCACGATGAACAGGATTAGAATCTAATACGTTCTAAAGGTGCGCTATTGAAACATAATTCTTCTCTTGAAAGTCACCCTCAATTTCATTAGAGGTAATTAAGACTAATTTGTTTGTGACACCTGGCCTGATTATTTCCATAAGTGCAGTGATAATAGTGGTTGACCATATAGATGTTTTTAAAATTTGTTTTGCTGGGACTTTGCTTATAAGGAACCTCAGATCAAACTTTTAGAAAGGCCTCCCAAGGCCCAAAAAGCTGAGCCACAAATTTTGCCATCAGAATTTGCCTGTAATACCTATAGATTTAGGTGAAGTCCTCTCCTCGAGGCCCCCCAAATATCCTAAGGTTCCTGTACCTGCCGGGAAGTGACCTTCCTTACTCACCTGGTGAGGATGCTGGAGCCCGGTAAGCGAGGTACCAGACCAGCTCTTCCAAGGGGCTTTATTGGCTCCATAAAGTCAACCTTAGTGCCTTAAAGCTGTCTGGTCATATCTGAGTCTATGCACATCTCTCTCAAATATGACATTTCAGTCAAGACCTTGGTAATATAACCAGTGTTTCCAATTGTGTTCTGTTACAAGGAGAACAGATTCTTATCGAACTTATGCAAATAGATATATTGCCATAAAAATATAAAAATACTCAGAGTTTCCAAATTCTGGAGGGATCAGGTACAGAGAAGGATAAATGTTTCAATTTTGTTTATAAAGGTATAATTATAAAGGTAAATTACAGCTTAAGAGAATATATGGCATTTGATTAACTATAAGTGATATCATACCAGTGCATATCAGACTTCCTAGGAGTTCCGTATGACTTTTAGAATATTTACTTTAATATTTGGCAATGCTTCCCAGGTATTTTTATAAATCAAACAAATAAGCCAAATTAGCTAAATAGTTTTCTTTTATAAGGAGAAAATCTTCTGACATGTCCCAGGGGCCCTCTGGAAAAGTCTCAGACTTAGGGTTAAGAAGGGTTTTATTTAGAATTTGATTTTGGGAATTTTGTCAAAAGTATCAAAACATGTTGTAAGGCGTGTGTCTAAATAGGATCATAGGTCATTATGAAAAAACAAACTTAGTTATTCATTTAACCAAAGTGACAATAAAAGATTTTAAAGGCAAATACAGAAGGTTCCATGGTTGTTAGCAAAACTTAGCTCTTGTATTACTAAGATTTTGTTAAGTACTTGAAGACCTAATTAAGGCAATATTAAATAAAAGAAATTATTTGGATAAAAAAATCCTTCTACAATCTCTTGATGTTTTAAGAGTAGACCAATAGTTTAAGGAAACTTTGTCCTTTTTTTTCTTTTCTTAATTCTAAGTATTTTGAAGGCAGAAGCTATGTATTTTACAAGGTATATAATTTTTTAATATACTTCTGTACATTTTATTGATTTTAGTTGTACAACAGTGACTCAATAGTTACACACATAGTAAGTGTAGATCCCCCGTTACTATACCACAATATTACAATATTATTGGTTATATTCTCTATTTGTACTTCCATGCCTATGACTAATTGATTTTATAATTTGAAGTTTGTAGCTCTTTATTCCCTTCACAATTTCCACCATTCTCCTACCTCCTGGTTTCACTTATATGTGCAACACAAAACCCCCCAAAATAATAAATAAATACATTTTATCTAATATAAATAACTGCAAGCAACTAGTAGACATATAACAAAAGGATATTTATTTTTTTGTGTGTAGAAGAATGAATGTTGTGTCTCCTGCTTAGACAAAGCATATATGTTCATAAGAATAAATATGGAAATGCTTTTATGACTTAGAATTTTAATCATTTGAGTATTAATTTTAACAGATATTTTCCAGAATTAGTATAGTTTGATAAACTTAAATAGCCTATAAAATAGTTTAAACAAAACAAAACAGAAATAGACTCATAAACAGAAAACAGACTGCTGGTTACCATGATAGGCAAATGAAATAGTTGCATAAGATAAAGAGTCACAGACTTCAATTAATTTAGTCACAGGGATGGAAACACAGCACAGGCAATAGAACCAACAATATAGCAATATATTTATGGTGACATATAATAACTACACTTACTGTTATGAGCATTTCTTAATGTATACAATTGTTGGATCACTTTGTTGTTTTCTGAAACCAACATATTATTGTTAATCATCTGTATTTCAATACAGTTTTTTTTAGGAATAAAGGAGGAATAAAATGGTTGCTAGTGAAACTTTGTCCTTTTAACAAACTGAAAACAAACTTGTCATCTGGTGGTGTATTGGATTTGGTAGGAGTTGCTGCCTTAGCTCTCCTGGGAATCCTGTCGTCCCACACCTGGGAGTTCCCTCAGCCCCAAACCTCTGGGGGAATGGCATAGGATGGAGTTTCCCTAGGCAGGCACCATCTATCCAAAAAGAAACCCTGGGTTTTGAGGAAACTAAGGGTGGCTCCCAGGGTGGATGAGGGGTGGATGAGGAATCTCGTCCCAGGAATGGACTTGGACATTCTGCTACGACTAAAAGTTTGTGAATCACTGAACAGCCTCTCAATATGTTAGGCAGGAAAATAGATATGAGCAGAGTGGAAAGAGAATAAGGCCAGTAAACCCCACTAAAAGGGACTCAAAGGGTTAACCAGTTAAAAATAGAAAGCTCAGAAGGTCAGGAGCAACTTAGCCTAGAATGTTGACTACTCCCCAGATGAAAAGTATCTCAGCATAGCCTATGCTTCATTGTGTCAATTAGCACATACCATTGTAAGATTTACTTTAGCACCTGCTAAAAGGCCCAGTTTATTCAGGAAGAATTCTATCTTCAAGCTAAGGTTGCATTTTAATCAAACGGATGGTGGCTCAGCCCACCTTGGAGGAAGGGCAGGCAGTTGACTGATAAGCTTCCGGACAGAAACTGATATCCTGGAAAGGAATCAAAGCAGAAAATTTCTTGTGTTGTTTAAAGAAGAAACAATCTCTCATCAAAGATGAACATTCTGAGACCATTTGGCAGGTCCCCACCTGGCCCTTTGTCACTTTCCTGAAAATCCTCAACTGCCTATAAAACCCCAGACCCTAAACCTTTCAGCACACCTTTCTCTGAGGTCGCCTGCACTTTCTAAGTGAGTAACTTTATTAAAACTTTCCCAATCTTTGAGCACCTCTTCTATGAGGCAGCTCATACTCCCCCCTTCTCTGAGTGTGCACTTTCTGTCTTTAAATAAAACTTAAACCTTTCAGGACACCTCTCCTTCCTGAGGTCACCCACACTTTCTCTCTCTTCAAGTGCACAACTTTGAATAAAACTTTTACTGTCTCTTTGTTGCGGCGGGGACAAGCACCAAGGAAAATACACAATGCCCCCCTAACACATATACAGGGCAGTGACTGTGTGGGATATTTTAACATTGGCTTTCCCTCTAACCCCAAAATAGCACACGTTTCTGAGGTCAGAGGTCCAGAGTGAGAAGTCAGAACAGACTAAGTGGCTCCCATGTCAACTAGGAATTGAATAGGCTTGCTTGCATGTCTAGGGTCCCCCAAGTTTCCTCCCCTGGAATGATGGTGGTCTCGGGAGCCTCTGGGAAGCTCGGGCCCCATCAGTCAGCCATGGTCACTGCTGGTGAAGAGGCACACCAGACCCCTTTAGAGCTGGGGGCAGTGCCTCTGCCAGCAACCCCTCTGCATAAGGGGCATGGCTTTTGGGGTGAGACCGCAGATTGGGGATTGGGGCATTCATGACTCCAGTGCTCCCGGATCCCACAGAGATGCCAGCTCCTTTCCTATGTGGTCTCTTCTGGGCGTGTCCCTGGAGGCCCTGAGGTGGGTTAGGGGCCTTCATGGTAGTGGTTGAAGTGTGGCCTGCCTGCCTTTGATCACGGTCATCCTTTTCCTCCTCAGCCTGATTTCAGTTGTTAATACAGTTAAAGTCACATCAATTTTTAAGTCTGACATGGACAAGAGGACATGTACTCTAGCGGTCCCCGGGGACTCCCTGCTCCCTCCTTTAAGGGGCCTAGGAGCCCTTCCTTCTGTCTTAGGTTGGACAAGGATGGATGTATGGGCAGGTAGGGTGAGGGAGGGGTGTGGGCAGTTGCTGCGGATGAGGGGGTAGAGGGAGTTGCTTTCACTCTGTCCCTCTGTTACAGGGAGAGGCCTTTCTCTCCCCTCCTCCAGCCCACGTGGACAAGGAATTCAAAGCAAGCGGGCTCTAGAAGACAGCTTTTTTTTTTTTAGCAAGGTACACTCCGGAAGAGTGAGCCGGTGGTCTGAGAGGCCAGGACCAGCCCTGTTTATCTGAATACTTGTTGGAAAGCATGAGGGGTGGGTTAAGGCGAGGCGAGTTGATTGACAGGTTCAGATCATGCCCGGCTATGTCTCTGCGCATGCTCCTACTTATAATGCAGCCGGGAAAACTCACGGGGGTGGGATGGGAGGGAGACTGCTGGTGATCATGTGAAGGGGCCCGGGGCCTGCCTGGACATGTCTCAGATGCGTCCTTTGTGCAGGTGTCAGCTTTGGGGATTTCCCGGCTCTGTGTTACTTCTCGTTTTAGACAAAGAGTGGTTATGAACCCACCTACAAAGTTTAGCAGCTTCTGCCTCTTACTTCCTTTCTGCAGCTCACATTTTACTAACTGCTGACTCTGCCCCTTGGTCGACTGTTTCAGAGCACTTGGCCTCCGGCCTGACTTTCTCAGGAAGCATCTTGGGTTTAGAATTTCCTTGACTTACGGTATGGGGGTTGTCAGCCAAGGCTCAGAGTTGCCAACGTGGGGTTACTGTGCCTCCCCTTTGGCCTGAAAGTTAAGGAGTGTATTTCTGTGCCACTTCTGCACTTGTCTGGGCCATTTCTTCCGTCCATAAAGGCCTGGACACCAGCACTGTTGGTAAAACTGCAGTATTTCCAGAATCTCTTGCCTGGCTTTAGTGCATCTCTATATCAATAGGTAATTACAGTGGGGAGTGAGCGCATATCTAGAGAGGTTGGGTGGGGCCACTTTTTGCAGCCAGGTTGCAAGAGATAGGGGCAAGAAGTGGAAGACTCCTTGTATGCAATAAACGGGTTTCTCCCACTTTAACCTCCTTTTGACTGATTTCAGTTTCAAAGGTATTTTGCCCCAGGTGGGGAAAATATATTCTCCCCAGAGTTACAAGGACTTATGTCTATTTTCCTTGTTACCTACAAAAGAGATCCAACCGTAGGACAGCACTGTCATCAAGGCTGCCGTCCTCGGGCCAGGCTTCCCCATCCTCCAGCTCATACTTACGGATTAATATATAATAAAGCGAACACATCAGGATCCTTGTTCTGTGAGGCTTGTCTCCAGATCCTTGATGACGCGACTGTTCTGAAGAGGGGAAAAACAAGACCAGAAGGTGAATGTGCCCGAGTGTGTCTGGAATGCCAGGCATACAGTAGGTCTCTAGACTCCCCCTGTGCTCTTCTACAATAAGTAAATACTTCTCAGGAGCGTCACATCGCAACGAGCTGGAGACTGCATGAGAGCTAAACACAGATTCAAGAACTGGGAGTGTTGAATTCCCGCTTGAACCCCTGCATGTATTTTATAGATGTTAAGATTTACTTGCCCAGTAAATATGAGGAGTGCCTTCTCAGCATCACTCTTGTGCTGCAACTCCTTGAGTGCCCTGGCTGGCCTTTCAGGTCTTTAGCATTCCACCGTGTTCCCACACATCTGCGGGTCAGAAGTAAGGAGGGACCGCCACATACTGGGGCTGTACATTGTTCCAAAAGAAAAATTGCTTTTTCCTCTTCAGGCTGTCCACCAGGAGTCTGTCCCTGTGTTTGAGGATGTGGCCCAGGGGCAAATCCTTGGGACTGGAGGTAGTGTTGCCATAGTCTTCAGGAGGTTGGCCCTGAAAAGAAGAGGAGCAGCCAGGGGAGGGTCCATCCTGGAGGGACTGTGAGACCACAGGCCTCAGACATCCCCCTGTTACAGAAAACCAGAAACCTGGACTGGATCACTGATGGAAGAACCAAGCGGCCCTCGGAGGTCTCGGAGGGTGGAGGTTTATTTCACACCGGCGGGCTCAGAGAAGAGTGATCTACAAATGTCTGAGCCCTGAGTACGGCAGGGCCATGCCTTTTATACATTTACTACAAAGCTAGGGGGGAGTCAGAACCACGGAACCGTTGCAGTGGGAACTATTAGGTCACTATAGGTGTATTCAGGATGTTAGTTATATTTTAATCTATTTCTGTAAAGGTTACCAGGATACTGTATTATAAACTAATGGGCTTCCATTACTACGATCAACAAACTGTTCCATACCACTGAGTCCAGGTGTGGGGGGGATACACTGTTACCTTGTTTCAGTCCCAAGCACCCAAACATGTTGCGATTCTTCTACATTCCTGAGGCCTTAACAGAAACTCTTGTTTCCTCGGCTTCCTTGGCTTCCCACCAGACTTGCCAAGAGGCTGAGGGAGCTGAGAACTTTCTGAATATTTCCTCATCACCCTTACATCCTCGTCCTCACAGGGGCAGTGACTCGCTTGCCCTGTGACTTTCCCTGCAGCCCTGGAGTCCCATGGCACCCCAGGGAGGTGGATGGGAGACTTTGACAGGGAACACACCCAGTGATCAAGCCTGATGTTCTGGGATGGATTCCCCCAGATTGGGCACTGCTGGGGAGAAAGAAATTTCCTCTCTCCCTCCAGGTTCTTCTAGTTGGTCTTAAGAATCAAACTGACACGAGACAGACAAACGGGGAAAAAAAACAAAGTTTAATTCTGTACATATGGGGAAGCCATAGACATGCATTCCAGAGACCGTCAGGGACAGTGAAATAATATGTCTTCCTGAACCAAGGAGAGGTGGGTAGGAGTCCGAGACTTCAAAGGAAAAAGGAAGCAATGCTATTCACAGGAATAGGAAAAGAGTAAATGATAGACACATATTCGCTGGGCGACACAGTCATAATGAAGGGGGCACAGAGAGTAATTTTAACAGACTTAACTAATCCCTGTCTACCACCTCTAGTTTACTTGATAATATAACTGCTATGGTGATGGTTCTCCTCCTGGAGCAAGTCCTCCATCCAAATTTCTTTTTACACAGTTGGTGGGTAAAGTTTCTTTGAGTCTTTTGGTCCTTGATGGTTTTCAGCTCAAAATAACCTGCATGTCATAATGGCACATCTTGAGGGCCTGACATTGGTCCCTACAGCATCCTTGTGGTTTCAGGACATCTGGAGGTCCTCCTGCCCTAAGGGGATCATTAGGCTGAACAGTGGCCACTGGAGGAGGGACATCCTGTTTTGATTGTATTTTAATTGCCTGATCTGGAGAAAGCCTCTGATCTTTTAAAATTTGGTCTGTTAGGCAGGAAAATAGATAAGAGGAGTGGGGGTCGGGGTGGAGAATAAGGCCAGTAAAGCCCACTAAAAGGGACTCAAATAGTTAACCAGATAAAACTAGAGAGCCAGAAAAGACTCACAGAGCTAATGAGTTAATCAGTTGAAGCTCCAAAGGCCAAGAGTAACTTGAAATATCCGGATAGTCCCCAGATGTATATGAGCACAGCCCATGTCTTTACTGTGTTAATTAGATCATGCCATTGTAATATGTACTTTAGTCTGTTAAAGGCCCAGTTTATTCTTTAACTTAACCTATATGCTGTTTTTTCCTCGTCCTCCAGCCCCTAATGAAGTCATCTGCAACCTGGGCAGGAGACAAGCAACATGATTAACTTTCCAAACAAGCCCAGCTAAAAACAGCATAGTAAGAACAGGAAAGATCCCATCTTAAAGCTAAGATTGCATTTTAAAACCCAGGAAGTTAAGAAGTTTCTTAACATATTCTCTAGCAAACAGACAATAACTCAGCCCACCTAGGGGGCAGGGCAGGTGGTGTTGATTGATATGTTCCCAGAGGGAAGCTGATATCCTGGGGAGGAATCAGACCAGTAAATTTCTTGTGTTAAATTAATTTTGCAGAATTACCTGGAGGACTGATAATAGAAGAGAAGAGACATAATGTCTCTCATCAAAGATAAACATCTTGAGACCACTTTACAAGTCTACACCCCCTAGCCCTTTGTCACATGCCTGAAAAATCCGCAAGCTTCTCCTCTCTGAGGTAGCCTGTACTTTCTCTCTCTTTAAGTGTGTAACTTTAAAGAAAACATTTCCTCTGCTTCATTATTGAGTCTCTGCCCTTCAATTCTTTGTTGCGGTGGGGACAAGAACGGAGGAAAATAAACAGTGCCCCCCTAATAGGTCCATGTAGGATTTAGCTTTATTATATTTAAAAATAGTTGAACTACTCTAACCTGGTGGTGTTAACTGACGTAGAGCAGGGTCATGGGGCAAACATCATGATGAATTTTTCCTGCCTATGATGAAAAATGCCAAGATATAAATAGTATAGTAAAACAGGAGGGACTCCATCTTAAGTCTAAGGTTCCATATTAAAAACCAGGGAGTTAGGAGGTAAGATTCCTAGCATACTTTATGGTAATCAGACAATAACGTATCTTATCTTAAGGCAGGGCAGGCAGTCCTAAATGATATGTCCCCACTGCTTGAGAGTAACCATTGTCTTGGAGAGGAACAGGACCAAGAAATTCCTCATGTTAAGTTTATCTTACAGAATATTTAGGGGACTATATGTTAGGGGGATGTTGTTTATTTTCCTCAGTTCTTGTCCCTGCCGCAACAAAAAATTGAAGGGCAGAGACGCAGTAGTGAAGTAGAGTAATAGTTTTACTTAAAGTTACTCACTTAGAGAAAAAGTGCAAGCGACTTCAGAGAGGAGAGGCATGCCCTGAAAGGTTTAAGTTTTATTTAAAGAGAGAGAATGTGTGGGTGATCTCATAGAGAGGTGCAAGCTGAAAGACTGAAAGTTTTATTTAAGGCAAAAAGGTACACAGTAGGAGAAAGGGGAATGTGGGCTGCCTCAGAGAAGAGGTGCACTGAAAGGTTTAAGTTTTATTTAAAGACAAAGTGCACACTCGGAGAAAGGGGAACATGGGCTACCTCAGACAAGAGGCATGCTGAAAGATTGGGAAAGTTCTATTTAACGCTATGCACTTAGAAATTGTGGGTGACCTCAGAGAGAGGTGCACCCTGAAAGTTTGGGGTTCCTTCCCCCTTTTAAGGATTTTTCAGGAATGTGACAAAGGGCTAGGGGTATGGACTTGTCAAGTGGTCCCAAGATGTTTATCTTTGATGACTCTTTTCAGTCTTTCAAGTAATTCTGCAAAATTAACACAAGAAATTTATTGATCCTAGTCCTCCCCAGGAGAGCAGCTTCCCTCTGGGCACATATCAATCAAGACGGCCTGCCCTGCCCCAGGTGAGCTGAGTTACTGTCTGTTTGCTAAAGAATATGTTAAGAATTTTAACTTAACTTCCTGGGTTTTAAAATGCAATTTTAGCTTTAAGATGGAATCTTTCCTGCTTTTACTCTGCTGTTTATATCTGAGCTTATTTGGAAAGTCGATTGTGATGCTTGTCTGCTGCCCAGGTTGCAGATTACTTGATAAAGGCTGGAGGAGGAGAAAAAAAACCAGCATATAGGTTAAGTTAAAGAATAAACTGGGCCTTTTAGCAGGCTAAGGTACATCTTACAATGGCATCATCTAAGTGACACAGTGAAGACATGGGCTGTGCTCAGATACCTTTCTTTATCTGGGGAACATTTGGACATTCCAAGTTACTCCTGGCCTTTGGAGCTTCAACTGATTAACTCATTAGCTCTGTGAGTCTTTTCTGACTCTCTAGTTTTATCTGGTTAACTCTTCCAGTCCCTTTTAGTGAGCTTTGCTGGCCTTAATTCTCTCTCCACCCCACTCATATATATCTATTTTCCTGCCTAACATATGGATGGTGACATAATGTCTCTCACTAGAGATAGACATCATGAGACCACAGGTCAAGCCTATGCCCCACTGCCCCTTTGCCCCATTCTTGGAAGCCTTAAAAGACAGAATCCTATGCCCTTAAGCACACCTCTCCTCTCTGAGATTGCCTGCACTCCCCTTTCTTCAAGTGTATATTTTGCCTTTAATAAAAAGTCTTCTTGATGCCCAACTTACTGTGTTTTGTCTCTGCACTCTTCCAAGCCTCTTGGAAGGTTAATAAGAGACCCCTTTCCCAGTGGTAAGCATCTTTGCTACGTCACTATTTCATTCAATTTTCTAGACTGAAGCACAAGTCTTCTCTCTCTCTGTCCTACTTCAGACAAGTAGGGAAGGGCTACTGAGAGCTCTGATTTGGGCTTGGAAGTTCCCATTACCCTGACAGAACGGCAGCTATAAGATCATGCTCTTTAGTAGTCTGCCCGAAAAGCTCCTTTCTTTGCCTTTGAAAAGTTCTCAGAACATAATCTCACTCCATCCAATGGCTCTGTGGCTCCCCCAGATCCTGGGGTGGGAGGTGCTTATCTCCCACACTGTGAAGATTCAAGTGGACACTGGGCACCTGGTCACCCTGGCTTCGGGAGTTGGCCAGGGATCTGCCCTCTGCCAAGCAGGGTTCAATGAATTTCCCTTTCCTCCCTCTGCTCTTCCTTGCTCTCTGCTGACTGTACGGAGGCTGCCATCCACTACTACTCTTGCTTTAATGAATTCCTTCCTTACCTACACTCTTCCATCCAGCCTGCTGGAGAATTCTTTCTCAATCAGAGTCAAGAACCCTTCCTCACCCAGGCTGAGCTTTCACCTGGTGTGCAGGGAGAGACGTCCCCAGTCGCAGCTGCCCCGCAATGCTACCAAGTCCAAGTTCCTGCCATTTTCTGTGCAACAGGCCAATGAGTGGAGAGACAGGGTATTGGGGCAAAGAAAGTGACCTTATTTGGAAAGTGGGGAGACCAGGAAGATAGGACATTCATGTCCTAAGCAAGCACCGTCTTATCTCAGGGTCGTCTGTAAGCTTATGTTAGGGAAGGGGCAGCAGGAGGGGGAGTGACTGAAGGCTGCAGACTTCTGGGTGCCAGCCAGGGTCTGGGGAGCACTGAGAACTGGTACAGTGTTCCTGTAAATCTCAGACAGGGCAATTATTATTTTTACATACATTTCCCTGTCTCCTGGAGGAGGCAAGCTCTGGGTACAGAGCAATTTGCTGGAATCTCAAACTAAGCAAAATTCCTTTGATGATGAAAATGACTACATACAGGGCTTCAGGGATGAGCAGAAACCCTTTTCCCTTTTCTTCCTCCTTTTTGCCCAAAGGTTGAGGCACTAAAGGAGATAAATTCAGTATAAAGGCAGGGAGGCCAACCTTTTCACTCGGTTACAGTGACAATTAGATGGTGAATGAGGCAGACCCACAGGGAGAAATCTCTTTCCTCTGTATCACCAGCCCAAGAATAAAAGGACCAGTTCCCTAATCCCTGATACCCAGCACATACACAAATGAGAGAAATCCCTTGAGACAATTATAAGATCTTTTGCCCAAGTGACAAATCATCTGACCCACATTTTTGCCTCACATCCCTGGAAAAGGGTAGGAAAATAAAAATGAGAGGAAGAGTATGGTACGTTTATCCAAATAGTCTCCCAGAGTCTCTTTGGTTTTAACTTCCAGCCTTAGAATTTTGCTAAGTTAAATTAAACCATGGGAATTCATTGGATTTCTAACATCATTTCCAAATTAAAATACTGAAACATTAATTGATAAACAAGTCTAAATTCATCTCTTTTGTCTTATTAGAGAGAAACTAAAGATAAATGTGGGTGTGT
The DNA here is from genome assembly GCA_032199065.1 of Smutsia gigantea. Classification (NCBI taxonomy): domain Eukaryota; kingdom Metazoa; phylum Chordata; class Mammalia; order Pholidota; family Manidae; genus Smutsia; species Smutsia gigantea. The sequence continues at coordinate 257,200 of JAVSCE010006231.1, forward strand.
TGGTAGGCATGTTTGGTACTTTATTAAAAAATTGTACTTAAAGAAGTGCACTTCTAGAAATTGTTAAATATATTCATAAATTTGCCAGTCTAAAGAATACTTCTGTAAAGTGTACAATAGCTTACAACCTAGTTTTCACTGGGAATTAGGTTTCTGAAAATAAAGGATTTTAATATATGTAATGAAATTACTAGAGTTAATAGGGAAACATCTCTGTGTGCAAGAAAAAGTAGAATGTATGCTTTTGGTAAAAGAAGGTATGAAGTAATATTGATTAAATGGATAACCAAGTATTGTTTCATAATGATTTGTGATCCTATTTAATTAAATGTTCAAGCTTTTGATATTTTTGACAACCTCAAATTTGAAATAAAGTCCTTTTACCTCTAGTTCACTCTGAGATTGTCCAGAGGGCCCCTGGGACATGTCAGAGGATTATTTTCTCCTCATAAAAGAGAGATACTAAACTAAGTAGGCTTATTTACTTGGAATGTTAAGTTATATGGGAAGCATGGTCAAATCAGAGATGTGAACCTTCCTAGACTACAGTTGTGTAGAAAGATATTACTGAAATAGATGTTCTAGAAATTACATGAAACTCCTAGAACTTGGTGTGCCCTGGTATGTCATCTCTTGTCATTGTAGTTATTGAAAAGTTACATGTCACAGAAATAATGGCATTTCCTTAGCAACTGCATCACAGTAAACTCTCACTGGACTTTGACCATGGCCATCTTTTAGTCTTTTGTCTTTACGGACAGTAACTGTGTTATTCAGATGCTTTTACAAATGTGTCCCTCCAAAAGGGCCTCATCTTCAAGGACATTCATGGAAAAGACTTTTGACGAAAACGGTTTTCTGATAACCTTAAAATCACAAGAAGGAACTGTGAGAATTTGTGGAACTTGTGCAAACACTGGATTCTGGCAGGACAAGAATTATTAACAAGGGCTTGGGAGGATGGAGCGAGATTATATTTTTATGATTATATTTCACATAATTTTGTATTACATTTATATAGATTATTATGATTTTTATGACTATTGTATAAAACCTTGCTGGTTCCCTATTGTTCGCTTTTCCAGATTAAAAAAAAATTTTCCCTTAAACCATCTATATCTTAGAGCAACTTGGTCAAATCTACCTCTGTAAACAAATAGGGAACATTTATCTTTTTCTCCCTACCTGATCCTTCTGGAATTCAGAAACTCAGTGAGTATTTTTATGTTGTTATGGCCTCTTATTTATTTAATACATTCAGTAAGGATCTGTCTTCCTTACAACAGGACACAGTTGGCAACTGGTTATATTATCAAGGCTTTGGCTGGAACATCATATTTGAGAGACAAGCATAGACTGAGATATGCCCAGACAGCTTTAGGGAACAAATGTTGCCTTTGTGGAGAAAATAAAGCCCTTGGAAAATGGGCCTTCTGCCTTGAGTACAAGTAAGGCAGCCTCACCAGGCAAGTGTTGCCTGAAATCAACATGGCTAGTGTATTAAGAAAGATGTGTATTCAGAGTCTTACAGAGGACAATGGCCCAGAAATAGTTAATCAGAGAAAGAGTTCTGATAAAGCCCTCAGCTCCTCTTTGTCTGGTGACAGTTAATATGCATTTTACAGCAGGGAACAAGCTACATTAATGAATGCATCAAAGCAGTGTGTCAAGGACACATTTGGTTCAGTATCCTAAAAGTACAGACTATGCACATTCTGGTGCTATGTTTGAGAGTTGGCAGGGGTTAAGACTGATAATTTTTTCCTAAAGAATTCTATCAAGGACATGAGAACCTGACTCCCATTCAGTTTGTTTTCCTTGATCGCTCAAGGCCAGTGGTTATTTCCTCTCTTTGGTCTTGGGTGAGGGGCTGCTGCAAGCCCGCTGACAGGTGAGAGTGGCTGCATGGGTCCCTCCAGTGCCACGCGGATGAGCTGTCCCGGCTGATTTAGGACCTCTGCAGGTCATGAGGCTTTTTTTCCTGCGGGACCAGTGTGCGGAACCATCAAAATTTCATTTTTATTTCACATAAGGAAGGTCACTTCTTGGCAGGCGCATGAACACCAGTATATTTTGGGAACCTTGAGATGAGGAATTCACCCAAACCCATGGGTGTGTCAGGTGAAGCCCAGTGGCAAGTCCTTGGCTTGGCTCTCCTGGCCTCAAGAGGCCGTGAAAAGTTCAAGCTGAGATTCCTCAAGAAAATTTCCAGCAAAGCAGATTTGAAAATACCTATAGGGCCGATCATGATTCTCACTGCATTTGTGTGAATAATAGGGCCAAGTGGTAGGACTTGAAGTGCAAACAAATGATTATCTTTGGTAAAAATGAGGATGAAATTAGAAAAATTAGGTTCCATTAACACAACTCTTCGGATTTAGATTCTAGTTCTGATTGTCTTTGAGGCTTTGTTGTTTGCTCATAAACTAGACTGGATCCTGAATTTCTGATTCCCTCGAACATCTGGCTATGACTTCCCACACTAACGCCCCAATTTTCTCCCATCCTTTTGACTTGGGATCATTGAGAAGCAGCTCTTTGTCCAGACGCCCTGGAAACTGCAGCTACATGACTTGGTGTAAATTTCAGGGAAATTGCCACAACAGCCCATGTTTAGACAACCTCTGTGCTTTTTGCTGTGTGGGCCGCCCAGAAAGACCACCAGAGACATTCAGACCACAAACCAAGAAAGTCTGTCAGATGCCACCATCTACCATCATGCTGTTTGAAGACACTTCGGCCTGACATCCAAAAACATTCTCCCTGGCAGCGCCCCGACACAGGGCTTATAACTCACTCCAAGCATGAACTTTTACTTTTCTTTTATTTCCATAGAAATGCCTCTTATTAAGTACTAGATGGTGTGCACATCACAAACCTAACTTTGAGAGCACCCCTGCAAGACTGCCTCCTGACACAAGGCACAGTGGTTCACTGAACTGACCTACTTTCAAGGCTGACATCGGTTCCTGAGATATGAAACCATCTGTCAGTGTGGCTTCCGGATGTGATACTCCTTTTAAGTTTCAAAGGCAGGACTGAAGGGGTTCAGAGCAAGCCTCCCCAAAATGTGATCCTTTGGCATGTTTTGAGTTGACTAGTGTGAGTTGAGGGCAACCGACACCCAGCAGGCTCAGAAGCTGTTCCCCAGCCTTAAATACCTGGATGAATCTAATTTGGGGGTCTTTCCAGAATACGAGTCTGTCCAGAGATGAATTTTATCGGGGTGGCCCACCTGGGGGGCAGGCAAACATCCACAATTGGATCACTGACTGTAGGCTCTGCCTGCTGCCCTGCGGATGGCCCTTGTCCTCCCTCTGGAGCCCCAGGCCCCGTCCCACTCCCCAGCTCTTGACACACACAATTCGCTTTACCTTTCTGTCTTTGGGCCTCTGGTGTGTGGGGTTCCCACATGTATGAAATGACACTGGATTCTGTCCTGTGCATCTGCCTCACATCTATCTGATCCATAGACCAGTGAGAAGGACTCTCAGGCAGAAGGGTAGAAGAAGAGCTTTCCTCCTTAACAGACATCACAGGAAAAGAAAGCAAAAACCCCAAAAGCAGTGAGATTTGAGAGTTTATGTGCCCTCATAACAGGGGCAGGGGTGTGGGGCTGTGGGCCAGCAGGGGAGAGAAAATGGCTTTTAGGAAAGCTGGTGGCCCTTGGGAGAAGGCACAGGAGGCACGATGGCATGTGACAGCCTTGTCTGAGCGTGGGGTGGACATCTCCCCTGCGAGGCGCCGACCTTCCTCCATTGATGAAGCCCCCAGAAAGGGGTTGATGGCCACTGAACTCCATTTGGGGGATCAGTCTTTAGGTGGGCGAGTGGAGTCCAGAGAGCCTCTCCTGGCAGCTGCTGTTTCTCAAGTGCCTGCAGCTCAAAATCATCAGTATACCAAAGCAGCAAGTTTTGGGGTGGGTGTCCTGAACTTCAGTGGCTATGGCATTCATCCTGAGGACACAGCAGATCCATCACTTAGGGGCTGTAGGTTTAGGGAGGACGCCATTTGGGTGTGCGGCAATACTGGCCACAAGCTTTGCAGGGCCCAGGGCTAAATAAGAATGTGGGCATCTCATCCGGGGAGATTCCGATTTCCCTCATGGCCACAGCAGGGCTTCTGGCAGGGCAGAGGCACTGCCAGGGAGGCTGGATGCCGGCCCTGGGTGCCCCTCGTCCCACGGGCCATGAGCCCAGAGGAGAGGATTGTAACCCCAGAGGGAAAATATTTTCCCAGCCCGGTGAAAAATACTTTTGAACCGAAATCAGTCAAAGGGAGAAATAAAGTGGGAGAAATCCGTTTATTGCTTACAGGCAGTCGTCCACTTCTGCTCGCCCATGCCTCGCAACCCGGCTGCAAAAAAAGACCCCACTCAGTGCCTCTGGTCCAGATATGCCCTCACTCCTCTGCGTAATCACCTATTGATATGGAGATGCACCAAGGCCAGGCGAGAGAATCTGGAAATATTGCAGTTTTACCCCCCCGGATCCTCGCTGCCTGTGCCACCCACAGGCCCTTCATCCCACTCTAGTCCAGCAATCACATCCCGGAGGTGGGGATGAGTGAAGGACAGGCGGCCACATTGTGGAGGTGACACAGGATGGTGAGACCCAACCTGGGAAGCCATGGCAGGCATGGATGCATGGTGTGGGCTGCACAGCTTGCAGGATGCGTTATTCCCATGTTTCCATCTCGGCGAACCCCCCCCCCCCCACGTGCACGCACGAGGCACAACTCCCCCACCCCTTGGCTGCTGAGTGGCATGGCCACACCTGGGTGCACTGCAGGCACCCCAGACCTGGGGCCCAGGCGAGAGGCTGCCCAGGCTTCCCCAACCGGCCCAGGGTGCTGGTTGCCTGCTTTGCCACAGTGACCCACCCCTCCCCTTGTGTATATCCTATCTTTCTCTTATTTCCTGTCTAGGAACAGTAATAGAAATACGTTAAGGAGTGTCGAAAGTGAATCCAGTGACTGCCAGCAGTGTTGGAGGTAGAAGTGTTAAAACTCTGACAACTGGCCCCAAGTGGAGTCGCTTATGCTAAATCCCACATCACCAAATGAAGATTTCACCTCCTGACAGTTTATCAGTTGGAGCCTAATGAGAGTTGGACTCATTGTTGATCCTGTCTATGAAAAATTCATTAAAATCATTTTGAAAATAAAGACAGCGTTTATTTGAGCCAAACTTTTAGGACCCAGGCAGGCCTGGAAAGGTGTAACTCCTGCGGTTGGGGATGGGGTGGGGTATGGGATATGTTCTCATCTGCCTGGAGACAAGGAAGAAGCACAGCCGCTCAAAGGGGTGCATGTCACTTATGTAAGATGCGTTCTGCAAAGGAGAGCCAGGGCATTGATATTCTTGTTCTGGGGGAAGCTCTGTGGAAAGGCAAACATTTTTGCCCATCTTTTAGCAGGAATTAGGATACCAACTGTATGGCTTTTCAACTTAGGTAACAGATGGCATTACAGAGTTGGAAAGCTTAAGTTTTCATGGTGGCCAGTTTGAGACTCCAGGAGTTAATGAGGCCTTGAAACCTTATGATGCTGCAGTTCTTGTTCACGGAGAAGAAAAATGAAGCTCCGCGGACCAGCAAGGTAAGTAGGAAAGAATTTTATTTATGAGTATAAGTATGCAACTCCCAACATAGGCTGGGAGGGCACAGGAGAGTCCAAGCTTATGTAGCGTATAGGGGGTTATATACCACACACTTGGCTGAAGTGTTTATTTTTTATTAGCTCTTAGTTGAGGCACAACTTGGGTTCATCCTATGTTAAGGGCATCTATAAGTGAAGTCTACCTAGTGATAAATGCGTCAGTACAAGAAAGTACATGTGTCAGTGTCAGGGCTCCCTTTCTTTGTCTGCCCCTTGTTTGGCACAGACATCCTGCTTCAGATGCCCTTGTCCTACTCTTGTCTACCATGATCCCTCCTGTCTCACTTAGACCCGAGAAGTCTTTTCGGTGGATCCTGGTGGGCTCCCAGGAAAAGTTGTCCCCTTCTTGTTTGTTTCCTTTCCTGTTCTGAGAACTTGGCTTAGTAACCAGCAGGTTGCGGGTGCCCAAAACTAGTGCTGGAAAGAAATGTGAGTTGTATTCCATTTGCAGCAAGGGTCCTGATGAATTTGCCCGCCCCCAGGGGCCTTGTGTGTCATCCTTTTGGTTGTTTTTGGGGTGCCACTGGACCTTGGGAGGCTCGTTATGTTTTGCATCTTCTTTGGGGACACCTCTGGCATCCAAGGGGTTCCTCCATATTGCCAGGAACATTTAGTGTTTGTCCCAGCTGACATCTGACAAGATATTTGAAAAGTTTTTGTTTTCTAAATAAAAGGAGCTCTTTGGTGATAGCAGAGCCTATGTTTCAGGCCTCCCCGAAGCTAGAAAGAAACTGTGCACCCAGAGGGTTAGGAAAACATTCTGAAGCCTTTGTGGAAGCGTTCACTGACACATTGCAAAGGGGCACAGACTTACTGACAGTTTGGCTGTCCTGGAACAGGGTCCTAAACCAGTCGGCTAGCACTAGTGAGGTCATCTGCCTGACAGTCCCCAGAGAGGGGAGCCATCAAGAGCAGTGACCCCCGCATGGCCTGTGAGTGGGACTCCAGCAGTGGGAGGCCCCTGACTTTCCCTGTCCCTGTGATGTGGGGGCTGCCTTCCCGCTCCCAGAACCATCCCGGGACACAGCCTTGAGGTGCTGACGTGGTGTTGGGACCCTCCGGATAGTACATGTGACTAAGTCCATTAAGGCTTTTATAAATCTTTAAGATCTGGCAGGCGGTGGAGGAGCAGCTTGGCATGGCAGGGCCCTTGCTTACTACCCCTGCCGCCTACCCCCACCACCCAGGAGTGGCTGCCTCTTTCCTTGGTGTCCCCTGCCCTCCACAGACCAACCGGTTTCAGATCATACCTGGGAAGCTCCTGAGCGGCCTGCAGGCCGCTGTCCCCTGCCCTCCCCTGACGGAGAGCAACCTTGCCACGACCAACCTGATTTCTTGGTCCTTGTCACTGAAGTTGAGTCACCAAACATGATGACAAGGTTTTGAAGAAAGGAAAGGATAGTTTATTAATTTGCCAGCAAATGAGGGAGTGGCAGGCTGGTACCTTAGAGAGCCGCTGTCTTTCTGAAGCACCAGCAAATGGGGTCTTTAAAGAGGCCATGGTGTTTGTGACCACAGTTATGGTCACACGGAGTAGCAAAGTGCAAGGGTCCAAGCAGGCATTCTGCCCCTGATTCTTATCCAGGTTGTTATTCTTTTTTTTTTGTATTAAGGTATCATTGATATAGAATCTTAGAAAGATTCACATGAGCAACACTGGTTATTACATTCATCCATATTATCAAGTCCCCACACAAACCCCATGCAGTGCTTAGTAAGATGATGTAGAGTCACTACTTGTCTTCTCTGTGCTGTGCTGCCTTCCCCATGCCCCCCCTACATTATGTGTGTTAATTATAATGCTCTTTAATCCCTTTCTCCCTACCTCCCTACCCACCCTTCCCACCCCCTTCCCTTTGATAACCGCTAATCCCTTCTTGGAGTCTGTGAGTCTGCTGATGTTTTGTTCCTTCAGTTTCACTTTGTTGTTATACTCCACAGATGAGTGAAATCATTTGGTACTTGTCTTTCTCTACCTGACTTATTTCACTGAGCCTAATACCCTCCAGCTCCATCCATGTTGTTGCAAATGGTAGTATTTGTTTTCTTCTTTTGGCTGAATAATATTCCATTGTGTGTATGTACCACTTCTTTATCCATTCATCTACTGATGGACACTTAGGTTGCTTCCATTTCTTGGCTATTGTAAATAGTGCTGCGATAAACACAGGGGTGCATATATCTTTTTGAATCTGTGATCTTTTTTTCTTCCAGTAAATAGGAGTGGAATTCCTGGGTCAAATGGTTATTTCTATTTTTAATTTTTGAGGAACCTCCATACTGCTTTCCACAATGGTTGAACTAATTTACATTCCCACCAGCAGTGTAAGAGGTTCCCCTTTCTCTGCATCCTCACCAGCATTTGTTCTTCCTTGGCTTTTGGATATTGGCCATCCTCACTGGTGTGAGGTAATATCTCATTGTGGTTTTCATTTGCATTTTCCTGATAATTAGTGATGTAGAGCATCTTTTCATGCACCTGTTGGCCATCTGTATTTCTTTTTTGGAGAAGTGTCTGTTCAGATCATCCATTTTTTAAATCAGGTTATTTGGTTTTTGGGTGTTGAGGCATGTGAGTTCTTTATACTTTGGATATTGACTCCTTATTGGATATGTCGTTTACAAATATATTCTCCCATATTGTAGGATGCCTTTTTGTTCTATTGATGGTGTCTGTTAGTCTGGGGAAAGGAAATCCCGGGGCAAAATACCTCTAAAAACCGAAATCAGTCAAAGGGAGAAATCAAGTCTAAAATCTGTTTATTGCTCACAAAACTGCAGTCTGGCCCATCATTCTCTCCTGCTCGAGCAGCAGCAAAACCGACCCCCCCCCTCACCCCTTAGGTACAGATAAGCCCTCCGTTGCCCAGGTAATTATCCATTGATATGGAGATGAACTTCTCTCCACCCCTCTGGAAAGATGCAAATGAACTAAAGCCACACTTCTTTCCACCTCTGAATGCCTGTTGATATGCCGATGTACCAAAGCCAGGTGAGGTATTCTGGAAATGTTACAATTTCACTCACCACAGTGTCCTTTGCTGTACAAAAGCTTTTTAGTTTGACGTAGTCCCATTTGTTAATTTTTGTTTTTGTTTCCCTCGCCTGAGGAGATGCTTTCAGGAAAAAGTTGCTCACGTTTATATTAATTTTTACCTATGTTTTCTTCTAAGTTTTATGGTTTCATGACTTACATTCAGGTCTTCGATCTATTTCGAGCTTACTTTTGTGTATGGGGTTAGACAATAATCCAGTTTCATTCTCTTACATGTAGCTGTCCAGTTTTGCCACAGGTTGTGTAACTCCGGGAAGGGGAAATTCCGGGGCAAAATACCTTAGAAACTGAAATTCGAAGGGAGAAATAAAGGTTAAAACCCGTTTATTGCTTACAAGCAGGAGTCCCACCTCTCTCTCCTGCTGCGGCAAAAGCACGCTAATCCTCCCCCAACATCTCCGGTCCAGATAAGCCCTCGCTCGCCCAAGTAATTATCCACTGATACGGACATGGACTACTTCTCTCCAACCCTTGGAAACACCTGTTGATATGGAGATGCACGCACTAAAGCCAGGCGAGAGATTCTGGAAACGTTGCAATTAAAAAAATTGTAATTTATCCAGAATCTCTCGCCTGGCTTTAGTACATATTTATATGAACAGCTCAAGGGTGGAGAGAAGTATGGCTTTAGTGGATTTGCATCATTCCTCCGGGGTGGAGAGAAGTTCATCTCCATATCAATGGGTAGTTGCCTGGGCAACGGAGGGCTTAGGGCAACGGAGGGCTTATCTGTACGTGAGCCTATCCGGCAAATACGGAAGCTGCCGCTTGTTACGCTGCGCCGGAGAGGGCCGCCGCGGGGAAGGTACCGCCCCACCTCTGCACATCCTGCCCTGCCTGCAGTCTGCGCCCCCGCCACTGCACGTCCGGAACCCCCCACCTCCGCCCCGCCCGCAGTCCGCACCCCTGCGTTCTGCAGCCTCTCCCGCCGGAGCCCCATCCGCCGTGCTGGACCCCAGCGCCAAGCTAGCCCTGAGGTTCTCTGGGGTCACTGCCCGCGTGCCTCCGTCCTGCCCAAAGACCCCGGCGCCAGCCCGCGTTCCGGATGAGACCGGGAAAGACGGGGGCAGCCCCTGTCCAGTTAGAGCAAGATAAGGGCCCTGAGAAGGACAAACAGGATGCATACTTACTGAGGACCTTGGGAATGTGAAAAACTGGAGACTTGCAGCTGAAACAATTCAACAGTGTGTAAGAAGGTTCTCACTGAATCTCTGTGATAGAGACCCATTTTTACGGACCATGAAGTCATAGCTCACTGTAGCTTGACCAAGGCGTGCTAGTTAAAATTAGAAACGACCTTTAGGATGATTGGTTAAAATACAGCTGGCATTCTGACAGACACCTATAGAAAATAAAGAACTTCTCTCCCAGCGGAAGCAACAGGCCCCCTAAGTCTGAGTCCATAAATAGCAGCCTTGCCTTTCTGAGTATGTGCCTGGGAGTTCTGTATCTTTACTTCTGTCAATAACAAGCCTCTTGCTTGCTTACCTACCTTGAGCGTTTGCAAAGTTCATTCTTTGGCCATAAACAAGAACCCCTTCTGGGGGCTCGCCTGGGATCTCTCCCTGTTATCAGCTGCCTAGAGGGCAGCCGCCATTCCCTACGACTCTCGCTTTTACGAATTCCTTACCTACACTCGTCCAACCTGCTGGAGAATTCTTTCTCGTCCAGAGTCAAGACCCCCGCCCCTCTCCAGGCCGAGGTTTCTCCGAGCGCTTCACCTAGTGCTCAGGGAGCGACCTCCCCAGACGCAGCTGCTGGGCCACAAGGACACAGCGGCCTGATGCAGGACTGGCCTCTCAAAGCCACCCACGGTGCCGGCTGAGTGATTGGTGCTGCTGCCCCAGAGCCCATGGCTCTTCTTTTGGCGCCTTAGAAGGCAGGATTTGGGGACATGGAGCCTTTCCAACACCTTGGGGAGAGGGAGCGTGTGGGCAGGGGGAGGATGGTGGGGCGTATTTGGAGGCCTAGTTCCACAGATGTAGATGCATTAGGCAGGAAAATAGTTATGAGCGGGGTGGAGAGAGAATAAGGCCAGTAAAGTTCAGTAAAGGGGACTCAAAATATTGACCAGTTAAAACTAGAGAGCCAGAAAAGACTCACAGAATTAATGAGCTAATCAGTTAAAGCTCAAAAGGCCAGGAGCAACTTGGCCTGGAATATTTAAATATTCCCCAGATAAAAGTATCTGAACACAGCCTGTCTTCACTGTGCCAGTAGACAATGCCATTGTAAGATGTACTTTAGCCTGATAAAAGGCCCAGCTTATTCTTTAATTTAACCTATATGCTGTTTTTTTCCTCCTCCAGCCCCTAATAATCTGTAACCTGGGCAAGAGATAAGCATCATAATTTAGCAAACAAGCCCAGCTATAGACAGCACAGTAAAAACAGGAAAGATCCCATCTTAAAGCTAAAATTGCATTTTAAAACCCAAGAAGTTAAGAATTAAGATTAACATATTCTTTAGCAAACAGACAATAACTCAGCCCACTTTGGCGTTGTTTGCAGTCTTGATATGTTCCCAGAGGGAAGCTGCTATCCTGGGGGAGGAAACGGGTCAGTAAATTTCTTGTGTTAAGCTAATTTTGCCGAATTACCTGGAGGACTGATAATAAGAGATGTAACGTCTCTCATCAAAGATAAACATTGTGGGGCCACTTGATAAGGCCACACACCTAGCCCTTTATCACATTCCTGAAAAATCCTGAAAAGGGGGAACTCCCAAACTTTCAGTGTGCTCCTGAGGTCACCAGCACTAAATGCGTAGCCTTAAATAAAACTTTCTCAACCTCTCAGCGCCTCTTCTCTAAGGTTGCCTGCGCATTTTCTCTAAGTGTGCAACTTTAAAACTTTAACTCTGCTTTACTACTGTGTCTCTGCCCTTCAATTATTTGTTGCCATGAGGACAAGAACTGACGAAAATAAACAATGCCCCCCTGACAGGAGAATGAGGTGCTGCCAGGTCTCCCTGACGGGCTCCTTCCAGGCAGGGTGGAGGCTTCCCTCCCAGTATTTGCAGCCTCAGACCTGTGCCCAGCATCCTCTCCTGCTGGGTCACCAAATCCTTTCTAGTTTTTAAGTGCAAGTTTGCTTGTCTAGAGAAGTAACAATGCCCAGAATTTCTCCCACATAGGGATGGGCTCAAGGAATGACCAGGAGTTGGGAGGACAATGGCCAGTGGCTGGTGCTAAAAACAAAATTCAACCAGGTCAATGTGAGGATCTAATTGGCTTTATTAAATGATTCACAGATCAGGCGGCAGTGCCTCTGGCAAGTAGATACCCTACCCAGGCTACAGGAAAGGTTTTTAAATGCAAAGAGAACATTAAAAAAAAAAACACCACCAGAATTATTAGCAAGGAATGCACTGTTAGACAGGAAAGCCACCTAAGGGGGAAGCGCCTCCCTGGGGATTCTCTCTGGCAAACTCCACTTGTCTGGTTAAAGGTTACACTTCTGAGGGTGTTGGAACTGCAATCAGATTGGGCATTGTCTGGTATCTGGGGGCCCTGACTTTAAGGGACTCCACTACAGAGCTGCAATTTTTTTTTTTCCAATTCCTACTTCGGTCAGGCTCCCAGCTTCACAGAGAGGTGTAACCAAAACTTCAGGCTGAGTGCCTTTCCCATCTACCACTGCACTGGGTGGTTCCCGTGGCCCCCGCAGACCTTTGGGTGGAATCCAGTCATGACATTTCTGCTCAGTCTCTCTGACACCGTCATCTCAGGCCCGCAGTGTTTACATGGGTCACCCCAGGGACATCACACACTTGGGGTTAGCGGCTGCAGACAAGCATCGAAAGCTTTTGAGAGAAAATGATGTGCCAGGGACATTACTGTAACTCTAGGCAGTAATCCCAAATGTTTGGGGTACACTTTGCAGCCATAGTTAGATACCCAAGCATGGGTCAGCCGTGTACTAGCCACCTAGGCATTCGTGGGTCCAAGGAGGATCCACAAAGACAAAGGCTCTCAGGGCATAAACCTTCACTAGGATGGCGCTGTTGATGGACAGGTAGTTTGCCAGACAGCCGTCTGAAAGGCAAAGGTTAGCCCCTTAGCAAGGGCCTAAGAGATACAGACAATGGCATTATCTTTACAGGCTGAGGTCACAGGGAAGGAAATACAAGGAAGAGGGAAGGGGTTTGTGTTCAGGTTAAAATATGAGGTCTTGAGCTGGCATCTTGGGAGGAAGCCGTCTACACCATTGTCAGCTTCTTCTCTTCCTCGCTACTCTGAATTCAGAGGTGTCGGGGTCTGTATAGGACCAGGTGCAGGGGAAGCCACCTGCAGTGGAGATGTGCATCCAAGACTCAATGCCTTGTCTTATGTGGCAGTGTCCATGGTCAGGAGCACCAGGTAAGGTGTTTTCCAAAGGGGCTTGAAGCTGATTTCTCTCTAATGGCATTTCCCAAACACCTAGTCACCAGGCTCCAGACTGTAACAGGCCCCAGACTGTAACAGGTCCCTGTGACCTAGGATCTGGGAAGGCTTCATTCACCTGCTGATGACAGGGCTTGAGCATAAAACATTAGGTGCTTGAGGAATAGCCTGAGCCAAGGTACCAGAAGGGTGGGATACAATAGACACCCATCTGCTGAGAAGTTTGCAAGGCTTTCCTGAGGGTATGTGATGTGCCCAGTGAAGTGGGTGCTCCCACTCTGGAAGATTACAGAAACTGTACCCCAAGTGGGGGCCCACGTTTTCTAACAGTTTCTTTGTTACCAAGAGTACAGCAATCTTCCAGCAGGGGAAAGCTTCCGACCTTCCAGAAAACACACATATGGTAACAAGAACATATTGATAACACATACTAAGTGGCCACACTGAATGAAGTCCACCTGCAGGTGTTCAAAGGGTCCATAGGGAGGGGGTAATAGCAGAACTTGCCAGGGAGCTGGGAAGAACCAAGTAGCCCTCTTTGGCTTCCCCATAGCCCTGACTGTTCATTGATTTTACAACCTGATTTTTTTGATTCAGGAGCAGATGGCTGCCCTGTTGCAAGGACATCAGGATGGCAAAAGTCTAGCAGTGAGGGGCCATGTTTTCATAGGAGCAGAATGGACTTCACCTTTAGATTGTTGCTGCTTTTGTATGAAAACTGACTGGGGCATTTCCCTTCTTTGTACCTTTTTACTGCAAGCACATGCCAACTTCTCTTGCAAGCAGAGATGTTTTCTTTCCCCTTATTATTTCTAGAGGTTTTAATTACTTGTGAGAATCTCAAACTTTCAGAGACCTTAATTTCTGGTGAAAAGTAAGCATAAACAATTGTGAACAGTCTGTTACACCAACATTCTTTAGATTGGCAAATTTGTGAGTACCATTCCACAATTTCTAGAGACATATGCTTTTTCATAGTGCAATCCTTCAACAAAGTACAAAACCTATTTACCAAATACATTCAAGGTTACTGTTAGTTTCTGAGGCTTATTTCAGCAACTAATGTTTCAGCATTCTATCTTATTTAGAAATGATCTAGATATCCAATGAATTTAACTGAAATCATCACTCAACCTAGGACTACTTTTTGGAGGTTTCAGGTTACCAAAAATATTGTGCAAGCTATTTTGAGGTAAAAGTCTTATCGTACCCAAGTAATTGTTGCCACATTTTGTAACAGATGACAAGGGCTTGTTCCTAGTAACCCTAGGTGGAATAAAAGCATACACACTGCTGGTAGCTGTAGAGACATGTCTATTTGTATTAAACCAACGAACTTAAGCTGCCTTTTATTTACCAAAAATGATCTGAGACCATAAGAGCTTGAAAAAAACATGTGTTCATTTCTATCACGTCTGAGATTTAAAATGCTTAATTTACAAACACTTATCTTTAAACTAATTAAAAGAGCTCTAAGCAACACCGTCCAGGGACAGAAAAACACCACATCATGTATATAAAGACACACCTGAACATTATAGACACGACTCAAACGGGGATGTCAGTTATTGGTATTTGCGGAGAAGACACTTAAGATTTGTATTTCTCCTTGACAAGCGAGGGCACTTTGGGGTAAGGGTACTTTTATAGAGGTTGTGTTTTTAAAAGGCCTCATGATCCTTTTTCTGAGGATGATCTCAAGGAGTTTCAGATGTACTTGGTTATGTTTCTAGGGCTGTGCTTAAGGGTTTCGCAAAGATTTGTAAGGTAAGGGTGGCTGCTTTTAACTTCTCAAAGAATTGTATGTTAAATGACGTCATAGGCTGATGCACTTATCCAACTACATTATCCTCCATTTAAAAAAAGTTGCGGTACATACAATAAAACGCACAAATGTTGATGTACAGCCTGATACACTCACATAAGCCATGACCAGGGTCAAGGTATCAGACATTCTAACCTGCCTCCCAAGGCCTCACCCCACCCCCACAGAAACCATCAGTCTCTTCTCTGTGGTTATGAATCTATTTGTTTTGTTTCTTTCGTTTTTTTTTCCTACCTAAGCTCTAATTGACACTATGGGGAGAAGGCTTAAAAAAAAATTCTATCAGTTTCTAATCTGACCAACTTCTTGACTACAGAGCTACTTAAAAAAAAAAGAAAAGAAAAGACAAATTCTTTTGAAATATCTTCATTGTTCAGCTAGGATGAACAGTAAATATTCTTGGCAGTATTGAGTAACTCCCCAAAAGAGTGTCAGGGATACCACCTTCCCAAGATCAGTCAGAGTTGCTCCCAAACAGGGTCAGAAGAAACCAACAAGGTCCATGTCCTAGGCAGGCCGAGAGCCAGGTCCCATTCTTAGGATGAGAAAAAAGGCAGGCAGGCAGGCACAAAGGGAGCGACAAAGCCCTAGTGCTCCCTGTGACAGATGGGACCAAGGACAACAGGTCAGGATTTGAAGGAAGAGACACGTGAAGTGTTAGTTTCCTCTCTCTGTTGGGCACTACAGAGATGCAGATGGATTGATGCTACTAAGAATTTTCACCTTCTGCTGGCTTCAGCCTGTTTTCCCGGCAGGGTGTCCATAAGGCCATCAACTTACTTTAGAGTGGAAAACAACTCCAAGTATTACTCCAAAGAGAAATCAAAGACGGAAAGAGTGGGAGCAGCCAGTCTTAAACATTTTTTGTTTTAGGTTCCTCCTATCTTCAATTTTGCATTAGTTCTTTGCTGTGAAAACTTGTAATGCAGCTGTTCTGGAATTCTGAAGGCTGAGCTTTTTAAGCGCATTTGGAACATTCCTCCTTCTGCAGTGTAATCTGGGGGCTGGCAGCAGTTAAGATGATTGCTGCCCATGAGCTAGCTGAACCCACCCTTCCATCCAGTCGTGTCTGCATGCATTTTCCGGAGGTACCCTTGTATATACCTTCTCGGGTGAAAAGGGCACCCTGGCCTTTACTCAGTCAGCAAGTCCCACCCAGAGAGGGGTACAATGGGCAGAGGAGAGGGAGCTGTGCTGGAAGCTTTCTTCCAAGCTACCTGGCACTCGAGCTTGAAGTTGATTTTGGCAATGACACTCCAATCACAACAGTTTTTTCCAAGATTCACTTGGCTAATTGGGCATTGAACCCTCAAAAGGTGGCACTGCTGGCCACCAGAAAGTCTCTGTCCCTTTCCCACAGTCAGGATGACTGGGGCTCCACGTGGGGACTCTCACGGGAGCTGGTCCGGCTTTGTGGAGGCCCTGGGCCCCATATTTTCCTCATCAATCCTCAATGCTATACAGCAGCGGAAAGGCAGCTAACAATTGACAATGCCTTTCAGTTTTCCTGATCAATGCGGGGCATTCTCTTTTCCAGTGTCCTTCCTGCTTGCAGTAGGCACACTGCGACGGCTTCACCTTCATGTGGCCCTGAGACCTGGAGTTTCGGGGCCCTGGGGCCCTTACCTTGGGTTGGGCACTGCCTGGAGGGCCTTGCTGAAGCGCAAGCTGTCTCAGGACTTGCCTCAACTCTTGCGTGGCCGCAGCAGCCTGCTGTTTCCTCCTCCGTTGCTCCTTCTGCTGCCGAACCTGGTCTCGGTTGATGAAGACCTGAAAGGCAATCTCGACCAACCGTGAGGTAGGCATGCCTACGGCACCGTCTACCTTCTGAAGTTTCTCTTTTATGTCATGGGAGGCATGGGCTATGAAAGTCATGTTCACCATCTTGGAGTGTTCTGGGGCCTTTGGGTCTATGTCTACATGTTTCTGATAGGCCTCCAAAAGCCTGTCCAGGTAACTGAAAGGATTCTCATCAGCTTTTTGCCAGACTTCTAGGACCTTATTAAAGCCCCCTTTACGGATTCCGTTCCTGAGCCCCTTCAGTATACAGCCTCTGTAATGCTCCAGTTTATGTATGTCTTCTACGTCTCTAAGACTCCAGCAAGGATTGGTGGCTGGCACAGCCAAGGACCCAGGGGTCCTCACGAGGCTGTAGGGGGCTTCTGCGTGCATCCTATCTGCCTCAGCGCGGGCCTCCTCTACAACCATCCTACGTTCTTCCACTGTGAGGAAGGTGGCCAGGAGGGTTTCGATGTGTGCCCAAGTGGGATTGTACACAGCAAAGATGAAGGCAAAGAGGTTTTCCATCTTTGCGGGGTCATCCCGGTAAGCAGGCATACTTAATTTCACACGAAGTAGCTCCGGCATAGAAAACTGGGTGCATAAGAAGCTGAGGCCTGGGGGCTGCCTGTTCATATGCACTCCACTGGTTGGCGACTGCCTTGAGGGATATTGCTCTACTTGAGTTTGAGTGAGCCCCTGGCCATGTTGGCAAACCTGGGTGATATGGGAGGGCATTGTTCCTTGTCCTGATAAATGTGGGACCAGCTGTCTGCTGGTGTCTGCTCCACCGGCTGGCAACTGCCTTGAGGGATACTGTTCTACATGACTTTGGGTGTTCCCCTGGTGACACCGGGAAACTTGAGATGAGGTCTTTCCTTGTCCTGATAAATCTGGGGCTGGGGCTCTGGGGCCTCCTGATGGGGGTGGAGAGGCAGCGGGAATTGGCTTAACTAGAGACTTATTTTCCTTATCACTGGAGTCAACAAAACTCCGATTCTTTTGAGGCTCTTCTTTCTGAACCATGTTCTTGGGATTCTCTTGCTTATTTTTATTTTCACACAAAGACAGAAAAGCCTGAACGTACAACATTTCATCCCATTTTCTCTCTCTTTTGCAAAACAGAAATAATTGCAAAACAGTATTGTAGTTCAACGAACCATTTTTGGGCCATTGCTCTCCCGAATCCAGGGAGTAGTTTGGCCAAACAACGTTACAGAAGAACGCCATCTTTTTCTTCTTCATGGGCTTGTGGTTATACATTGCCCAATGCCGGAGGACACAGTCCAAAGGGCTGCCCCGGGGCGTGGAGTTCTTGTTGCCCATTCTTACCTAGATAGGTGCTGCAATTCTTGGCGGGTCAGACCAACCCAAACTACCGAGTCCCTCCGGGAGCCTGGAACCCCCTCCCTGTCCAAGTCTCCTAAAGGTCCAGCGAACAAAGAGTATGGGGGGGGGTCGGTCACTTGCACCAGGTCGCTCACCCAACAGACGGCTTCCAAACGCAGTACAGCAAAAGGCTCCGAAGACAAACAGCAGGTCGGGCGGAAGGGCGGGGATAATCACCGAGCCCAAGCCCAGGCTGGTGCCCAGATTCCGGCACGGACTGGCGAGCCTCGGGGAAAAATGTCCAGGAAGCGCTGAAGGTTCTTCGTGGTCGCCAGTTAGGGAACCCACGGGGGTGGCCCTTGGCCTGCGATTATCGGAGCGCTAATCAGAAAAACATACCTCCGCAGAAAAAAGAATTTACAACCAAGGGGCAGGAACGAGTCTGGCTTAAATAAGCCTCCAAGCACGTACTTTTTCAGGAAGTGGGCTTGGTAGGAGGGACTGGAGTCCCGAGCACTGGGGGAGGGGACGGAAAGTTTGGAAAGTAACTCGGGCATGCGCAGCTACCACCCCACCCCATCGTCTGCGTGGTGGCAGGTGCACCCTGGGTTTTGGCTTGAGGCCACCTGAGCACGTTTGCGGGTACCTAGCCTGGAGGGGCACCTGCACTCCGCGCGGCTACCCAGTCGGCGGTTTCTCAAATCCGCTCACCCCACGCGAGCGCTGCGAAGACGAAGGATGGGCGGAGTTTGCAGCTCAGGTCCTAGCAGCTCGCAAAAAGATGTGTAAGATGCACTCTTCAAGTAATAAAACTACCGCTAGTCACGAGTCATTTAATGGTCGCAGTAAGGTTTCGGGGAGTGAGGACGCCGGCCCGCCTACCGGCAGGAAGCACCACTGCCAGGACCCTTTCTGTAGCACACCGCTGCCAGGACCTGTGGATGGACCGCACATCTGCCAGGGCCTTTCCTGCAACACTCTGGTGCCGGGACCCGCAGGTGGAGTACACCGCTGCCAGGACCTCTGTTGCAGCACACCGCTGCCAGGACCCTGCCAGAGCCCCTGTGCCCGCCCCGGCGTCCTCGTCGCCCTCCCCGTCCCCGTCCTCACTCTCCATCCCGGTCCCTGCAGTCCTCCTCATACCCCTCCGTGCCCGCCCCACAGCCCGCGCCCTCCGGTCCTGACCCTGCCCTCCAACCCCGGCCTTCCGTCTATCCCCAGCCCCTGAGCCCCCGCCGCCGCCGCCCTGGCGCTCCCCGCGGGCCCCGCCGAGGCCGCCTGCGCCCTGTGCCAGCGCGCGCCCCGGGAGCCGGTACGCGCCGACTGCGGCCACCGCTTCTGCCGGGCTTGCGTGGTACGCTTCTGGGCCGAGGAGGACGGGCCCTTCCCGTGCCCCGAGTGCGCCGACGACTGCTGGCAGCGCGCCGTGGAGCCCGGCCGCCCGCCGCTCAGCCGCCGGCTGCTGGCGCTAGAGGAGGCAGCCGCGGCGCCCGCGCGCGACGGCCCGGCCTCGGAGGCGGCGCTGCAGCTGCTGTGCCGTGCAGACGCAGGCCCGCTGTGTGCCGCCTGCCGCATGGCCACGGAGCCCGAGCCGCCCGAGTGGGAGCCGCGCTGGAGGAAGGCGCTGCGCGGCAAGGTGCGCCCGAGCGCGCGCCGTGCATCCCATTCCCACCCCTACCCGGGTCCCGCTGCCGGGTGTTGCCCTTTCTCTTTGTCTGGGTCGCCGTTCTGGAGGTGCCCTGTGTTCCCTTCCCATTCTCGTTCCTGGATCTCCGAGACCATTCTCTGAGTCCTATTGGTCTTATGGTGCCCTTTCCCCCTTCCTCCAATCGCGGATGGTGCTGTGTTCATGCCCTTTTCTTTCAGTATTCGGGGCGGTGTCCTGTCTCCCGTCTCCATCCCCAGACCTGACCCCCAGACGTTGCTCTGTGCCTTCTCCATCCCCTGGACGGGGCCCTCTCCCTGCTTCCCCGGCCTTGATGGTGCCTGTCTTCCCAATGCTCGCTCTCGGCTGGCGTCTTGTGGCACCCCTTACCTCCCATCGCCCTTCACGCAACCCGGGTCGCGCTCTGTACTGTCCCGCCCTCCCCCACCCGCAGCACCGTTCTGCGGCTGGTCCCATCCCCCACCCCATCACCCCTCGCTCCCTGCCCCGCTGCTCCGCCCCGAGGCGTGATGTCACCCTGCTGCGTTTCCCTCGCCCCATCTCCCACCCATTCCACGCCCCCCAACTCTCCACCCGGCGATGCCGCCTAGCGGTCAGCCTCTGATCCAGTTGCCTCCTGCAGGCCGCCTTTGCACCCGCTCAGGCCTTTCTCGTCCACCCTCTTAGGCTCCATTCTCAACATTCTCCCCCTTCTCGCAGTGCTCCCCGCACTGCAGGAGGCATTTGACCCTGGGTAGAAACCAGCCATCAGAGTGTGGACGGGGACTCGGGGATCCAACCGTTGAGGGGGTGGGTACAGCATTTTTCTGAGAATAAAGCAGCCAAGTTCCCTGGTGCTGACACAGCCCTTGTGGCCCCCGCCCACCCCTGAGGAGGGAAAAGGGAGAGAGGCATGTGTGTGGGTTGGGTGTCCTAGGGTCTTGTGATCACTGGGGGTGGCTGGCGGTGGCAGCCCACTGGAGCTGGCCCTCCTGCTGGGGGAACCCCACCCATCTGCTCAGTACCCCGTGGAGGGCAGGCCCAGGGTGTGCCTGAGCTCACCTGAAGGGCTACCCTGCATCCCTGTGCCGGTGACAGTAACACTGGGGCCTCTGGGGGGCTGTTGTGTGTCCAGTTACCCAGTTACTGTTGTGTCACCAGTTAGATTGTGAGTGTGGTGTCACTACCAGATTTCCTTGTGGGAGAGCTGAGTATGGTCGCCAAGACCCCTTTCCATCCAGTACCTGTGGCAGGCCGAGACCTTGCGCTGGGGCCTTCCTCCTGGACTTAAGGTGGCGTCAAGCCCCTGGCCTGGGCTCAGGGGCCCTGGGCACTCCAGGTTGTGCACCCACCTGGTAATCAGTGTGTCTCTCCAGGAAAGCAAGGGGTCTGTGGAGACCATGAGGAAAGATCTCAATGATGCGAGGGACCTGCATGGCCAGGCCGAGTCTGCTGCCGCCGTGTGGAAGGCAAGCTGGGGCCCCGTGACAGAGCAGAAGTGGGTGTTGGGTGGAGAGGGAGTGTGGGTGGGTGTGAACCTTGACTCCTTATATGCAGTGCCTCAGATACAGTCCAGCCCTCTGCAGCCAAGGTGTTATTTGGGTTCTCCTCCCTGTGGAGGGCCAGGTGGGCAGCGGTGGGGCAGGGGCCCCAGCGCAGCCAAGGGCACAAGTGCACCTCCCTGCTGCCCTCCCTGCAGGGGCATGTGATGGACCGCAGGAAGAAGGCCCTGGCTGACTATAAGAAGCTACGGGCTTTCTTTGCCGAGGAGGAGGAGCGCTTCTTGCAGGAGGCAGATAAAGAGGAGGGGTCCCTGGAGGACAAGGACATGGATCCAGAGGAGCGCTTCAGGTCCCTGCTGCAGACCCTGTCGGAGCTGGAGAGGCGGCACCGAAACCTGGGTCTCAGCATGCTGCTTCAGGTGGGCGATTGCCTGGCGAGGGTCACTGGGCAGGGGATAGGATCATGGCGGGTGCCGGGTGCAGCTCACCCAGAGTGGAGGCTTCAAACCCCGGCCTGCAGTGTGTTTGAGCCTGAACTTGGGAAAAGAGCAACCCAGGAGCTGGCCTTCCTCCTCAGCAAGGTCTTGGGGTCACTCACCCAATCCCAGATCCCAAAGGTATCCAAAGGTATCCTTTGGATTCTGGCAACTCGAGATAGTCAGCTCCCATGGGTATCATTGTGGGTGAAAGTCTCCACCTTGGAGACAACATGGGGCCAGGGGAGCATGTGGTCTGTGTCCCAGCGCAGCACCTGTCTGTCTCTGCTCTTTCCCTGTCTCCCCCCACCATGCAGTAATGTTCAGCTGCTCAGAAGCTCGGTCCATCCCCAGCCCTCAGCAGTTCCTCCACCCACCTCCTGGATCTGCCAGGTCCCCGGGTGTCTTTGGCCCCCAGGATCTTCACCTCGGTGTGGGGCCACATACCGTGGTACTCAACAGAGTGCCCCCCTTTTTCCTCTGTGAGTTTGTGCTTCCTGGTAAAGACCTGTATTGGGGGGGTCATTAACCCCAGTGTACCCCGACTCTACATAAAGCTCTTGGTCGTGCTGAGTCTCTTCCGATGTTGGCCTGGGTCCCCAGATGTTGGCTTGGATCCCTGTCTCTAACCAGCCCTGGCACCCCCTGGGTGTAAATGCCACCCTTGAGATGGGGCTGGTCCACCTGACATACCAGGCTTGCAGAGCCCTGCATACGCACTGCACACATCAGGGTTACATTTGGGGTGCATGTTGGGAGGGAAGGCCCAGGGTGTCTGGGTGGGGTGGGTGGGTCAGAGCTGTCCCTCTGGCTTGGGCCCCCAGCAGTATGTCCAGCACAAACCTATACCTCCAGCCTGAGGTCTGTGTGTCCAGGCTATGCAACCCCCATCCCCATGCGGTGTCCTTGGGGTCTGGCCCCTCTGCCTCCTAGTGGGTTCACTCCACTTTGTGCATTTCTCTCCATGCCCTATTTCTTGGGTGCCAGTGGTTTTCCAGGACCCTGCCTTTGCCTCCCCGTCCACTGCCCACCCTTCCCTGAGGGACAGGGTTCCCAGGACGTTTAGGGTGGGTGGGGCCACGGGTTGCCCTGAAAATGTGGGGCCTTGTGATCCATGGACTGTTCCCAGGAGATCCTCTCAGACTTGGGAGCCACCAGCCTTTGGTGCTGCTTTGCCCCCTACCCCACCATTCCCCCATGTGTATAGTCTGTGGAGCCCAGTGAAGAAGACTTGCTCCAGCTGGTTTGCTTGCGCCCATTCCCTGCACCTGGCCAGTCTCTGGGTATGTGCTGCATCCACCCTGCCCTGTGAAGGGCTAGGGGTTGCTTTTCTCTGATGAGCCCCCACACCTCCCATCTCTCTTGTGACACTGGGGAGCTCCCCCAGGCTCCTGCAGCCCCAGACCTTACTTAGGAGGGAGGCCAGCTGCCCAGCTTCCTCCACATGCTGGGGGCCTACCTTCCCCTCAGTGGGCAAACTGTAAGGCCTTTGCCAAGTAGCCCTAATAATAGGTAATCCTGAGTCCTCAGATCAAGGGTCAGCACTGATGATGCCTTTGGTCCCATCTTGCCTGTGTCCCCAATGTATGGGGACATGGGAGGGGGCCACCTGGCCTGTGTCTTGCAGGGCAGGGAGGCCTCCACCATGCCTGGTCTTCACGTTCAGGGAGACGCGGCTGCCTGCCCAGCAGCTCCTGTGAATGTCCTTGGTGAGAGCCATGCAGTGGCCTGCAGGTGGCCTCTCCGCTGTCCCCTGCCTTGGCACTGGGCCGTCTCCATGGAATAGCATTTCTCCTCCAGATGTCTGCACGGCAGGTGCTTCATCTCCCAAGTCTGTGCTGAAATGACAGTACAGGAAGTACCTGCAATGGGTGATCCTCCCAAGCTCTGCCCAAGAGGGCACGGAGTGTCTGAGTGGCTTCTCTACAACCCCAGGTCCTTGGCTGCTCCAGGGGCTTGGCAATCTCTGTACATCAGAGGTCAGCCTAGAGAATGAGAAGCAGAAGTTTGTCTGCAGACAGCTGGGGTGCTTTTCAAGAAATTGGTTCATTTTCTCAGGGCCAAGATGCCTTTCCCTCTGAATCTTGATATCAGAGCTTGGTGGGAAAGTCACCGTAGTTAGGACCTGTGGCCTGTTTTCAATTTCAGGATCCTTAGTCCTGGAGGTGGGGCAGAGACAGATGCCCGGGGTCCTTTCTCTTAGTGGAGGAGTTATAATCAGGTGGACAATGGCAGCATACAAAGAGGTGCCCCCACCATGTGATGCTTGGAGATGTGTATGGCAACATGGCCTTCAAGGGGCTGCTCCAGCCTGGCAGTCTGGTGTCTTGCCATGGACTACGGGGCACGCATGTGCCACCCTGCAGCAAGGCAGTTCCAGCCCGGGGCTGGTGTGCCAGAGAGATGTCAGCACGGTCCTGGGAGCTACTGCACAGGATGGCACCCTCCTGAGAACCATCCACTGTGGCTTGTCAAGAATGCTGCCATCAATTCTCTGCCACCAGCAGACAGGTTGTGGCCACCTGGTGCTTGGAACGGTTTCCTCAAGTGAGATGGTTGGGCTTAAATAGTGCCTCTTCTGCTCAACCAGGCGCCCCGTGGCCAGAGTTAACACGGATGGAGCAGCAGAAGATAGTCTGTTTCGGGACTGGCGTACTTCACCCCGAGATGATGCAGGGAACTCCTGCAAATCAAGAAGAGTCCAAAGCAACTGGAACAGGGTCACACTGGCAAAGGTGTGGACTGTCAGTGCAGAAGAGAGGCCAGAAGGCTCAGGAGCTCTGGAAGAAATGCTCGACTCCTTAGGTTTTGGAGCAGTGGACACTACACGCCCACAGGAGCAAGGACTGGGCACCGTGGGTTTAGTGGACAAAGCTGCCCCCCACCCCGGCCCCTGCACTGCTGCTGAGTTCTATGGCACTGGCTGCCAGGTGTCAGTGATTTTGAGCACAGTGTCTCTGTACCCAGCGACCCCAGTCCTGGGCATTCTGTTCCAAAGACGTCCTCTCCGGGGCCATGGGTTGTGCACACAAGTGCACCTGCTGCACCGTGGGGGCGGGCAGGCAGGTGGAGGCTGGGACTCCTCACTGGGGGAGGTAGAGGTCAAATGGGAGGTGGAGGTCACGGAGAACGCCGCCACCGTGCCTGGGGGAGACAAGAGGAAGAGGACCCAGGGCAGCCTGGCTGGGCTTGGGGCACCTGAGTCACACAAATTAGGAAGTTTACCCGAAATTTAGGTGTGTTTACGTAAGTTTAGAACGTGTGCACTCTCAGCAATTCACGGGCGCGAGACGCCCCAAACCCATTCACGGGTGCGAGACGCCCCAAACCCATTCATGGAAGCAGACCGAGTAGTTACCCATGGGGTGGCAGGATGAGGATAAAGGGAATAAAAGCCGAAGGAAAAGTGACACGGACTGCCGGGTGGAAAAATGGGACGGGGGACACTGAATAGTCTTGGTGCTGCCCACCTCAGGCCTTCACAACCGGGAGGAAGGCTGGCTTCCTGGGGACTGTAGGTCTGGGGGTGTCTATGGCTCGGGGTTAGCTAGCTCTGTAACCAGCTCCCTATCGTGTGTGTGTGTGTGTGTGTGTGTCAGTTTTGGAAAAGGCCGGGAGCCCCCCGACAATACAGGAACGAGAAATATTTTCCTTATTCCAGTACAGACCCGGCGGTGTCTGCGGCCCCGCATCATTAGGTTTGGGGGAACCTTTCCAACCACTCCCATTTGCGACCACGTTCCTTCTTTTTCTTGTACCTTCTCATCTTAAAACTCCGAGGCTACTGGGACAGTGGCTTTGAAGCTCTCTCTCCAGGAAGGCCCTCCTCCCTCCCTCGGGTGTGGGAGGGGCAGAAGCAGCTGTTTTCTTGGCAGGTGCAAAGGCCTGCCTCACTGCAGGGGAAGCCTGGATCCCCGGGGGTGGGGTGGGGGCTGCGGGCCACAAACTAGGTACCAGCTGAAATGGCTCAGAAAGTGAGGGTCCCCACAGGTTCTTGTTGGGCAGAGGGACATGGTAAAGCAGCTTTGCAGATGCCCCGAAGTCCCCCCACCCACCCCACCTTCCACAAGTCAGGTGGTCCAGGGAAGGTAAGCGCTCCCTTTCCTAGTGGGGAATCTCACGCTGGAGACAATTTGAATGAGACAAAGGCCCCCAACGTCCTTTTTAATAATTTTTCGGGTTCAGGTTTTAATGAGCCTCCATGAAGAGGGATGTGCTAGTGAGCCGCTTCCATTTTACAAATCTTTCAAGTCTTTACAAAACCATTTTTATTTCAAGTATTTATAAAGCTATTTAGAAATGGATGTCAATTCAGACGTCAAAACAAGCGATCAGTAAGTAGGTCAGCCACTCAGAAGTCAACTTTAACAGGAGTTACCATCTCCAAAGTATCGTTTTGCAAAAATAAAGGCAGATTTAAAGAAGCAACAGGAAACGAAACACACCAGTTACAGATACATAGTCCCACATCTCCTGCTTGGCAGGAGAACAAGATTGCCCTCTTGCTAAGAGTTCTCAATCCCACAACCCCGTATGAGCAACTGAATTCGTTCTGTGACCGAGTGGGGCCTCGTCCTCTGCATGCACAACCTCTCCCGGTTACCTTTGCGCGCAGACTCCTTTCTTTCCTTAATTTTAAAGATTCTGTTCATGGTTAAGCACCAACCGAGCGGGTGTGCGGGACGTTCCGTATTCCCCCCTCCCTCCGCATCCATGCCGGCGGAGCGCAACGCCCAGGCCGGGCGGGCGCCCAGCAAGAAGGCGATACTCCCGGGTAAGGTCAACATTGCTGCGACTTAGTGTTCTGTGGACCCTGGAAGTCCACTCCGGGCCGCAGGCCCCTGGGACACTGCGCGCTCCGCCTGCCCACCAGTGCTACCAGGCAGGGAGGAAAACGGAGAGTGAACGTGGGTTTGAGAAGGGCGGCCGCACCGAAAGACTATCGCTCTGTTCTTTAGCCCATGGAGGCGACGCAGCTGCTCTCGCGCAGTATGCAAATGAAGTGACTTTTTAGCTTTTGTCTGATTGGAGAAACTTCAGAGCTTTGGCGTCGCAGCAGAGCCAATGGGACTCCTAGGCTGCGGAACACATGCATCCCATTGGCAGACGTAGCATACGGCGGGGCTCTCACCGGATATAAAGTTCACAGACCTGCGCCCGCTTGAGAGGCCTGGCCGTGCCAAGTAAATGGCCGGTCGAGCCACAGGGAGGACACGCATCGCCAACTGCTGCCTGTGGTGGGACAATGTGGAGCTTGGCAAATAGCTGGGCCCACCTGTCCTACGTCCAGGCACTGCTGCTGCGCAAGGAGACAGACAGCTATCACAAGGCCTGCTGCACGCGCGCCGCAGAAGTGCGCAGGGACACGTGACACCAAAGGCTCTTCAGAGCCACCCACCACAGCCAGATAAACTGGTGATAGGCCTCCCCATCTCCGCCGACCTTGGCCTTTGTTGCTTTTGTGAAGTCTTCGAGAGGAGCTGGGAACTCAGTCTGACTGTGGCCCTGGCCCTGAATTAGGAAATATGTCTGTGGAACTGTTGGTGGACAGCAGGCACCCTGGGCCGGGGGCGTCTTGTGCTGCTCAGGCGCGGTGCTAATGCTGCACGGTGTCCGGACACGGATGGGCGTGTTGTAGCGAGGTACGGAACGAGTTTCCCTGGGGTGCCCTTGGTGCCCCTTTCCTATTGGGCAGCAGGCAGAGCCCTGGGCAGAAGTCATCCCCTGGAAAGGGCTTGGCTCAGTGCTGGGTTCTTTAGGGCCTTGCTCTCTCCTGGTTCACAGAGGCCTCGCATGCCAGGGATTTTCATCAGTGGGACATCTAGAGCATAAAGCTCTGTTAGCTGAGGATGGGGTTCAGGATCAGCTACCCCAAATGTGGCATCATGGCACATTGAATGTCTTAAGCTGAAGGTCACTCTGACTTAGCAGATTTCATCCTCCCCTGCAACAGGCCGTAAAACTTGAGAGGTTCCCTCTCTATACCCAGAGGAAAGGAGAAGGCTTGCTTTCCCTCCCAAGCCAGGGACTCCACACACACTCACCCTGAACCCGGGCAAACAGGTCTTGCTAAGCTGCCCCTGGTGCAGTGACTTACCTCATGCCCTTTCACCTGTCCTGTTCCTCTGTAACTGCCTGCCCGTTGTCAAACCTGGCAGAAAGTACTCAGGTCTAGCTAAATCTTGAGCCTTTATCTCCTTATAGGCTCCCTGGGTCCTATAGAACATACTACATCAACGTGGAAGGCTTTCCTCCTATCAATCTGTCTTTAATTTTCAGACCCAGCCAGAGACCCTAAGAGGGCCAGGAAAACCTTTTCCTCCCCGTCACTCTCCTGCCTTCCTTTTGCACCTTGCACTGTAAACTACAAAGCTGGGAGCCCTAACTAGGTAGGGCTCTGGGTCTTTCAAGGTGGCTGTGACCTGAAATGAAGCACAAACGACCCCAGAGGCGAGACCTACTCCATTCTCCCCAGCTCTGGCCCAGTAGAGCCAGTGAAGTCCACGTGCCTGGCTTCAGAGAAAGGAGAGGAAGTTGAGGCCAGCAAATGGGAGAGCTTCCAGCCTGGCCTTTTGTGCAGAAGGGCAATACCTGCTTTTAGCAGAACACAGAAACCGCTGACCAGAGGACCTTTCCCTGTACTGCTGGTTCCAGTCCTTGGTCATGTAATGTCTGCGTTTTTCAGAATCTTTCCCTCACTTGGGACCTTTGTTGCCAGTTCTGAATTTGACAAGACGGAGAACTCTATAGAGGCCCCTTAGCCAGTGCTGGGAGTTTGCTAAGAAACCTAAGAACACAGGTCAGCTTACCAGATTGCAAAAAAGCAAGCTTAAAAAAAAAGTTTCGTCGGAACCTTGTTGCTGCTGTTTCCTTCTGGTTTCCTGGACCCCTTATGCTGTGGCTGCTTTTGCTCTCCAGCCAGATGCCCCTTCTGCACCCTGCAGGTAGGTCCCTAGACCTGGAACCTTCTGAGAGGTTTGTGCTGTCCTGTGTGTTTGTTACCTGCAGGCTGCCAGCTTGCCCCACCCAGATAGCTTTTGACTTTTTTCTTAACAGCTGCTTATGATGATGATTATTCTGCGTGGCTTTTAAACCCAGCTGTCACTGGTCCTGCCTTCACATTCTACATTTCCTCCCCACAACAGTGTAATGATTCTGTTCTCCACATGAATCGTAGTTCACTGCTTCCAGAACATTTTTGCAAATATTTATGCTTTCTGAGGACACAGTGAAGTGACACCTCCATGCATTTTAGAAGAGGCCATGGGAGCTCAGAGATGTTACATAACTTGTCAAAATGGCAGAGGTTGGTGGGTGACACCAATCTGAAACTCTCTGCCTGGAGTCAGTTCACCTCTAAGTTCTAGGACAGTGCTGGGTGTTTTTTTCTTTTTTAAAATTAAATATATTTGATACAGACAGTATTATATTGGTTTCAGGTATACAACATAGTGATTCAACAATTATGTATGTTATGGAAATGTTCACCACCATGAGTGTAGTTTACCATCTGTCACCATAGATATTACAATATTATTGACTATATTCCCGACACTACTTCCATTCCTTGACTAATTTATTTTATAATTTGAAGTTTGTACCTCTATCCCTTTCACCTTTTTTACCTATTCCCCTTCCCACTCCACTGATAACCAATAATCTATTGTCAGAATTTATAGATCATAGTCTTTTTGTTGTTTTTGTTTTTTAGATTCCTCCTATAAGTGAACTCATATGGTATTCGCCTTTCTCTGCCTGGCTTATTGCACTGAGCATAATACCCTCTAGTTCCATCCATGGTGCTGCAAATAGTAGTATTCTTTTTTAT
This sequence comes from Smutsia gigantea, assembly GCA_032199065.1. NCBI lineage: Eukaryota > Metazoa > Chordata > Mammalia > Pholidota > Manidae > Smutsia > Smutsia gigantea. The sequence continues at coordinate 286,681 of JAVSCE010006231.1, forward strand.
GGCTGAATAACATGCCACTGTGTATATGTGCTGCATCTTTTTTATCCATTCATTTATTGATGGATGCCCTGGCTGTTTCCATATCTCGACTATGGTAAATAATGTGTCAATAAACAGGGGTGCATGTGTTTTTTCAAATCAGATTTTGTTTTCTTTGGATAAATTCCCAGAAGTGGAATTGCTGTGTGCTCAGTGTTTCTTATGGATCAATACTCCCACCAATTCCTCCAACCACCTTACATGAATGGGTGGTGGGACTCCAGACTCTCATCTGTCAGAATGGTTATGAGTCCCCATGGGGGATTTTGATAAGAGACTGGAATCTCTGGGAAGGTGTCTGGTCTGGATGTGGGGTATTGGAGGCCCCTGCTACACCACACACAGAATCTCAGAGGACTGTGGTTTCTGCTGGGCTTGTGCCCTTGTGAGTCTGGGGAGAATTACTCTGACAGGCTGAGGCCCATTGGCCCAGCTGGTGTGCAGGGCCCATAGGTGGCTCCTAAGAGGATGGCTTGGTTGGAAAGGCTCAGGGTGGGCATTCCATTCACTTTCCAGAATGGGAAAAAAAAAAGTGTGCAAACCATGTACCTGATAGGAATTAATATCCAAAATAAAGAACTCATACAATGCATAGCAAAAATATCCCACCAATAATTCAAAAAATGGACAAAGAATATGAATAGATGTTTTTCCAAAGGATACACACAAATGGCCAACAAGTACATGAAAGATAGGTTTTATTTTAAGACCTCTTCTCTTGGCTTTTGGAGGGCCTGACCTCTTTGTGCCTGCTGGTGGGGAGATGGCTGAGGGAGTGTGAACTCTCCTGTCTCCTCCTCTTCTTATAAGGGCACTAATCTCAACAGGCGGCCCCACCCTCATGCCCTCATCTAAACCTCACCTACCAAAAGATCCACCTCCTAAGCCATCCTGTTGGGGTTAGAGTTTCAGCCTGTGAATTTTGGGGGGGGGACACAATTCAGCCATGAACACTGGCTTCTGTGCAGCTGCCTGCTCCTGACTTCAGAGCTTTGCTTGTGTTTCTGACCATCCACAGACCCCCAATCACACAAGTCAGATCAGTACTCCACAAAGCACTTATTTCTGCCTCTTAGGTGTCTTGTGTATTATTTTCCTGTGTTCTTCCTGGCTCCCACTAGAAATCTAGCTCTGTAAGGCCAGGAGCATGTGGCCTGCCATCGAGTCTCACCTGCTGTGTGTGCAGTTGGTGCCCAGTAAATACTGTGGGGTGGACGGGTGCAAGTATTACTCATAGTTAGTGTCCTGAAGGCAGGTTCCATGTCTGTCTTATTTGCTCATGTATCCCCCGTGCCCAGCCTGGTGATATGGTCTAAATGTTTGTAACCCCAGGAAGGTTTTTATAGTGTTTGATATGCAGGTGTGGGTAGTCTTCCCGTCTTCTCCAGGACTATACGACTCCCCTGGGAGGGGACTTATGGCATGTTAACACTTGAACTCTCTCCTTGGAGTAGACCCAAACCCCCAAAGGGGATCCCTGGCAGTTCTTCATTTCCAGGAAGGCTGCTTTATTCAGCCAAGAGAAGATCTGAGAAGGTTTCCTTCTGTACCTGTTGAGTCTCCAATGTCTTCAGCTTAAAATAATCATATCAGTCTCTATCTATACCTATCAAATCTTTATCTCAATAGCCTTTACATCAACTCTGGGGTTCCAAGTGGGTCCCCATATGCCTTACTGAGTGAATTCCAAGTTATTCTAATTTAGACTGAAACTCACAGACTTTCTCTGCCACAAAGATCTGAAATAGCCTTCCGGACTCTATCTGTGGATGGAGACAGAGAACCTGTGTTACCGCTTCCTTGGCCTCGTCACATTGCCCACAGATTTCAGACCCTAACGAGCTGACTGTATCGTCATTTATCTACTCTGTTCCATATGAGAACTACGTGCTCCACGATTTTCATTAATCTCCCAATGCCAAACCCTCTGTTATGTACCAGTGGTCGCTCGAAAGTTTGAGTCCCAAAAGTCTAGAACCCAGTGTACTTCCTGGTGAAATTCAAAGTGGGGATCTCATACCCTTAACCAACAGCATCTGAGTAGATGGGGGACTATTCTTTCCTCCAAGACCAAGATATATGGACACATTGGACTCAGTAGCTTCCTGGAGGTGTTCTGAGGAATGCTCGTGAGGGACAGTACCACATGGAAGACCTGTGCTTCCCGGATTGATCCCAGGAGTCTCGGACAATGAGTTTTATTCTGTCCCGTTGTATTAACAGGGACGGTGGCTTTCAGGCCTCAGCTCATGCCCTTGTCAGCTGCCCTTTCTCTCTGTCAACAAGGCATGCCCTTCCAAACACCACCCCTCTCCCTGGAATGGCTCGCTCCATGGGCAGGTAACTGGCTCTAGAAAATTGCTGTCCTGACAACCTGTGGTTAAACGCCTGAGGTTCAAAATCATATCTTCTGTCCATTGTGTAGGACAGATCCCAGGACTTGGACCCAGTGGGGCTTGGTCAGGGCTGGGCCACCAACTTCTGAGTCTTTGTGGCCACAGGGAGCAGGGTGTCCACCTCCCTGACATTGCACATGGTCAAGAACATGTCTGCAGGGTGAGCGGCTGCTTCTCCCTTCCTGGAGGGGACAGTGGCCTTGGAGCCTGCTGGCCGTCTCCATCCCTGCAATTTGTGAGCAGCGTCTGGGTTCCTCAGTTCCGACACTAACTGGGATCAGTGTAGACTCACTCCCCAAGGTTAGGGGTTCAGTCCCACAGGACCACCCCCATTGCAGACACCAGTGGAAAGCAGTGGGTTCCCAGGTTCCCCACAAATTCAAGTCCAGTGGGGCTGCACAGTGAGAGTTCCTTTGACCCCATCCTTGGGTTGAGCAATTTGTTCTAAAGGCTCCCAGAACTCAGGGAAACATGTGCTTATATTTTCTGGTTTATTATAAAGGATGTTGTAAAGGATACAGATGAAGAGCTAGATGAAGAGGCACATAGCTCGAGGTCTAGAAGGTCTAAAAGTATCTTGAGCACAGGAGTTTATGTCCCTGTAGAATTTGGGGTACACCTCCTGTTGGTACATGGATTTGTTCCTCAACCTGGAAGTTCTCCAAACCTGGACCTTCTGGGTTTGTGGAGGCTCCATTACTAGGCCTGACTGATTAAGTCACTGGCCATTGGCACCTGACTCAACCTCCAGCCCCTCCCCTTCGTGGAGGTCAGGGTGGGACTGCAGTTCCCACTTTCTAACCCCATGGTGGGTCCTGGCCACCAGCCCCCATCCTTAGGGGCTTTCCAAGTTCACCCCATTAACATAAACTCAGATGTGGCTGACAGGCGCTTGTCATGAATGTCAAGACACCTGGGTGGCCCTCCTTACAGGAAGCTTAGGAGCTCTGTGCCAGGGATGGGGATAAAGACCAAATATTATATAATTTTTATTATGACATACTTCTCTTCGTACTTTTGTGTGCTCTTTTAGGAAGAAAAAAATAAAACACTTAACATGAACAGTTCTTTTGTGTCAGTTTTACCATGATTCTGCCTTCATTCCTTCTCACCAGACCCCTGGGATGGTCCCCTGCCTCCCTGTCCCTCTGCTCCCTTCTCCTTATCTGCCCCCGTCCCAGGAAAGCCATCAAGGCCTGTCTGTGCCCCCACCCAGCACCTTCTCCGCTTCACTCTCCCTGACCCCACGTCACCCAGGGATCCCAGCCCCAGGGGTCACAGTGGCCTCCATGCTGCACAGATAATTCTCCAGCTCCCCTCCACGTGTGCCTACAGGCAGATCAATACTGAGAGCCTCCAGCTGGCTCATAGTTTAACCTTAAGAGGCAGCCAGACCCACGTCAGTGATCATTCCTGGACACATATGTTCCCCTTGCTGAGCTGAGGGGTAGCGGGGGTCCCCCCAGCACCTGGACATTACTTAGTGGACTTGATTTGGTTAAGGAGAGGGGCCCCTGCCTCTGCACACAGTGGAAGAGTATCCTTAAAAAGGAAGGATGTTCTAAATAATCCAATTAAGAAATGGGCAGAGGACATGAATAGACACTTCTCCAAAGAAGAAATTCAGATGGCCAACAGGCACCTGAAAAGATGCTCCACATTGCTAATCATCAGAGAAATACAAATTAGAACCACAATGAGATATCACCTTACACCAGTTAAGATGGCCAACATCGAAAGACAAACAACAACAAATGTTGGGGGGTGTGGAGAAAAGGGAACCCTCCTACACTGCTGGTGGGACTGCAAATTAGTTCAACCATTGTGGAAAGCAGTATGGAGGTTCCTCAAAAAACTCAAAATAGAAATACCATTTGACCCAGGAATTCCACTCCTAGGAATTTACCCTAAGAATGCAGCAGCCCAGTTTGAAAAAGACACATGCACCCCTATGTTTATAGCAGCACTATTTAAAAAAAGAAAAAAGGAAGGACATTCTGACAATTGCCATAACCTGGATGAACCCTGAGGAAGTGAGGCTGAGTGAAAGAACCAGTCACCCAGGGACAAATCCTGTATGATCCCACTCAGACAAGGTCCCAAGAGGAGTCAGATGCATGAAGACAGAAAACGAAATGGGGTTGTTCAGGGGCTGGGCAGCGGGGCTGGGGAGTGAGTGTTAAGTGGGTTCAGAGTTTCTACTTGGGTAGGTAGGAAGCTCTGGGGGTGATGGAGGTGAGGGCTGTACAGTATTGCTAAGGGATGTCATGTCTCGGGAGAAATCAGCCCTGCCAGCACTGATCTAGGACTCCAGCCTCCAGGGGAGGATAAATGTCTGAGCTGCCTGCCTGTGGTATTTGTTATGCAGCCCAAGCTGATGGAGACAAGAGCCTATTAAAACTGCAAATTCCTGCTCCTTCCAATGGGATCGACCTGGCTGGTCTGTGGTGAGGCCAGGTTCTGTGTGGCCTCACCTATTCCCAGGTGGTCCCTACAATCCACTCTGAGAAGCATGGTGCTCATGGGGAAAAGAAGTCTTGGGATAAGACTTTATTTCATCTCGGCCCCCTAAGGAGCCTTCTTAAACATACTTCCTGACGGCCCCTGTCCCCATGACATTTTCACACCACAGACTCATTGGGTATGTTTATATGCTAGGACTTTGGAGGGCCACACGCCACTGTGTGTAAGATGTTTTCAGCCCCAAGAGCCAATTTTTGCGCCTGTGGGAGGGATATCGCTCCTGGTGAGAATGCATAGGACAGAAAAAGTATTTGCACAAGAAAGCGCTGCTTGAAAGTATTGCACCGGTGGGAAAAGCATGGATTTGGGATCCAAGTGTCCTGGCTGTGGGCTAGGCTGTCAGGAAACCTGGCTGTCTCGGGTCCTTAATCTGACAAGTGAGACCCTGATACCCACTTATAGGGTCCCTGTGAGGTCTGGATGGGCACCGCAGAGGGCTCAGGCCTCAGTGCGCCATCTCTTGGTGGTGGTGGTGCCACCACTGTGACTCCATGTGATCAGGCAAGGCCCAGGGTGACTGGGGCTCGGCCTCCTACTGAGCGTCCCGTGGTGGTGTTAGCATTAACTCGGAGGGGGAACTGTTAAGTCTCCTTGTCAGGCCATTTTGAGGGTGCCTAGATGCCTTCTGGCCCATACGATAACGGAAATCTGCTTTAGGTTTGTGTGGAGGGGAATTTGCTGCCTTCTGGCCCGTGGGAGGGAAGTCAGCATCTGCTTGGCAAACAACTCCTGCATCCCAGTGTCCATGGGGCTGTGGGCGTCCTTCAAGGCCCCCACCATCTGTAAGGAAGCGGGGCTCAGGTGTCCTGCCTTCTGCGGAGCAAGCCAGCTGGCCTGCCTGCAGGAGACGGAGAGCACAGGGGCTGCTAGGCAGCAGTAGGGGCCCCTGGTGTGTTTGAACTATTTGTTAACCTAGCTCGGATGTATTAAGCATACTGAGCATGCAATTAATAAATTTTAGATTATGGCCCTCCTTGATTATTGGTCTTATGTTCTGTAACTTTCTGAAAATTTGGATTTTTTCTGCTTGCATTACCTTCATGGCCAAAATATACAGAAGAGAAATCATGCTGAATAAATTTTAACATGGCACCCTGCTTTTTCTTTTTTTACTCATCTGATTGTTTCTTTAAAAAATAAAGTCTATTTGCTCTGTTGTTCTGCCCAAAATATATTTCTATTTTTTAATAAGGAGTTATAGACTTCCGGGAAGATGGCGGTGTGAGCAGGGCGGCAGAAATCTCCTCCGAACACTGCATTTATCTACGAAAACACAGAAAATACATCTATTCCTAAAAGAGAGACGAGAATACACAGGAAAGCGCACAGCGTGCAGCTACACCCGAGAGGACTCGGCATCCCAAGAGGCGGGTAAGATACGGAGCCGCGACCCGGCGGGACCCGAGCCCTCCCCCACCCCAGCGCACCGGCGGGAGGAGAGGATTCAGAGCCGGGAGGGAGTGGAAGTGCACCCCGCGAAGTAGCCAGCCCCGGGGATCTGCGCGGGGAGCGCTGACCCACATCACTCAGTGCAGCGGAGATTGGAGAGTCAGAGGGGCAGGATCTGAGCGGGGAACGCGCCAGGGTGCTTGCAGCCAGCTCCCGGGAAGGAAAAAAAAAAAGCGCGCGCTTTCTTCAGCGGTCTTAAAGAGACAGGAGCCCAGCGGAGGAGCCGGATCGCCCCAGCACACTCAGCCCAGCAGGCTGGGAGTCCTGGGGAGTTTCAGACGCCTTAGCTGGCGACTGAGGAAGCGTAGACATACTTACACTTCTCACTGAGATCAACAGCCTCCTATTCGTTCCCACCCCTGCCAGAGCGATAAAGGGCCCTGTGGAGCGGCACAGTCAAAGGTGTGGAATAGTGGGGCAATAGCGCCACCTAGAGCATTCCCACAGAATCTACGTCCGGTGGGCATTTTTTTGTTTTTGTTTTGTTTTGTTTTGTTTTTCTTTTCTTTCTTCTTTTTTTTTTTTCTTCTCTTTTTAAAGTCTTAAAGAGCCCAGCTGACATACGTGGCAACTATCAGTGACCAATTCTATAGCCATGAAAGACAGAGGAATATGGTTCAGACCAAAATCAACCAGACAACCCCAGAGAGGGAGTCTGAAGGGATGGAAATGCACAGCCTCCCTGAAAAAGAATTCAGAATAAAAGTCATAACCATGCTGATGGACCTACAGAGAAATGTGCAAGAGCTGAGGGAGGAAGTGAGGGAAGTGAGGAAAGACAATGCAGAAATCAGACAAGCGATCGACGGGCTTAACAGCAGAATGGATGACATGCAAGAGACTGTTAATGGAATAGAAAACAGAGAACAGGAGTACAGAGCAGCTGAGGCAGAGAGAGATAAAAGGATTTCTAGGAATGAAAGAATATTAAGAGAACTGTGTGACCAATCCAAACGGAACAATATTCGCATTATAGGAGTACCAGAGGAAGAAGAGAGAGAAAAAGGGATAGAAAGTGTCTTTGAAGAAATAATTGCTGAAAACTTTCCCTCGCTGGGGAAGGAAGTAGTCTCGCAGTCCACCGAAGCTCATAGATCTCCCAACACAAGGGACCCAAGGAAGACAACACCAAGACACATAATAATTAAGACGGCAAAGATCAAAGATAAAGACAGGGTATTAAAGGCAGCTAGAGAGAGAAAAAAGATCACCTACAAAGAAAACCCATCAGACTATCATCAGACTTCTCAACAGAAACCTTACAGGCCAGAAGAGAATGGCATGATATATTTAACGTTATGAAACAGAAGAGCCTCGAACCAAGAATATTGTATCCAGCACGATTATCATTTAAATATGATGGAGGGATTAAACAATTTCCAGATAAACGAAAGTTAAGAGAGTTTCCCTCTCATAAACCACCACTACAGGATGTCTTAAATGGACTGCTCTAGAGGGAAGCACACCTCAGGCTAAAAAGATGTCACAAAAGAGAAAATAAAATCATAGCAAAGAAAGCAGACCATCCAAATACTAACTAAAGGCAAAGAATAAAACACCTATTATAGAAAGAATGGAGGAGGAGGAATAAGAAGGGAGAGAAAGAAAGAAACATCAGACTGTGTTTACAATAACTTAACAGGAAGTTAAGTTAGATTGTTAGATAGTAAAGAAGCAACCCTTGAACCCTTGGTAACCACGAATCTAAAGCCAGCAATGGCAATAAGTACATATCTATCAATAATCACCCTAAATGTAAATGGACTGAATGCACCAATCAAAAGACACAGAGTAACAGAATGGATAAAAAAGCAAGACCCATCTATATGCTGCCTACAAGAAACGCACCTCAAATCCAAAGATATACACAGACTAAAAGTGAAGGGATGGAAAAAGATAGTTCATGCAAACAACAAAGAGAAAAAAGCAGGTGTTGCAGTATTTGTAATCAGACAAAATAGACTTCAAAACGAAGAAAGTAGCAAAAGATAAAGAAGGACATTACATAATGATAAAGAGGTCAGTCCAACAAGAAGATATAACCATTATAAATATATATGCACCCAACACAGGAGCGCCAGCATATGTGAGACAAATACTAACAGAATTAAAGGAGGAAATAGACAGCAATGCATTCATCTTAGGAGACTTCAACACACCACTCACTCCAGAGGACAGATCAACCAGACAGAAAATAAGTAAAGACACAGAGGCACTGAACAACACACTAGAACAGATGGACCTAACAGACATCTACAGAACTCTACACCCAAAAGCAACAGGATACACATTCTTCTCAAGTGCACATGGAACATTTTCCAGAATAGACCACATACTAGGCCACAAAAAGAACCTCAGTAATTTCAAAAATATTGAAATCCTACCAACCAACTTCTCAGATCACCAAGGTATAAAACTAGAAATAAATTTTAGAAAGAAATCAAAAAGGCTCACAAATACATGGAGACTTAACAACACTCTCCTAATTAATCAATGGGTTAACGACCAAATCAAAACAGAAGTCAAAGAATATATGGAGACTAATGACAACAACAACACAAAGCCACAACTTCTGTGGGACGCAGAAATGGCAGTTCTAAGAGGAAAGTATATTACAATCCAGGCCTATTTAAAGAAAGAAGAACATTCCCAAATGAATAGTCTAAAGACACAATTACTGAAATTGGAAAAAGAAGAACAAATGAGGCCCAAAGTCACCAGAAGGAGGGACATAATAAAGATTAGAGAAGAAATAAATAAAATTGAGAAGAATAAAACAATAGAAAAAAATCAATGAAACCAAGAGCTGGTTCTTTGAAAAAATAAACAAAATAGATAAACCCCTAGCCAGACTCATTAAGAGAAAAAGAGAATCTACACACATAAACACAATCAGAAATGAGAAAGGAAAAATCACGACGGACCCCACAGAAATACAAAGAATCATAAGAGAATATTAGGAGAATCTATATGCTAACAAGCTGGAAAACATAGAAGAAATGGACAACTTCTTAGAAAAATACAACCTTTCAAGACTGACCAAGCAAGAAACAGAAACACTGAACAGACCAATCACCAGCGACGAAATCGAATTGGTAATCAAAAAACTACCCAAGAACAAAACCCCCGGGCCTGATGGATTCACCTCTGAATTCTACCAGACATATAGAGAAGAAATAACACCCATTCTCCTTAACGTTTTCCAAAAAATAGAAGAGGAGGGAATACTTCCAAACTCATTCTATGAAGCCAGCATCACTCTAATACCAAAACCAGGCAAAGACCTCACCCCCCAAAAAAATTACAGACCAATATCCCTGATGAACGTAGATGTAAAAATACTCAACAAAATATTAGCAAACCGAATTCAAAAATACATCAAGAGGATCATACACCATGATCAAGTGGGATTCATCCCAGGGATGCAAGGATGGTACAACACTCGAAAATCCATCAACATCATCCACCACATCAACAAAAAGAAGAACAAAAACCACATGATCATCTCCATAGATGCTGAGAAAGCATTTGACAAAATTCAACACCATTCATGATAAAAACTCCCAACAAAATGGGTATAGAGGGCAAGTACCTCAACATCATAAAGCCATATATGGCAAACCCACAGCTAACATCATACTTAACAGTCAGAAACTGAAAGCTTTTCATCTAAGATCGGGAAAAAGACAGGGATGCCCACTCTCTCCTCTGTTATTTAACATAGTACTGGAGGTCCTAGCCATGGCAATCAGACAAAACAAAGAAATACAAGGCATCCAAATTGGTAAAGAAGAAGTCAAATTGTCACTATTTGCAGATGACATGATTTTCTACATAAAAAACCCTAAAGACTCCACTCCAAAACTACTAGAACTAATATCTGAATTCAGCAAAGTTGCAGGATACAAAATTAATACAAAGAAATCTGTTGCTTTCCTATATACTAACGATGAGCTAACAGAAAGAGAAATCAGGAAAACAATTCCATTCACAATTGCATCAAAGAATAAAATACCTAGGAATAAACCTAACCAAGGAAGTGAAGACCTATACCCTGAAAACTACAAGACACTCCTAAGAGAAATTAAAGAGGACACTAACAAATGGAAATTCATCCCATGCTCTTGGCTAGGAAGAATAAATATTGTCAAAATGGCTATACTACCTAAAGCAGTCTACAGATTCAACGTAATCCCTATCAAACTACCAACAGCTTTCTTCAATGAACTGGAACAAATAATTCTAAAATTCATATGGAACCACAAAAGACCCCGAATAGCCAAAGCAATCCTGAGAAGGAGGAATAAAACAGGGGGAATTACGCTCCCTGACTTCAAGCTCTACTACAAAGCTTCAGTAATCAAGACAATTTGGTATTGGCACAAAAACAGACCCACAGACCAGTGGAACAGAATAGAAAATCCAAACATTAACCCAAACATATATGGTCAATTAATATATGATAAAGGAGCCTTGGATATACAATGGGGAGATGACAGCCTCTTCAGCAACTGGTGTTGGCAAAACTGGACAGCTATATGTAAGAGAATGAAACTGGACTACTGTCTAACCACATACACAAAAGTAAACTCAAAATGGATCAAAGACCTGAATGTAAGTCATGAAACCATAAAACTCTTAGAAAAAAAAATAGGCAAAAATCTCTTGGACATAAACATGAGTGACTTCTTCATGAACGTATCTCCCCGGGCAAGGGAAACAAAAGCAAAAATGAACAAGTGGGACTATATCAAGCTGAAAAGCTTCTGTACAGCAAAGGACACCATCAGTAGAACAAAAAGATATCCTACAGTATGGGAGAATATATTCATAAATGATATGTCCGATAAGGGGTTGACATCTAAAATATATAAAGAACTCACGCACAACAAAAAGCAAATAATCCAATTAAGAAATGGGCAGAGGACATGAATAGACACTTCTCCAAAGAAGAAATTCAGATGGCCAACAGGCACATGAAAAGATGCTCCACATCGCTAATCATCAGAGAAATGCAAATTAAAACCACAATGAGATATCACCTCACACCAGTAAGGATGGCCAACATCAAAAAGACAAACAACAACAAATGTTGGCGAGGAGGTGGAGAAAGGGGAACCCTCCTACACTGCTGGTGGGAATGTAAACTAGTTCAACAATTGCAGAAAGCAATATGGAGGTTCCTCAAAAACTCAAAATAGAAATACCATTTTATCCAGGAATTCCACTTCCAAGAATTTTTCCTAAGACTGCAGCAGCCCAGTTTCAAGAAGACATATGCACTGCTATGTTTATCTCAGCACTATTTACAATAGCCAAGAAATGAAGCAACCTAAGTGTCCATCAGTAGATGAATGGATAAAGAAGATATCATACATATACACAATGGAATATTATTCAGCCATAAGAAGAAAACAAATCCTACCATTCGCAACAACGTGGATGGCGCTAGAGGGTTTTATGCTCAGTGAAATAAGCCAGGAGGAGAAAGACAAGTAGCAAATGATTTCCGTCATATGTGGAGTATAAGAACAAAGAAAAAAACTGAAGGAACAAAACAGCAGCCTACTCATAGAAACCAAGAATGGACTAACAGTTACAAAGGGAAAGGGACTGGGAAGGATGGGTGCAAAGGGAGGGATAAGGGGGAAAAAAGCGGCATTATGATTAGCAGACATAATGTGTGGGGGCCGTGGGGAGGGCTGTACAACACAGAGAAGACAAGTAGTGATTCTATGGCATCTTACTACACTGATGGACAGTGACTGTAATGGGCTATGTGGTGGGTACTTGATGATGGGGGGAGTCTAGTAAACATAATGTTCCTCATGTAATTGTAGATTAATGATACCAAAAAAAAAAAAGATAATCACATGCAGGGAGATACTAAACGGTTAATAAAAGTCATTCAAAAAAGAACTGAATAAAAGAGTTCCAAATGTTTTATGTGAAAATACGCAAAGCAGAAATGAAACAAAATAAAACCCATTGGTAAAGCTGTGAATGTAAATGCGGCAATAGTATTTATAACCAGTTATTCTGAAAGTATCAATTTAGATAATTAAGGTACAATATCAGTGCACACATTAGTCACATACTATAAACACTCTCTGTGGAGCAAAATGACAGGATACAGATACTTCTTTAGGACCAGATTCTTAGAATATCTAATACTGAAATTCAGCCCTAAAATATGACCCTGGGTTAATTACTACTATTAATTATACAAGTTTAATTACAGATTATGAGAGAGATGAAAAGAATTATAGTTCCCAACTATTTTTAAATGACACAGATGCTAAGGAAGTGTCAGCAGAGTAAAGGAACCTAAGATTAAAAAAAAACTTGATCTTTTCAATTAGACTACCCTTCTATTATCACTTATATTATTACTTACTATTTAATCTAAAATTATTCTTTCTATAGCAGGGCAAGAATTACTTTCATAACTCAGAAGGAATATCAAACACTAACAGGTTTTATTTAAGTGTTCCTTCAAGGAGGGTCTGAGGAACACCTCATAACGGTAACAACCAGGGTACTTAAAAATACAACTCCATGTGCCCTGCTCTCCTGAGATTTTGATTCATTATGTTGCGAAGGAGGCACAAGGATATATATTTTGGCAACTCCCAGGTGATACTTACGTATGCTGAAATTTAAGTAACTTGATTTTTATTGTAATGCTTGCACAGGGATATAATAAAATTATATCACATTTAGCCAGTGCAAATTATATCATACCTTAAGAGGATATTATCTTCAGGCCAACACTCAGACAGTAAGGTACTCAAATTAAAATCCAGGTCATTATTCTTGACTCTTCTTTTTATAGCAAGAATTTTTCTTCTGAAACTGTTCACTTCTCCCCATCCCTGCTGCTATTCCCTATTATTCAGGCCAACATCATTTTCTTGAACTACTGCAATAGCTTCTTATGAGCCACCCTGCCTGCAGTTTACCTCCTCTCTAATCTGTCCTCCCTGCCAATGGGAATTGTTGGGGGTCATGATTGAATAGGTTTTATGGCACCAGGATTCAGAGATCTTCTAAGAAGCCAGGCAGAGGATGTTATATTCTATATGACAGAAAAACAAGTAACCAGAAAACTTAATAAATCATTTATAAAGCTCTAAAAATTCTAAGTTAATTGTTTTATTTTAGATTTGAGGAAAATAAGCCACAGAACCCTATGAGATTTCCTCACAGTAATAATATGGAATAGCCCCACTCAGGTAAAGCTGCTGTTTCTGGAGCACTGATGAAACAGTTCACTCTTCAAGCGCAGCAGGCGAATGGTATGGAGCTCGGCTGTTTGCCTGAGTCCTAAACAGAATTTGTATGCAGAGCACCTTCTCTTGTGAGGAATAGATCTCACATGTGTTCAAACATGAATTCTTGACAATACCAAAGTCCTTTGGTTTTAAAATGACCACTTAAAAAATGTATTATCAATTCCTTACGAAAAATACATAACCAGAATTTTTGTATGAAACATATTGACAGAAAAAAGTTTAAAACTGAACTCTCCATACTGATTGGACATAAATCTTGATACTTTAACTACTTCACTTTCTTTTACAATTTTGCTTAAAATAAGTATTTCCAGAAAGACAAATAGTATAGTTCAAATTTGTATAGTCCCATAAATCTGGAATGGACTGATCTTGTATATTAAGATGACAAACCAGAAAGACACAAACGCATTCACTGAAAGTATTTTTAAAGATTGAGAACCTCATGTGTTATGCATTACCACATTTAAGAACACACATCTGTGATTGCTCACCATTATAACTTACCCCAGTTTTATCACACAATCGTAAAGTATGAAACGATCCAACAGCAAATAATTCTCCATCTGGAGCCCAGGCAACTGCGGTAATAGGGTGTTCATGTGGGTGTGAATTGTACAGAGGGCGGCCATAACTATCCCATACCTACAAAGCAAATTTTAAAATCTTTTATAATGGTCACTGCATTATACAAACAAGTTTGCCTTCCAGTAAGGTATCAAACAATTAGGAGTCATCGCTTTATAATATTAGCAATTCCATGTCTATCACAAAAGGGCATGGGAGCTGTACTCCCTGAAACCTAAATATCTCAAAAAATATTTTGTGATGGCATCATAATTTTCAGATTTTACTAAATCTTTGCTTAATCGTAAAACCTACTCATTTTTAATTTAAAAATAAAGTTTTAATATGTTCAGTTTTTTGCTGAAATTTTTTGCCCAGTAAGTGCTCTATCAACTTTCCATAAAGGTATTTATTTCAATTAAATTTTCTCTAACCATAGGTACATTAAATCTTTTTCTTCCTCACAAATTATTTTGGTCTGTAGCTGATCAAAATTTAATAAACCAGTAAGGTTGATTTTTAAAACCCGGAGTTGATTTCAATAGTCACAAAACTAGGAGTTCTATTTATGTTGCTGCTCATTAAATCAAATTCTATATAGGTTAATGCGATTGGTCAATGAGAAAGTCGACACTTTAAAATACCACTTAAAATTATAAAATAACAATTTTCTAAATTATTAGAGTTAAAAGATAGGGCTAAAATTAAGAACTAAAATAATATTCTTATATGCTAAATACTTTTCACTGAAATTTGATTATTTCAACCAGGTGATAAATTCAAACATTACAAACCTTATATTTACAGTCTTCACCAGCAGATAAAATTAGATCATTGACTGAATTCCAATCTACTTTTAAAATAATGCCATCATGAGCTGTCCACTATGAGAAAAAAAATAAGATATTAATTATAACTTCAAGTGCACTGAGTAGTTTTTTTAATAACAAAGGGCATTAAATGATTTCCCTCATTTGTGGAGTATAACAGCACAGCAAAACTGAAGGAACAAAATAGCAGCAGACTCAGAGACTCCAAGAAGGAACTAGTGGTTACCAAAGGGGAGGGGTGTGGGAGGGAGAAGGGGATTGAGGGGTATTATGTTTAGTACACATGGTGTGGGGGGGTCACAGGGAAAACAGTGTAGCACAGAGAAGGCAAAAAGTGAATCTGTGGCATCTTACTACACTGATGGACAGTGACTGCATTGGAGTATGGGTGTGGACTTTTTATTCTGGGTAAATGTAGTAACCACATTGTTTTTTCATGTGAAACCTTCATAAGAGTATATATCAATAATACCTTAATAAATAAATAAATAAATGGGGAAAAAAAGAAAAAAAAGAAAGGGCATTTTGCCTCTTTGTAATGATTCTTGTCCTCTCCTTGGACATTCCTTTCTTCCTTTCATAGACATTATGCATAATATCATTTCCTTGTTTCATTTCTAATTTAAACTAATGAAAATGCCTAGCACTATGACAACCACTATATAGCCTACATCCTCATAAATTTCCTCAGTTGCTTGGACTCCAGATGAAAAGTCACTTACTGTTGAATTATTCCAAGCTTGACATGTGTGTGGTAACACTGGAATGTAAATCCAAATCTTGCTCCCCTTTGTATGGTTGATCTTATTACTGATACTTTAATTCTTGTTCGCTCGTTTCATTTTTTTAAAAACTTGCACTACATGAACATCTTCTTTAGTACTCCCTCTGCATATTTTGCTAAGTAAGCTTCATTCTCTTTACCTTCATGTCTCTTTCATGCTCCAGAGGGAGTAATCAATGAACTACTCTAAGAACCCTTTGCTACATTTACCATACAACAAAGGATGTTTCTACAGATATATACATATTTTATGCATATATAGAATGCATACATATATGTAAGTCACCCAGAAATTGGCAGTCTGGAGAGTGATCATGGGTGTGTTCTTTCTCTTAAATATAAATCATGTGCCCTATTAGCTATTACCACACATGTAATTAAAAGCTATCTTTCAACATGTTTAGGCAAAATAATGTAACTGAAAAAGAATTTTCCTTGAAGACTATAAGGTACATTTCAATGTCTGAGCCAATTAACTTCATATCAAAGAGTGATGATTTTAAAGGATCTCTCTCTAGACCCATCTCAACCTACTATTCTTAATGTACACAGAATAAAATACTAAACTAGGGTCAAATAAGCTATAAGAATAGGCAATAATTCATAATTTGCTTTACTCGAAATATATAAAAAATATACCCTCTTAAAAATAAATGTTTTGACAATATATATTAAAAAGCAATAATCTCACAATTTACTGCCAAATTAATCCAAGGATAAAAATAACAATATATGGATGTGTATATATATAAATATACATAGAGATTCTCAAGAGTTTCATTTTAATAAATTTTTGCATATCCAAAAGTTAGAAACAAAATATAAATTTTCCTTATACTATAATTTAGGATATCAATTTATATATTACATATATTTACATATCCATATAATACATAAACATTTTTCAATTATTTCTCAATCTATTAGGCATTTTGTGAAATTCCTTTGAACAGCAAGCACCTAGAAGGCAGGCACTATGTTCTGTTTCACTTTGACTATCTCACACCCAGCATAGTGCTTGGTATACAGTAAGTACATACCACATTTTCACTGATGAATAAACAAAATTCTCCTCACCATAAAACCAAGTTCTGAGTCTCTAGAAAAGTCGCTAGAGCTCTTATGGGAAATGAGGTATATACTTTTGAACTATATTCTACAAGCAAGAATTATTTAAGCATTTCTTTTTGTGAACAATCCAAATTTGAGTATGTTTATGCCCAAGGAGAATTGCTGCAGCTTTAATTTTCCAAAAGGATAGAAAATTTGCACTAAATTACTAATTATACTTTGCCTCCATTCTAGCTGAATTTTGGCAATGGATATTTTTCCTTCCCTCCACTCACTACCTGCTGGCCCAAAGTTCCACTGACCTACTAAACTATAATTTTTTTCTTTCTTTTATTTAGTAAAAACAAATCATTATGAAGCACCTATTTTACTTAAACAGGAGAAGTTTAAGATTTTTTTTATTAAAGTATAATTGACACACAATATTAAATCAGTTTCAGGTGGCACCATAGTGATTAGATAATTATATACATTACAAAATGCTCACCACAATAAGTGTAGTTACCATCTGTCACCATATAAAATGTTTAAAATATTATTGCCCATATTTCCTATGCTGTATTTTTCATCCCTGTAACCTATTTATTTGTGATGTCTGTCTTTATCACCTTTATCTAATTTCTCCCATCCCTCGACCTCCCTCCCCTCTGGCAACACCTGTTTGTTCTCTGTACTTATAAGTTTATTTGTTGGTTCATTTATTTTTTAGATTCCACATGTAAGTGAAATCATGGTATCTGTCTTTTTCTCTGACTTGTTTCACATATATATGAAACATATATGTGTGTGTGTGTGTACAAAATAACATCTTATTTATCTATTTATCTATTGATGGATACTCAGGCTGCTTCCATATCATGGCTATTATAAATAATGCTGTGATACACATAGGGGTGAAGATCTTGAGTTAGTGTTTTTATTTTCTAAGGGTAAATACTCAGCAGTAGGAATTACTGGGTGATGTGGTATTTCTATTTTTACTTTTTTGAGGAACTTCCAGACTGTTTTCAATTGTGGCTGCATCAGTTTACGTTCACCCAGCCATGTATGAGGGTTGTTCCCTTTTCTCCACATCCTCACCAACACTTATTTCTTGTCTTGTTGATACTAGCCATTCTGACTCGTACATGAGTGGTTTGATTTGCATTCCCTGATGATCAGTGATGTTGAGCATCTGTTCATGTGCCTGTTGGCCCTCTGTATGTCTTCTTTGGAATAATGTCTATTCAGGTCCTCTGCTCAATTTTTAATTGGGTTATTTGGGTTTTCTTTGGTGTTGAGTTGTATGAGTTCTTTATATATTTTGGGCACAGGTTTAAGGATTTTCCATTAATGTGTCTTACCCTGATCTGTCTTAACTGCTACCACTGTTTTGCTTATATATAACTGGTGAAATTACATTAACTCCCCCTCCACTCTAAAAATACTGAAAGAATGCTAGGGTCTTAGAGAAAGCTCAAGGATAAAGAGGAGTAGGAAGATGCTAGTGATGATCACAGTCTAAACAACCTCATAAAGTTTAATTTAGTCCTGTTTTGTCTCAAACTTATACATGGGAGTCTGACTCCGATAAATTTAGAGATGCCTATCATGCCAAATCATGTGACAATTTAGCGACTCAAAACACATTTATGACTTACTGGCATAATGTGAATTGGAATAAGAGGAAAGTGAACCTTGCTGGAAACATAACCATATTCCCTCTTCTGTAATAAACGCTGATAAAACAACACACTTAAAAGCCTGACTGTAAAAAGACACCCAGAAGAAAGAGACTGGCTCCTAAGAAAGTGACCTCTCACTTAGCAGTCCAGCTGATCCTGGTAACAATTTATAAATAACTGAAAAGTACCTGTAAAACTTTAGCGTTTGGTTGAAGATGTTTAATGATCAGCTGCTTGCCTGCTGTGTAAAGAACCTTTTCTGAATCAGGGCCCCAAGCTACTGAATACACTGGTGTTCCTGTAAAAAGAGGAAAATAAAACTGATAAACTTTAATTATTACACCTTATAAAAAGGGAGGTTGTTAAGATCAAAAAGCAATTTGGGGTATAGTCAACAGGGAATAAATTTCAGTAAGATAAATGATTGTATTGAAGTGGCACTCTACTTCTTCCATGCCATTTTCTTCCCAGCCAGAATATAACTCAATTGTGAGCAGTTCTCAGTGGTTTACAGACTTAGAAAGTCTAGTTTAAACATAGTGCAAAAAAAAAAAAATCCTGAAGCATGCCTTTCATGGTTTAGATGTGATAATATATTGGGTCTAAATATCCTGTTCAGTCGATAACATATAGGATTGTTCTGTATCAGAGATTGTTCTGTACAGATGGCCAATGAGATGGCCAACCTCAGAAGGCACTTCTTCTGTAGTTGGTGAGTATATTCTCTTGGAATATTCTCTGGGAGTAGCCAGGAGCTGACCCTGGGCTTCAAAAGTAAATCTCCAAATGAACAGAGTTCAACTCTAATTAACTTCCCAGAAAATGTAAATCAAAATCTCAGATATTTCAAATGTGGTTTTGCATGAGGACTAAAAAGGAATAGGGAAGAAAAGCATTTTTGACACGGTGGCAGAATTATCAGTGCCTCTTTATTTCCATTATTATAGTTGTAATGATTGTGCAAAAAAATGCATTTTAATTATAGATTATCAAATCTTCATGAATATATTCAGTATAATTATACTTTCTGGGGTGTTTACTGAACTATGACAAACATCTATGCAAGGAAATAATTCAGTAAATATAACTCTCATTGAGTTATACAGGATGTGACTCTAGGCCTTCACTGTGGTAAAAGGCATGGTTGGGGTATAGGATGAGGAGTTAGGTTAGGGACGCTTTTGTCCTCTTTAATATTGAATTTGTGGCCCCATTAAGTCAGCTGTGTCGCTATTTCCTTGTTTATAAACCTTAAAATCTTCAGAATAGTTATCTTCCCTACTGGGAAATGGAGATTACTCATTTCCTGTTTATAAAACATATTTTTAAACAATAATAATGTTAAGGAAATAGGTGTTATAATATAAAAAAAATAGGCTTATAAAGTTATGTAATCCCATTATTATAACATGTGGTTTTTAACCACATTCCTTCAGAAAAAAACAAATTGGAGTTATGATAAATAAGCAATCCTTAATTAAGATAGCTAAGTCGCATTAGTTTAATCTTCCTAGTCACCAATATTCAAAATGGATATAACATCAAGAACTAAGAGAAGTCTCATTATATTCATCCCTTATATTTATAATAAAATGTTGTGTCAAAGTCCTATATACAAAAATGTTTTCTTTTCCAAAAGGAGATACATCATTGTGCAACTTCCAGTTTGGGAGGTTCTAATGAAGATCACTATTGAAAGTGGATGAATTAGCTTCATAAAGAAAATAATGATTTCTACTATGATGCAACCAATCCCACTAACATTTGAATCAAATCCATAGTATTTTTAATGTCTTTTAAAACATATTTATTAAAGCATAGGTTACACTCAGTACTACACTCCACTTTGCAAAGTCAGCATGGAAATAATATATCCTTCAGGTTGAAAAACTTAACAAAAAGTTAAGCAAATTATGCAATAAGAGCTCATTAATTACACCATTAACAAGAACTGGACAAAAAAACAAAAACAGCTTTATAATAATTAAATAATTTCTTACTTTTTATATTGGGAATTTTCATTTATGCTCCATTTCAGTTAAGACACTCAAAAAGATCTTGTTTTTCTGACTTTGTACACTAAGATCATGTGACCTTTTTGACATTTTTTAAGAAACCACATGCACCTGGGGTTGTGTTAAATGTCAGACCCTTATCTCTCTGTAAAACAAATTATCTAAATTCTTTCAACCTGTTGAAGGCTTTTTAAACCACAGAAGAGGAGACAAAAATGTATTTCAATTGTTTTAAGGAAGTACATGGTCAAATAAACCATGTTTTTCACATTCATACTAAAATGTATCCCCTAAAAATGTTGTTTTTGCATGTTTTTAAGAATGCTTTTAAAACAAACTCTTCACTATTACAATGAAGCATTAGTTATCTTTGCCTTGAATGTAATATAGGTCTACAGTGAGTGAAAATAAGTGAAGTACTCAGAGCAGAGTCTGGCATATAAGCAGTCTGTTAGCTACTAGTAATAGAAATTATCTGTATGCAACAAGCAGCCATTTGTTTATTATGTTGCTCATGGTAGTACGGACTCAATTTTAGGGGCTTGACAAATCATTAAGAATTCAAAAACCAAGTTATTTCCCTTTCATTCTATTTGTAGGGACAGGTACTAACAAAAAATAATCAACTGGGATTTATTCCACAAAAAAGCCACTTCGTAGTTATGCATGTCACTGAGTCAGTACAGAGAAGAAATTTAAATGAAGGCATTTGTACCTATCTTCAGCCACCTTGGGGGTTTCAACTTCACCCATAGCTTCACCTTTCACCTTTCTGTAATTCACTCTCACATTAATATTTCAACCTTTACCTCTGAAGTCTAACAGAGCATTTCCACTTGCTCCAAAGACATGTCAGAACTTCAGATTCTACATATTCAACACTATCATCCCTCCACACATATCCTCCTTCATTTATTCTCCTCTGTAATTCTTTACCTCAAAAGGGTATCCTTTTTTCTCAGTCACTGAGAACTTTTTCAACTACTATCATCACTGCCTCTATTCAGGCTTTAATGCACACGAGTACAGAAGATTTCAGTGACCTCCTTACTGGCCACCCCCATCCTCATTACTGCTGTAATCTTCCCCAAAAAACAGCCCTTACCTGTTACTCTACTACTCATTTTTTTAAGGGTACTGTATGTTTACACAAAAAAATCCAAACCCCTTCATTTACCACCCCAGACCAGCAGTCTCTTGACCCCTCTGGCAGTGCTGTTCCTCACACAGCCTACACCCTGGCCCAAGAGGTCTCCTCCCACTCAACCGACTTACATTGTTCTGCCCTTATGCTACTACTGACCATCTAATTGCCCTTATGGCTCTACTCCATTACCAATAAGCTTATTTCCTTATTTAATCTCTTCAATCCTTCAAAACCCAGTCAAAAGATGCTGCAGTATTTTCCAGGAAATCTTTCTGATATTTTCTCTACCCTCAAAGCATGAATCTCTTCCTATCCTCCCATAACAACTTAGAGCAACAAGCATATTCTGCATGTATTACATTATTTATATTTCGAGTTGGCATCTTTCACTAAATGCATTAAAGACAGATTTCATGTTTTACCATTCCATTCTTCCATTTTAATATAATGTGGGAGAAACTTCTTACACGTTGGCATGCTATTCAAATTTTAATCTATAATTTAAATACACAATGTAACACAAGATCAGGCTTAATTGTACTTATCCCTGGCCCACACATTATTTCTCTCTAATAAGAAAAATGACTCCTCATAGACACCATAAGAAACATTTTTGAACTAAGTAAAATTTTCTTTTTGTGTGTTTCTGTGGGTGTGTAAATTATTTAATGCACAGGGACATCGAAGGTTCAACCAGAAAACCAAAGTTCCAAACTCAGAGTTCAACCTCGAGAATGGAATGAACAATCCCATAGGTGAGCACAGACTTCTTCCTTTATTCCCATGATCTCAGGATATTATGTTGCCTTTAGCCCTATGAAAATTACAGTTGGGATCTGTACTTAACAACAACCCTATTATTTGCCTGTTTTTTTTTATTTTGGTATCGTTAATGTACATTCACTTGAACATTATGGTTACAAGACTCCCTATTATGAAGTACCCCCCATATACCCCAGTACAGTCACTGTCCATCAGCATAGTAAGATGCTGTAGAATCACTACTTGTCTTCTCTATAAGTACTGCCTTTACAGTGTCCACCGCCGCTGCACTATGTGTGCTAATTGTAATGCCCCTTTACCCCTTATCCCTCCCTTCCCACCCATCCTCCCCAGTCCCTTTCCCTTTGGTAATTGTTAGTCCATTCTTGGGTTCTGTGAGTCTGCTGCTATTTTGTTCCTTCAGTTTTTCCTCTGTTCTTATACTCCACAGATGAGTGAAATCACTTGATACTTGTCTTTCTCCGTCTGGCTTATTTCACTAAGCATACCCTCTAGCTCCATCCATGTTGTTGCAAATGGTAGGATTTGTTTTCTTCTTATAGCTGAATAATATTCCATTGTGTACATGTACCACTTCTTCTTTATCCATTCATCTACTGACGGACACTTAGGTTGCTTCCATTTCTTGGCTATTGTAAATAGTGCTGCGAGAAACATAGGGGTGCATATGTCTTTTTCAAACTGGGCTGCTGCATTTTTAGGGTAAATTCCTAGGAGTGGAATTCCTAGGTCAAATGGTATTTCTATTTTGAGTTTTTTGAGGAACCTCCATGCTGCTTTCCACAATAGTTGTACTAATTTACATTCCCACCAGCAGTGTAGGAGGGTTCCCCTTTCTCCACATCCTCGCCAACATTTGTTGTTGTTTGTCTTTTGGATGGTGGCCATCCTAACTGCTGTGAGGTGATATCTCATTCTGGATTTAATCTGCATTTCTCTGATGATTAGTGATGTGGAGCATCTTTTCATGTGCCTGTTGGCCATCTGAATTTCTTCTTTAGAGAAATGTCTATTCATGTCCTCTGCCCATTTCTTAATCAGATTATTTGCTTTTTGTTTGTTGAGGTGCGTGAGCTCTTTATATATTTTGGATGTCAACCCCTTGTCAGATATGTCATTTATCAATCTCTTCTCCCAAATTGTAGGATGTCTTTTTGTTCTACTGATGGTGTCCTTTGTTGTACAGAAGCATTTTAGTTTGATATAGTCCCACTTCTTCATTTTTGCTTTTGTTTCCCTTGCCGGGGAGATATGTTCATGAAGAAGTTGCTCATGTTTACGTCCAAGAGATTTTTGCCTATATTTCTTTCTAAGAGTTTATCGTTTCATGACTTACA
Source organism: Smutsia gigantea (assembly GCA_032199065.1). Lineage (NCBI taxonomy): Eukaryota > Metazoa > Chordata > Mammalia > Pholidota > Manidae > Smutsia > Smutsia gigantea. The sequence goes on from JAVSCE010006231.1 coordinate 310,581, forward strand.
TTCAGGTCTTTGATCCATTTCGAGTTCACTTTTGTGTATGGGGTTAGACAGTAGTCCAGTTTCATTCTCTTACATGTAGCTGTCCAGTTTTGCCAACACCAGCTATTGAAGAGGCTGTCATTTCCGCACTGTATATCCAATGGCTCCAGTATCATATATTAATTGATGATATATGCTTGGCTTTATATCTGGGCTCTCTATTCTGTTGCACTGGTCTATGGGTCTGTTTTTGTGCCAGTACCAAATTGTCTTGATTACTGTGGCTTTGCATTGGAGCTTGAAGTCAGGGAGGGTAATACCCCCTACTTTATTCTTCCTTCAAAGGATAGTTTTGGCTATTTAGGGTCATTTGTCATTCCATATGAATTTTAGAACTATTTTCTCTAGTTCATTGAAGAATGCTGTTGGTATTTTGATAGGGATTGCATTGAATCTGTAGATTGCTTTAAGCAGGATGGCCATTTTGACAATATTAATTCTTCCTAGCAAAGAGCATGGAATGAATTTCCATTTATTAGTGTCCTCTTTAATATCTCTTAAGAGTGTCTTGCAATTTTCAGGGTATAAGTCTTTCACTTCCTTGGTTAGGTTTATTCCTAGGTATTTTATCCTTTTTGATGTAATTGTGAATGGAATTGTTTTCCTGATTTTTCTTTCTGTTAGTTCACCATTACTGCATAGGAATGCAACAGATTTCTGTGTATTAATTCTGCATCCCGCAAATTTGCTGAATTCAGATATTAGATCTAGTAGTTTTGGAGTGGATTCTTTAGAGTTTTTTATGTACACTATCATGTCATCTGCAAACAGGAACAGTTTGACTTCTTCCTTACCAATCCGGATGCCTTTTATTTCTTTCTGTTGTCTGATTGTCGTGGTTAGGACATCCAGAACTATGCTGAATAAAAGTGGGGAGACTGGTCATCCTTGTCTTGTTCCCAATCTTAGGGGAAAAGCTTTCAGCTTCTCGCTGTTATGTATAATGTTAGCGGTGGGTTTGTCCTATATGGCCTTTATTATGTTGAGGTACTTGCCCTCCTTACCCCTATTGTTGAGCTTTTTACCATGAATGGATGTTGAATTCTGTTGTATGCTTTTTCAGCATCTATGGAGATGATCATGTGGTTTTTGTTCTTCTTTTTGTTGAGATGTAGTGGATGATGTTCATGGATTTTTGAATGTTGTACCATCCTTGCATCCCTGGGATGAATCCCACTTGATCATGATGGAGGATCTTTTTGATATATTTTTGAATTCGGTTTGCTAATATTTTGTTGAGTATTTTTGCATCTATGTTCATCAGGAATATTGGTCTGTAATTTTCTTTTTTGTGGTGTCTTTGCCCGGTTTTGGTATTAGAGTGATGTTGGCCTCGTAGAATGAGTTTGGGAGTATTCCTTCCTCTTCTACTTTTTGGAAAACTGTAATGAGGATGGGTATTAGGTCTTCACTAAATGTTTGATAACATTCATCAGTGAAACCATCTGCTCCAGGTGTTTTGTTCTTAGGTAGTTTTTGGATTACCAATTCAATTTCTTTGCTGGTAATTGGTCTATTCAGATTTTCTGTTTCTTCCTGGGTCAGCCTTAGAAAGTTGTATTTTCCAGAAAGTTGTCCATTTCTTCTAGGTTATCCAGTTTGTTACCATACAATTTTTCACAGTATTCTCTCATAATTCTTTGTATTTCTGTGGTGTCCATAGTGATTTTTCCTTTCTCATTTCTGATTCTGTTTACGTGTGTAGACTTTTTTTTTCTTGGTAAGTCTGCCTAGGGGTTTATCTATTTTGTTTATTTTCTCGAAGAATGAGGTCCTCCTTTCATTGATTCTTTCTATTGTTTTATTCTTCTCAATTTTATTTGTTTCTGCTTTAATCTTTATTATGTCCCTCCTTCTACTGACTTTGGGCCTCATCTGTTCTTCCTTTTCTAGTTTCATTAATTGTGAGTTTAGACTGTTCATTTGGGATTGTTCTTCTATCCTGAGATAGGCCTGTATTGCAATATATTTCCCTCTTAGCATGGCCTTCACTGTGTCACACAGATTTTGTGGTGTTGAATTATTGTTGTCATTTGTCTCCATATATTGCTTGATCTCTGTTTTTATTTGGTCATTGATTATTTAGGAGCATGTTATTAAGCCTCCATGTGTTTGTGGGCTTTTTCATTTTCTTTGTGTTGTTTATTTCTAGTTTCATACCTTTGTGATCTGAGGAGCTGGTTGTTACCATTTCAATCTTTCTGAATTTACTGACCTTCTTTTTGTGGCCTAATATATGATCTATTCTTTAAAATGTTCCATGTGCACTTGAGAAGAATGTGTATCCTGTTGCTTTTGGATGGACTGTTTTGTAGTTATCCGTTAGGTCTATCTGTTCTAATATGTTTTCAGTGCCTCTGTCTCTTTACTTATTTTCTGTCAGGTTGATCTTTCCTTTGGAGTGAGTGGTGTGTTGAAGTCTCCTAAATGAATGCATTGCATTGTATTTCCTCCTTTAATTCTGTTAGTATTTGTTTCACATATGTAGGTGGTCCTGTGTTGGGTGCATAGATATTTATAATAGTTATATCCTCTTGTTAGACTGACCCTTTTATCATTATATAATGTCCTTCTTTGTCTCTTGTGACTTTCTTTGTTTTGAAGTCTGTTTTGTCTGATACAAGTACTGCAACTCCTGCTTTTTTCTCACTATTGCATGAAATATCTTTTTCCATCCCTTTACTTTCAGTCTGTTTATTATGTCTTTGGGCTTGAAGTGAGCATGTCTTGTAGGCGGCATATAGATGGGTCTTGTTTTTTTATCCATTCAGTAACTCTACGTCTTTTGATTGGTACATTCAGACCTTTCACATTTAGGGTGATCGTCGATAGGTATGTACTTATTACCATTGCAGGCTTTAGATTCGTGGTTACCAAACGTTCAAGGGTAATTGCCTTACGATCTAAGACTCTAATTTAACTCACTTCGTATGCTATTACAAACACAACCTAAAGGTCTTTTATTTTCCTCCTTTTTCTTCCTCCTCCATTCCTTGTATGTTATGAATCATATTCTGTACTCTTTGTCTATCTCTTTGGTGACCTCTCTTTAGCCTTAAGAATACTTCCATCTATAGGAGTCCCTCCAAAATGCACTGTAGAGGTGGTTTGTGGGAGGTAAATTCTCTCAGCCTTTGCTTATCTGAAAATTGTTTAATCCCTCCTTCAAATTTAAATGATAACCTGGCCGGGTACAGTATTCTTGGTTCAAGGCCCTTCTGCTTCATTCCATTAAATGTATCATGCCACTCCCTTCTGGCCTGTAAGGTTTCTGTTGAGAAGTCTGATGATAGCCTGATGGGTTTTCCTTTGTATGTGATCTTTTTTCTCTCTCTAGCTGCTTTTAAAAGTCTGTCTTTATCCTTGATCTTTGCCATTTTAATTATTATATGTCTTGATGTTGTCTTCCTTGGGTCCGCTGAGTTTGGAAATCTGTACACCTCCATGGCTTGAGAGACTATCTCCTTCCCTAGATTGGGGAAGTTTCAGCAATTAACTCCTCAATAACACTTTCTATCCCCTTTTTCTCTCTCTACTTCCTCTGGTACCCCTATAATGCGAATATTGGTCCAATTGGATTAGTCACACAGTTCTCTCAATATTCTTGCATTCTTACAGATTCTTTTTTCTCTCTGTGCCTCAGCTTCTTTGTATTCCTCTTCTCTAATTTCTATTCCATTTACAGTCTCTTCTACTACATCTGATCTGCTTTTAAATCCCTCCATTGTATGTTTCATTTCAGATACGGAATTTCTTAATGATTGAATGTCCAACTTAAGTTTGTTCCTTAGTTCTTGCATATTTTTCTGTACCTCCATAAGCATGTTTATAATTTTTATTGTGAACGCTCTTTGTTCAAAATAAAAAAAAGAGGAAGATTGGTGAGTTCAGTTTCATTTGGCCCTTTTTCTGGGGTATGTGAGATTTTGGTCTGAACCATGTTCTTTTGTCATTTCATATTTCCGTGTGGTGGCACCTAGTGCACAGAAACTCCAGTCTCTGGAGCTGCTCAGCCCCTAGAGTGAGGTTGGGGGTCATAGGGGAGTGGAGCTGGTGCCTGGGGGGTGGGAAGATCTGTTTCCTGATTTCCATCTGCGGTGCCTGTCTCCACTCTCAGAGCCAGTTGGCAAAGCACACACAGGTAAGCCTCTGTGCTTTGCCTCTCTAGCTGTTGTAGGTGGGGCCTCCCTCTGGCTGGCCTGATGCCAGTGCAGTGACTGCCAGTTGGCAAGCAGGTGCCTGCAGGCCAGTAGGAAGGCTCGGCACACTGTGTGTTACAGTGCAGGCCCTCGGAGCTGTGTAGGCAGCCAGGGGGATGGAGCACCTGAAGCTCCTCAAAGTTCCCAACCAGCTGGACAGAGCGTGCCCGGACAACCTTGTGCAGCTCTCCTTTCTCCCGTGCAGCAAGCTCCATGCAAACTGCACCCCTTCAGCAGCCCTCTCGCTCCTAGGAAGCTTCTCAGACCACCTGATTTTCCTCTGACACAGAGCAGCCGGTTGTGGATTGCCTCCTCCACAAATGGCCGGAATGTCAGTCTCCGTTGCCCTCTGCCTGTCCGCGCTCCCCAACGTCCAGAGCACCACACACTATCTGTTTCTGCTCAGAAAGCAGACTTCCAGGGCTAGGTGTTCAGCAGTCCCAAGCTTCCACCCCCTCCCTGCTCTTTTCTCTTCCTCCCACGGGTGAGCTTGGATGGTGGAAGGGCTTGGATCCCGCCAGATTAAGACTTGCCATATGTTACCCTGTTTCATGAGGCCTGCTCTATTTGTGAGGTCTGTATACAGTCTGGTTCAGCCTTCTTTCTTTTACTGTTTTAGGGTTAGTTGTATTAATTAACTATATTTTTGTAATATTTGTGGTTTTGGGAGGAGTTCTCTGTGTCACCTCTCACGCCACCATCTTGAATCTCCACTAAGTGAAATTTTCAAAAAAAAACTTGGGTGCCACTTCTGTATTAGAAAAGGTGATAACCAGGACTCTTTCTGTCTGTATATCTGGCTAGAATTATCAAGAAATGAACTCAGGCATTTTTTATTCATCAACGAATAAGTATAATGAACAAGAACATGGTAAAATCAAAAGGATGATTTCAACATTATTTACGGAATTCCAAATTTTAGAATAATTTAGACTTATTTCATTTTTATACCAATATTTACAGTTATTCTCCTCAAAGGAGGCACACCCACCTATTTTGGACTTCCTACTTGAGCCCTGAGTGTTCAGTTCTCAGTAGTTCAGATTTGTAATTACCCTGAAAACTTCATCTCTAATAAATCAAACAAACCTTACAAATAACAAAGGATTTTTCCATTAGTGTTAATGTCATAATAACTTAACTTCCATAATGATTTTTCTCACAGATAAAACAGAGAGTCTATGTCTTATTATGAAACTGTGAGTGGCACCAATGAACACTCAAAATTTAGAAATATATTTCTACAGTAAATTGGTCAATCTTAATATAGAAAAAAGACATTCATTCAGTTTATATACAATAGGTTAACTAAATAAGAAAATCCACCTAATTTAATTTTGTTCATTAATCTTATGATTAACATAAATCTTGAGTGAGAAGAATAAATAAGATTCAAATAGGGCGCTAGAGGGTGTGAAGATGGCAGCATGAGAGGTGAGATGGAGAGCTCCTACCAAAACCACAAATAGTACAAAAATACAGTTAATTAATACAAACTTAAAACAGCAACAAGAAAGAAGGCTCAACTAGACTGCAAACAGACCTCACGAACAGAGTAGACCTCACAAAACAGGGTAACGTAGGAAAGCCTTAATCCAGCAGTACCCAAGCACTTCCCCCACCCCAGCTCACTGGTGGGAGGAAGAGAAATAGAACAGGGGAGTTGGGGGAAGACTGGGACTGCTGAACACCTAGCCCTGGAGATCTGCTTTATGAGCAGAATCCTATAATAGTGTGTAGTGCTCTGGACGTTGGGGAGCGCGGACAGGCGGAGTGCTTGAGTAATTGACTTTCCGGCCGTTTGTGCAGGAGGCGATCCACAACCGGCTGCTCTGTGTCAGAGGAAAATCAGGTGGTCTGTGAGGCCAACTGGCAGCCAGAGGGCTGCTGAAGGAGCGGTATTTACACAGAGCTTGCTGTGTGGGAGAAGGGAGCGCGAGACAAAGTTGTCTGGGCGTGCTCTGCCAGGCTGGTTGGGAACTTTGGGGAGCTTCAGGTGCTCCATCCCCCTGACTGCCTACTCTGCTCCAAGGTCCCCCACTATGAAACACAGTCTGCCAAGCCTTCCTACTGGCTTGCAGTCACCAGCCTGCAAACCCGCAGTCACCGCGCAGGTGTCAGGCCAGAATGAGGCCCCGCCAACAACAGCTAGAGAGGCAAAGCACAGAGGTTTACACGTGTGTGCTCAGCCAAGTGGCTCTGAGAGTGGAGATAGGCACCGCAGACGGAAATCAGGAAACAGATCTTCCCACCCCCCAGGCACCAGCTCCACTCCCCTATGACCCCCAACCTCACTCTAGGGGCTGAGCAGCTCCAGAGACTGGAGTTTCTGTGCACTAGGTGCCACCACACGGAAATATGAAATGACAAAAGAACATGGTTCAGACCAAAATCTCACATACCCCAGAAAAAGGGCCAAATGAAACTGAACTCACCAATCTTCCTCTTTTTTTTATTTTGAACAAAGAGCGTTCACAATAAAAATTATAAACATGCTTATGGAGGTACAGAAAAATATGCAAGAACTAAGGAACAAACTTAAGTTGGACATTCAATCATTAAGAAATTCCGTATCTGAAATGAAACATACAATGGAGGGATTTAAAAGCAGATCAGATGTAGTAGAAGAGACTGTAAATGGAATAGAAATTAGAGAAGAGGAATACAAAGAAGCTGAGGCACAGAGAGAAAAAAGAATCTGTAAGAATGCAAGAATATTGAGAGAACTGTGTGACTAATCCAATTGGACCAATATTCGCATTATAGGGGTACCAGAGGAAGTAGAGAGAGAAAAAGGGGATAGAAAGTGTTATTGAGGAGTTAATTGCTGAAACTTCCCCAATCTAGGGAAGGAGATAGTCTCTCAAGCCATGGAGGTGTACAGATTTCCAAACTCAGCGGACCCAAGGAAGACAACATCAAGACATATAATAATTAAAATGGCAAAGATCAAGGATAAAGACAGACTTTTAAAAGCAGCTAGAGAGAGAAAAAAGATCACATACAAAGGAAAACCCATCAGGCTATCATCAGACTTCTCAACAGAAACCTTACAGGCCAGAAGGGAGTGGCATGATACATTTAATGGAATGAAGCAGAAGGGCCTTGAACCAAGAATACTGTACCCGGCCAGGTTATCATTTAAATTTGAAGGAGGGATTAAACAATTTTCAGATAAGCAAAGGCTGAGAGAATTTACCTCCCACAAACCACCTCTACAGTGCATTTTGGAGGGACTCCTATAGATGGAAGTATTCTTAAGGCTAAAGAGAGGTCACCAAAGAGATAGACAAAGAGTACAGAATATGATTCATAACATACAAGGAATGGAGGAGGAAGAAAAAGGAGGAAAATAAAAGACCTTTAGGTTGTGTTTGTAATAGCATACGAAGTGAGTTAAATTAGAGTCTTAGATCGTAAGGCAATTACCCTTGAACGTTTGGTAACCACGAATCTAAAGCCTGCAATGGTAATAAGTACATACCTATCGACGATCACCCTAAATGTGAAAGGTCTGAATGTACCAATCAAAAGACGTAGAGTTACTGAATGGATAAAAAAACAAGACCCATCTATATGCCGCCTACAAGACATGCTCACTTCAAGCCCAAAGACATAATAAACAGACTGAAAGTAAAGGGATGGAAAAAGATATTTCATGCAATAGTGAGAAAAAAGCAGGAGTTGCAGTACTTGTATCAGACAAAACAGACTTCAAAACAAAGAAAGTCACAAGAGACAAAGAAGGACATTATATAATGATAAAAGGGTCAGTCTAACAAGAGGATATAACTATTATAAATATCTATGCACCCAACACAGGACCACCTACATATGTGAAACAAATACTAACAGAATTAAAGGAGGAAATACAATGCAATGCATTCATTTAGGAGACTTCAACACACCACTCACTCCAAAGGAAAGATCAACCTGACAGAAAATAAGTAAAGAGACAGAGGCACTGAAAACATATTAGAACAGATAGACCTAACGGATAACTACAAAACAGTCCATCCAAAAGCAACAGGATACACATTCTTCTCAAGTGCACATGGAACATTTTAAAGAATAGATCATATATTAGGCCACAAAAAGAAGGTCAGTAAATTCAGAAAGATTGAAATGGTAACAACCAGCTCCTCAGATCACAAAGGTATGAAACTAGAAATAAACAACACAAAGAAAATGAAAAAGCCCACAAACACATGGAGGCTTAATAACATGCTCCTAAATAATCAATGACCAAATAAAAACAGAGATCAAGCAATATATGGAGACAAATGACAACAATAATTCAACACCACAAAATCTGTGTGACACAGTGAAGGCCATGCTAAGAGGGAAATATATTGCAATACAGGCCTATCTCAGGATAGAAGAACAATCCCAAATGAACAGTCTAAACTCACAATTAATGAAACTAGAAAAGGAAGAACAGATGAGGCCCAAAGTCAGTAGAAGGAGGGACATAATAAAGATTAAAGCAGAAACAAATAAAATTGAGAAGAATAAAACAATAGAAAGAATCAATGAAAGGAGGACCTCATTCTTCGAGAAAATAAACAAAATAGATAAACCCCTAGGCAGACTTACCAAGAAAAAAAAAGTCTACACACGTAAACAGAATCAGAAATGAGAAAGGAAAAATCACTATGGACACCACAGAAATACAAAGAATTATGAGAGAATACTGTGAAAAATTGTATGGTAACAAACTGGATAACCTAGAAGAAATGGACAACTTTCTGGAAAATACAACTTTCTAAGGCTGACCCAGGAAGAAACAGAAAATCTGAATAGACCAATTACCAGCAAAGAAATTGAATTGGTAATCCAAAAACTACCTAAGAACAAAACACCTGGAGCAGATGGTTTCACTGATGAATGTTATCAAACATTTAGTGAAGACCTAATACCCATCCTCATTACAGTTTTCCAAAAAGTAGAAGAGGAAGGAATACTCCCAAACTCATTCTACGAGGCCAACATCACTCTAATACCAAAACCGGGCAAAGACACCACAAAAAAGAAAATTACAGACCAATATTCCTGATGAACATAGATGCAAAAATACTCAACAAAATATTAGCAAACCGAATTCAAAAATATATCAAAAAGATCCTCCATCATGATCAAGTGGGATTCATCCCAGGGATGCAAGGATGGTACAACATTCAAAAATCCATGAACATCATCCACTACATCTCAACAAAAAGAAGAACAAAAACCACATGATCATCTCCATAGATGCTGAAAAAGCATACAACAGAATTCAACATCCATTCATGGTAAAAAGCTCAACAATAGGGGTAAGGAGGGCAAGTACCTCAACATAATAAAGGCCATATAGGACAAACCCACCGCTAACATTATACATAACAGCGAGAAGCTGAAAGCTTTTCCCCTAAGATTGGGAACAAGACAAGGATGACCAGTCTCCCCACTTTTATTCAGCATAGTTCTGGATGTCCTAACCACGACAATCAGACAACAGAAAGAAATAAAAGGCATCCGGATTGGTAAGGAAGAAGTCAAACTGTTCCTGTTTGCAGATGACATGATAGTGTACATAAAAAACTCTAAAGAATCCACTCCAAAACTACTAGATCTAATATCTGAATTCAGCAAATTTGCGGGATGCAGAATTAATACACAGAAATCTGTTGCATTCCTATGCAGTAATGGTGAACTAACAGAAAGAAAAATCAGGAAAACAATTCCATTCACAATTACATCAAAAAGGATAAAATACCTAGGAATAAACCTAACCAAGGAAGTGAAAGACTTATACCCTGAAAATTGCAAGACACTCTTAAGAGATATTAAAGAGGACACTAATAAATGGAAATTCATTCCATGCTCTTTGCTAGGAAGAATTAATATTGTCAAAATGGCCATCCTGCTTAAAGCAATCTACAGATTCAATGCAATCCCTATCAAAATACCAACAGCATTCTTCAATGAACTAGAGAAAATAGTTCTAAAATTCATATGGAATGACAAATGACCCTAAATAGCCAAAACTATCCTTTGAAGGAAGAATAAAGTAGGGGGTATTACCCTCCCTGACTTCAAGCTCCAATGCAAAGCCACAGTAATCAAGACAATTTGGTACTGGCACAAAAACAGACCCATAGACCAGTGCAACAGAATAGAGAGCCCAGATATAAAGCCAAGCATATATCATCAATTAATATATGATACTGGAGCCATTGGATATACAGTGCGGAAATGACAGCCTCTTCAATAGCTGGTGTTGGCAAAACTGGACAGCTACATGTAAGAGAATGAAACTGGACTACTGTCTAACCCCATACACAAAAGTGAACTCGAAATGGATCAAAGACCTGAATGTAAGTCATGAAACGATAAACTCTTAGAAAGAAATATAGGCAAAAATCTCTTGGACGTAAACATGAGCAACTTCTTCATGAACATATCTCCCCGGCAAGGGAAACAAAAGCAAAAATGAAGAAGTGGGACTATATCAAACTAAAATGCTTCTGTACAACAAAGGACACCATCAGTAGAACAAAAAGACATCCTACAATTTGGGAGAAGAGATTGATAAATGACATATCTGACAAGGGGTTGACATCCAAAATATATAAAGAGCTCACGCACCTCAACAAACAAAAAGCAAATAATCTGATTAAGAAATGGGCAGAGGACATGAATAGACATTTCTCTAAAGAAGAAATTCAGATGGCCAACAGGCACATGAAAAGATGCTCCACATCACTAATCATCAGAGAAATGCAGATTAAATCCAGAATGAGATATCACCTCACAGCAGTTAGGATGGCCACCATCCAAAAGACAAACAACAACAAATGTTGGCGAGGATGTGGAGAAAGGGGAACCCTCCTACACTGCTGGTGGGAATGTAAATTAGTACAACTATTGTGGAAAGCAGCATGGAGGTTCCTCAAAAAACTCAAAATAGAAATACCATTTGACCCAGGAATTCCACTCCTAGGAATTTACCCTAAAAATGCAGCAGCCCAGTTTGAAAAAGACATATGCACCCCTATGTTTCTCGCAGCACTATTTACAATAGCCAAGAAATGGAAGCAACCTAAGTGTCCGTCAGTAGATGAATGGATAAAGAAGAAGTGGTACATGTACACAATGGAATATTATTCAGCTATAAGAAGAAAACAAATCCTGCCATTTGCAACAACATGGATGGAGCTAGAGGGTATTATGCTCAGTGAAATAAGCCAAGCGGAAAAAGACAAATATTAACTGATTTCACTCATATGTGGAGTATAAGAGCAAAGATAAAAACTGAAAGAACAAAACAGCAGCAGACTCACAGAACCCAAGAATGGACTAACAGTTACCAAAGGGAAAGGGACTGGGGAGGATGGGTGGGAAGGGAGGGATAAGGGGGAAAATGGGGCATTACGATTAGCAGATGTGATGTTGGAGGGGCGCCGGGAGGGCTGTACAACTCAGAGAAGACAAGTAGTGATTCTATAGCATCTCACTATGCTAATGGACAGTGACTGTAATGGGGTTGGTGGAGGGGACCTGATGAAGGGGGTAGTTTAAGAACCATAATGTTGCACATGTTATTGTAGATTAATGATAGCAAAATAAATTATAAAAAAAAAGAAAGGAAAAAAAAATACATGCAAAGGATCTTAGTAGCTATTTCTCCAAAGACATCCAAATGGCGAATAAACACATGAGAAAATGCTCAATATCATTAGCCATCAGGGAAATGCAAATCAATACTACAGTGAGATACCACTTTATATTCACTAGGATGATTATAATAAAAAAGTCAGACAATACTAAAGGTTGAGGATGTGGAGAAAGTGGAACCTTCACATATTGCAAGTGGGAATGTAAAATGGTACATTCACCTTGGAAAACAATTTTTAGGAAGATTTTTATTTACTGATGTGTAACTACCTCTAAGATAGTTCACGATTCAAGTAAAAAAAGCAAGGAGCACATTGTGGTAGATACAGTATGCAACTTGTTTATAAAGAAAATAAGAATATATAAAAACATATTTTCTACACAAGAAAATGGTAAGCAAGCACTAAAGCAACATTAAGTGCTTCCAGCTGGTTGGCTGGAAGACAGCAATAGTATTTTAAAGGTAATTTCACACCCTTTTTTATGCTTTCAATTCTGAACTACATGAACATATTATCTATTAAAAGTAATACTTAAAAATAAAAGAAAGAGGACTTCCGGGAAGATGGCGGTGTGAGCAGGGCGGCAGAAATCTCCTCCCAACACTATATTTATCTACGAAAACACCGAAAATACATCTATTCCTAAAAGAGAGACGAGAATACACAGGAAAGCGCACAGCGTGCAGCTACACCCGAGAGGACTCGGCACCCCAAGAGGCGGTCTTAAAGAGCCCAGCTGACATACGTGGCAACTATCAGTGACCAATTATATAGCCATGAAAAGACAGAGGAATATGGTTCAGACCAAAAATCAACCAGACAACCCCAGAGAGGGAGTCTGAAGGGATGGAAATGCACAGTCTTCCTGAAAAAGAATTCAGAATAAAAGTCATAACCATGATGATGGACCTGCAGAGAAATGTGCAAGAGCTGAGGGAGGAAGTGAGGGAACTGAGGAAAGACAATGCAGAAATCAGACAAGCGTTCGACGGGCTTAACAGCAGAATGGATGAGATGCACGAGACTGTTAATGGAATAGAAAACAGAGAACAGGAGTACCGAGTAGCTGAGGCAGAGAGAGATAAAAGGATTTCTAGGAATGAAAGAATATTAAGAGAACTGTGTGACCAATCCAAACGGAACAATATT
>JAVSCE010006232.1:0-48904 GCA_032199065.1 Smutsia gigantea
TTTTTTCTCCCCAAAAATCAGGAATGGGTTTAAAATTTTGGCAGCTATCTTAAGTTGTTCTTTAAGCTTCTGTTGGGATGGGCAACTTTTTTCTTTGATATATTCATATGGCAAAATACATGAATATATAAACCATCAGTTGAACCTCCTTGTATTCTTGGGATACATTTTACTTCTTGTTATTGTATTTAATTTTCTGTTTATCCTTTCAAAACATTTTGTATTCGTATTTGAAGATTAGTCTCTTGTTTTTAAGGTTCTGTAATCTGATGGTCTTAATACATTTGTAAGCTTTCCATCTTCCTCAGGAATGCAGAAATTAGCTATTCCTTGATAGAATTTTGATGTACTTATAATACATTTACATCTGTTGTGATCACTCATTTCTTAATTCATCCTATTTTATATTTACTATGGTTTTCATGCACTTATTGTAAATCTCTTCCATTTCCTAACTTTTGCCAAATTAGGTTTGTTTTTGTGTTGTTTTAAATTTCTTCTAGTAACTTGTGGGTGCTCTTTCATTTCTATACTGTTATTTACCATTGAATTTTAATAAACATTTAAAATATTCACCTCAACACCTAAGTTTTATTTACCTTCATTCATACAATATCCACAATGTGGGTATACCCAGCACCTAAGTTTTACTGATATTTGGAAATTGGATTCTAAATTGGTGGTGACTCTGTCTCTCTATTCCAATATGTAATAATCTTTATCTGTTTTAGAAATTTGCATTAAGCCCCACCACTGCTCTGACTTTAATGTCTTACTGACTTTCTTAAAATAAGTATGTTGGGGTTATATGGAATAATGCTAGTAAAACGTGGCACAGATATTTCTTTGTAACTTACTGGAAGAATAAGCATTTACAGGTTTAGAGGTATTTATAGGGAGATAATTTACAAACTAATAATTATGTTTATTCAACTGTTTGATACTGATTTAAGAACCTTGTACTAATAAAATACTCTGGGTTTTAATTTCAGCCATTTAAAATTTTCCAGTAGAATTTTACTTTCGGTAACTGCATTTTGATTTAGGCTTTCTTAAATATGCCATTTACAAGGGGATTAAAAAACTAAAGAGATTCCTACTGCCTAGAAATAAGACAGTTTGAGCTTCAGGAAGGATGTTTTCAGTGGATTTAAAGCAATCAAATATGTGTAATCCCTCAATTTATAATGACGTTTTTATAATCATTTTTAAACTAGTATATTCACACACCATACTATTCACATTTGAAAATGTATAGTTCTGGGCACAAGGTTGTGCAACCCAAACCACTAATTCCAGAATATTTTCAACACCCCAAAAGAAAACTCCATACCCACTAGCAGTTGATTCCTGATGCCAGGGTTCTTGTTCACGAAGCCGAAGAATGAGCTTAGCAAACAGGCAAGGTAGGAGAGCAAGAACAGGCTTTTATTTAGAAATAGTGATAGGACAGAGCTCCCGGCTCACGCCAGGAGGGGACAAAAGAGTCGTGCTGCGTTGTCTAGGGGTTTTATAGGCAGATGAGGATTTTTCGAGAACATGAAAAAAAGGTTTAGGGGTGTAGACCAGCCACGTGTGTCTGAACACCCCAAATTAACTTAACACAAGGAATTCCTCGACCCTTCTGTCTCTCCGGGATACTGGCATCTTGGTCTAGGAGCATATCAAAAGGGGGCCTACCCAGCCCCCAGGGTGGGCTGAGGTATTGTCTGTTTGCTAAAGAGTAAGTTAAGAATCTTTCTTCTTAAACTTCCTGGGTGTTAAAATGCAATCTTATCTTTAAGGGGAATTGTCCCTGCCTTTTACTATGTTGTTTACAGCTGGGTCTGCATGCTAAATTAGTTGCCTGGTTTGCAAAACCACCCCATCAGATCTGAAAGAGGAAAGACAGCACAGAGGCCTGGGCCTTTTAGCATGCTAAAGTGAATCTTACAAATGATTAGCATAATAAAAACATGGGGTACTCTTCTTTATCTGGGGAACACACTGATCTTACTGAAGAATGACCCTGTAGCTTAATGTTTAACACAGAATTTTTGAAGGGGGTTTCCTTGCATGTAGTTACATTGCTCTGACTGCAAATATTCTGCCTTGCTTGTTCCGGAGGCCCTCCCCCTACTCTAACTACACCCATAGTCCCTGTCTCATTCCCATTTATTTTTCTCCCCAGTCCTTGGTAAACACTAGTCTACTTTCTGGTTCTATGAATCTGCCTATTCTGAACATTTCATATAAGTGGTATTAGGCAATCGATGGCCTTTGTGTCTGGCTCCTTTCACTTAGAGTAGTATCAAAGTTCCATGTTGTAGGATATATAAATACTTAATTCCTTTTTATAGCTGAGTAAGAGTTTATTACATTTTTTTTGTCCACTCATAAATTGATAGACACTTGGGTGCTTTCATTTCAGGCTGTTTTGAATAGTAATGCTATGAACATTTGTGTATGAGTTTTGTATGGATGCACATTATCAGTTTTCTTGGATATATACCAAGGAGTGGAATTGGCTCAGTCATATAGTACCTCTTTTTATCTTTTGAGGAACTGCCAAAATGTTTTTCAGAGTGGCTACACCATTTTACATTCCCCTCAGCAGTCTTTGGGGGTTCCTATTTCTCCACATCCTTGCTAACATTTATTATTAGTCTTTTTGATTATAGCCAACCTGGCTGGGTGTGAAGTGTGGTTTTGATTTGCATTTCTGTAATGACTAATGGTGTTGAACATTTTTTCATTGCGTATTGGCGACTTGTTATCTTCTTTGGAGAAATGTCTTTTTAAACCTTTTGCCTATTTAAAATTGGGTTTTGTTGAGTGGTAAGAATCCATGTGTATTCTGGATACTTACCACATACCTTATATACTCTGGATACTCTTAATCAAATACATGATTTGGAAATATTCCCTCCCATTCTGTGGGTTATTTTTTCACTTTTTTGATAGTGTCTTTTTTGGTGGCATAATTTGTACCTGTGTAATGCCCTTCACCTCTTCCACCCATCTCCCTTTCACTTCAATAGTGTCCTTTGATGAACAAAAGTTTTTCATTTATGTGAAGTCATATTTTCTTTTTCCTTGGTTGCTTGTGCCTTAGATGTCATACCTAAGAAACCAGGGCCTAATTCAAGATCACAGAGGTTTACACTATGTCTTCTTCTAAGTATTTTATAGTTCTAGCTCTTATATTTAGGTCTTGATCTGTTTTGAGATAATTTTTATCTATGGTCTCAAAAGGGGGTCTAATTTAATTACTTTGCATCCAGTTGTCAGCATGAAAGACTATTCTTTCCCCATTAAATTGTCTTGGCACTCATGTTGAGAATCAATTGATCGTAAATATAAGGATATATTTCTAGATTCTTAATTCTATTCCAATGAAAAATTTCTATCTTATGCCAGAATCACAATCCTTATTAACATAACTTTGTAAAAGTTTTGAAATGGGGAAGTGTGTGTGTCGCTCTACTTTGCTTTTCTGTTTCAAGATTGTCTTAACTACTCTGGGTCTTTTGTTAACTCTGTATGAATATTAGGATCAGACTGTTAATTTCTGGCGAAAAAAAGCCAGGTGGGGTTTTGATCAGAATGGCATTGAATGATATATAAAAACCTCCTAATTGCTTTTAAAAAATGGCAGAGAACCAATTTTTAATCTAGAAAACTGGTGATTAAAGGGAAAGACTCAAGTTTTTTCCTATTACTCATGTGAGAACCATACTGATGATAGCCAAATAGGTGAACAGAAATGTCATTTTAGGTATATATACCATTTAAGAAATGAAAAAGAAATCATAGATTGTCATCATTTTACAATCCCCAGTGAATGAACTAATTGAGGCATTGAATGTCAAACGTTGCTATCATCAAAAAAAGAGAACCACACATTATGTGCTTCTTGATGAAAGAACACAGCACCATCTTTAGTCTTGACAAAAGGATTGAACCCGAGATTGATAAAGCTGTTTTGCTTTCTGCTGCAAGTTTGCAGGAACTACAGAAGCCAAAAGATCATATTGAATGGTCCCATGATTACAGAATGATTATACTGGGAAACCCAGATCAAATAAATGCCTTGAGTTTTTCAGTAATTGTAAGGCTAAAATGGTATCAAAGGGTAATATATATTAAAAGATACTTAAAAGGCATAATTTTTTAGTGATTTCTTTCTTTCCATTTAAGAATGAACTATTTTGTTTTAAATCCTTTTAGATCCCCTCAAATTACACATGTACATTTGTGGATGTGGATCTGTATACACACACATGCACATATACATAACGTTTATACATATATATATATACACACACACACACACACACACATACTAGACTTGCTTTACTTTAAATGTTCAAAATGTATGTTAGCTTTGAAACATGGCTTTCATTATTCAGTAATCTATGTCTTCACCTTTTCCTATTAGAAGTAGATTTTTACCCAATTTTGACTTAATACATAGTATTTCCTAGGATGACTACCATAAATGTACCTTTTTTTTTTGGTCTACATAGGCAGTTTGTTTCCAATCTTTCTTTATTCTAAAATATACTATGGAAAATACCCTTCTACATGTATCTCTTCCTAAAGTAAGTTGTGGAATACCTGTAAAGCTTGAGAAGGTGGTATCAAGTTTCCTTCTTTTTATCTTACCTACTACTAAGGTATATGAGTACTTATATTTGTACTTAGTACTTAGATTTGCTTCTGTTCAATTGACTATATAAACTGTGTTAAGTATGTTGATGCTAAACGTCAGCCTTATTCAGGATAAAGTTAGAGATTTCTCTTCACATGTAAACCTCAATTATTTTCAAAACAATGAAAACAGATTTCTTTCATCATGTTAAATAATGTTGATGTTAAAGACAGTCGTTTTCCATTTAATTATATCATTTCACAGAAGGATGTTTTTAAAAAAGTGATTCTGTAGATGGTGATTTCACATTCAACAGTCATATTCATAGTTAAGATTCTTTTTTATATATTTTACAATGTACATGCTTTTCTATATACAACAAATTATACTCCTCACTGATGCTGTATCTAAGATTAATTCCTGGAAGTGGAATTATTGGGTCAAGGAGTAGACAAACTTTGAAAACATTGCCAAACTGCCCTGTAAAAGACCTCCATCATTAATCTGATGATTTATGCCCATTTCTCTGAATTCTGGTACTGTCATTTTTACTTAATAAGGATGTTGAGCATGTTTAGCCATTAAGTTTACTGGTCTATTTGTATGTGTTTTGTGAATATTCCTTCATTATGTTTGCTATTCATTTTTTTAATGGTTTATAAGAGCAGCATATAGTGGCTAATAACCCATTGTTATTATAAATTCCACACTATTATACTTTTTTTTCTTGCTGTTCCTTGTTTGTCTTTTTCTTTATGAATGTGTTTATGAGGTGGGGGGATATTTTAGTTTTAGTTTTGTGTTTATGCCTGTGTATTCCTACCCTGAGTAGAGAAACATGCACTTTTATTTTCTACCAAGTCCAATAACTATAATTTTCTTTATTCTTGTGTATAGTGTGAAAGGTTGATTTGGTATTCTTAAAATTATGTTTATCTTTTAAAAATAGATGGCATAGAATTGCACATGTGTGAGAGAAAGAGGCATATTCTTTTGTAGGTAAAAGAAAAATACTGTTATAGCCTAATCATTTAGAATTTGAAAAGGCTGACTTATTCTCTTTTCTTTTTTTGGTTTAAAAACATGTAATATAAAATTTACACTTTAACCATCTTCAGTGGAATTAAATATATTCACGTGGTTGTGCAACAACCATCACCATCATCCATTCCCCATAACTGTTTTCATGTTGTAAAACTAAAACTCTGTGCCTATTAAACAATGTCACAATTTTCCCCTCCCCCGCCCCCTGGCAGTCACTAGGGGCTTTATGATTTGACTACTCTTAAGTACCTCATTTAAGTGGTTTATACAGTATTTGTCTTTTTGCAACTCTCATACTTCATTTAGCATAATGTCAGCAAGGGTTATTCACGCTGTAACATATTGCAGAAATTACTTCATTAAGGCTGAGTAATATTCCATTGTATGTATATACCACATTTTGCAAGTCCATTCATCCACTGATGTATGCTTGGGTTTTTTCCATGTTTTAAACTATTGTGAATAATGCTGCTATGAACCTGAGTGAACAGATGTCTCTTCCAAACCCCACTTCCACTTCTTTTGAGTATATACCCGGAAGTGAAATTGCTGGATCATATAATAATTGAACTTTTAATTTTTTTGAGGAACCTGCCATACTGTTTTCCACGGTGTCTGTACCATTTTACATTTCCACCAACAGTGCACAAGGGTGCCAATGTCTCCCTGTCCTCACCAACACTTGTTTTGTTTTGTTTTGTTTTGATAGTAGACATTCTAATGGGTGTGAAATGGTATCTATTGTAGTTTTTATTTGCATTTCCCTAATGGTAAGTAATGTTGAGCATCCTTTCATGTGCTTATTGGCCATTTGTTTACCTCCTTTGGAGAAATGTCTTTTGCCCAGTTTTGAATCAGGTTGTTTGGGTTTTTGTTGAATTTTAGGAGTTTTCTGTGTATTCTGGATTTTAATCCTTTATCAGATATATGATTTGCAAATATTTTCTCCTGTGGTTGACTTTTTACTCTGTGGATAATGTCTTTTGATGCACAAAATTTAAAATTTTTATGAAATTAAATTTGTCTATTTTTTCTTCTGTTAACTTTGCCTTTGGTTTCATATCCAAGAAATCACAGCTAAATGCAATGTCATGAAGCTTTTATGCTGTTTTCTTCTAAGAGTTTGTTTTAGGGCTTATGTTTAGGTCCTTGATCCATTTTGAATTAATTTTTGTATATGATTTTAGGTAAGGATTCCAATTTCATTCTTTTATGTTTGGCTATCCGGTTTTCCCAGCACCATTTGTTGAAAACATTGTCTTTTCCCCAATGAATGGTCTTGGCACCCTTATCAAAAATAATTTGACCATATATGTGAAGGTTTATTTCTGGACTCTGTATTATAGTGCATTGGTCAGTATGTCTGTCTGTATGCCCATACTGAACTATTTTGATTAGCTTTGTGGTATGCTCTGAAATAAAGAAGTGTGAGTCCTCCAGCTTGTTCTTTTTCATAATTATTTTGGCTGTTCAGGTCCCTTGAGATCCCATATGAATTTTAAGATGGGTTTTTCTATTTCTGCAAAAAGCATCATTGGGATTTTGATAGGGGTTATATTGAATCTATAGATTGCTTTGGGTAGTATTGACATCTTACCAATGTTAAGTCTTCCAAACCATAAAAATAGGATGTGTTTCAATTTATTTTTATCATATTTCATTTCTTTCAGCAGTATTTTGTAGTTTTCACTGTACAAGTCTTCACCTTATTGGTTAAGTTGATCCCCAAGTATTTTATTCTTTTTGGTACTATTGTAAATGGAATTGTTTTTGTAATTTTTTTTTCAGATTGTGTATAGAAGTGCAACTGATTTTTTTTCATTAAAGTATCATTGATATACAATCTCATGAAGGTTTCACATGAAAAATATTGTGGTTTCAACATTCACCCATAATATCAAGTCCTCAGTCCCCCCCCATTGCAATCACTGTCTGTGAGCATAGCAAGATGCCATAGAGTCAGTGCTTGTCTTCTCCATGCTGTACTGCCTTCGCCGTGACCTGCCTATATTGTGTGCTAATTATAATGTCCCTTAGTCCCCTTCTCTCTCTCCCCACCCACCCTCCCTAGCCCCTTCCCTTTGGTAACCACTAGTCACTTCTTGGAGTCTGTGAGTCTGCTGCTGTTTTCAGTTTTGCTTTGTTTTTATACTCCACAAACGAGTGAAATCATTTAGTACCTGTCTTTCTCTGCCTGGCTTATTTCACTGAGCATAATACCCTCTTAGCTCCATCCATGTTGTTGCAAATAATAGGATTTGTTTTCTTTTTATGGCTGAATAATATTCCATTGTGTATTTGTACCACATCTTCTTAATCCATTCATCTGTTGGTGGACACCTAGGTTGCTTCCATATCTTGGCTATTGTAAATAGTGCTGCAGTAAACATGGGGTGCATATGTCTTTTTGAATCAAGGATCTTGTTTTCTTTGGGTAAATTTCTAGGAGTAGTATTACTGAGTCAAATGGTATTCTATTTTTAGCTTTTTGAGGAACCTCCATATTGCTTTGCACAATGGTTGAACTGATTTACATTCCCACCAGTAGTGTAGGAGGGCTCCCCTTTCTCTGCATCCTTGCCAGCATTTGTTGTTTCTTGTCTGTTCAATGATGGCCATCCTAACTGGTGTGAGGTAATGTCTCATTGTGGTTTTGATTTGCATTTCCCTGTGATTGGCAATGTGGAGCATCTTTTCATGTGCCTGTTGACCGATTGAATTTCTTCTTTGGAGAAGTCTGTTCAAATCCTCAGCCCATTTTTTAATTAGGTTATTTGTTTTTGGGGTGTTGACGTGTGTGAGTTCTTTATATATTTTGGATGTTAACCCCTTATTGGATAAGTTGTTTATGAATACATTCTCCCATATAGTAGGATGCCTTTTTGTTCTGCGGATGGTGTCCTTTGCTGTGCAGAAGCTTTTTAGTTTGACGTAGTCCCATGTGTTTTTTTATTTTGTTTCTCTTGCCAAAGGAGATGTGTTCAGGAAAAAGTTGCTTATGTTTATATTCAAGAGATTTTGAAGTGCAACTGATTTTTGTGTGTTGACTTTGTATCTTTCTACTTTGCTGAATTCATTAGTTCTAACATCTTTTTTGCTAATTATCTCAGAGTTTTCTAAATATAAGATCTTAATCATCTATAAACAGGGATAATTTTCCTTCTTACTTCCCAATTTGGATGCCTTTCTTTGTTTTTGCCTAATTGTTCTGGCTATGACCTTTAATACTGTGTTGAATACAAGTGCTGAAATTGACCAAAATTAACCAGTTTACCATCCAAGTTTTCTCCTGGAAATTGCAAGCCTTCAACAGACTCCAGAGGTCCAAAATAGTTAACAGCAACAGATTCTGCCAGTGCAGTTGTTGTCTAGGTAGGGAGACAGATTCCTTGTGCTTCGTACTCTGCCATCCTCCCAGAATCTGAATTAGTTTTAGTAATCAAATAATTTTATTAAAAATACTGGCATTACCTTACAGTGGAGGCCTGTTTCTCTCAGACTATGCATTAAACCATAAAATACACTTTTCATACATAGTTAAATATTATTGAGTGTTTGGCTAGTTAAGAAAACCATGATTTGAATTGAATTCACTTTCCTTTTCAGGGCTTCTTCATATTTAATAATTTTCTTCACAGAAATACCGGTATCAAGATGAAGATACACCCCCTCAAGAGCACATTTCCCCACAAATCACTAATGAGGTGATAGGTCCAGAATTGGTTCATGTCTCAGAGAAGAACCTGTCAGAAATTGAGAATGTTCATGGATTTGTTTCTCATTCTCATATTTCACCAATAAAGGTAAGATAATAACTTTATTTTGTTGCTGTGAATTACATATTACTTTTGTTAGTAGTGTAGCTCATAATCAGAGAGAGCTATTTTTTCATGTAGAATTTTTGCACTTTGACTATTTCTGGTTTCATAATTGTAGGAATTTTAATAACCTTTTAGCATTCTAAAAACATTTTAAAATATATGTTTTGTAAGTGAATTTTATTTAGTGATACTGCCTTTAAGCCTAAAATTCCCGTGGAGGAAATAACTATTATATTTCAAATACCACACACTGAAGTATTTTTAAATACTTGTTTTAAATATTAGTAGGTACAGAAAAAGAACATTAATAATAGTGTCTTTGAAGTCAAGTATGTGACTGTATTTAACTACTTCACCTTGTTCTCTCCCCTCAGAAATAATCACAATCCTGGTTTCTATTATAAGGTTCAACAATATATTTAAATCTCTAATCAATATGATGTTTATTTTGCCTTTCTTGAATATAAATGAAATTACACTGCATGTAATTTCTACTTGCATTTTTGTTCCACATTATATTACTGAGATTCATTATTTTCACTACTCTAGAGTTTTCTATTTTTTATGAATACACTGTAATTCATCTCACTTTTGATGAATGTTATTTTCAGCTTATTACTAGTATAAAAAGTGCTGTTAAAAGCATAGGTTATGACTGTAGCACAGAGAAGGCAAATAGTGACTCTGGCATCTTCCTACACTGATGGGCAGCAGTGACTGCAGTGGTGTATGGGGGGACATGATAATAGTGATGAATGTAGTAACCACATTGTTTTTTCATGTGAAACCTTCATAAGAGTGTATATCAATAATACCTTAGTAAAAAAAAGGTTATATATACACGTTTGTTAGTAACATCAGATTATTTTCCAAGTGATTGTATAATTTACATTTTCAGCAGCAATATATTAGTTTTAATAGATCCATATCTTATCAATACTTGGTATTATTATTTTTGCCCTTGGGTTTCACATTATGATTTTAATGTGCATTTCCCTGTTTGATAATACGGTTGAATAAACTTACTGGTTATTCAGATTACCTGTTCTGTGACATGCCCTCTCAATGTTTTTGTTCATTTTTGTATTAGGTTGTCCTTTTTACAATTTATACAAGTCCTGTACATATTCTAGATACTAGTCCTTTGTTGGTTGTATGTATTTTGAATAAGGATCATTTCTTACTAGTAATACTTAACCAGGGTTTTGTAATTCTCTTTGAGGGATGATTTCCTATTATTGGTTAAAAACTTTATGATTTATATAGTGCCATTCAGAATTCCTACTCATAGTTTTGCTAGGTTATTTTTTTCTGGAAATCTATTTCATGTATTTCAAAATATTCTTAATATCCTGTTTTTTTATAATATCTACAGTATATTTAGGTGTGGGCTCCTTTTTCATTCCTAACATTGTTTACTTGTGTCTTGTTTGGTTTTTTCCATGATCATTCTTGCCAAAGGGTGATCAGTTTCAAAGACATTCTTTTCAAAGAACCATCTCTTCTATAAGTGTCCCTTCCCCCATGTGCTGCCTCCCCCACCTTCCCTGTTTTCATACACACATACATACATACACATGTTTATGTTCCTGTGTAAATATTGGTCTACCTATCAATTAAAGATTTATCTTGAAGATTGAGGATCACTTAAAGCAATCTGATCTTCCCTTGTGAGACTAAATGAGAGAGATACACAGAGAAAAATACAGTTGGCTGTTAGTGACAGAAACAGTTCTCCTTTTATCTTTTCCCCTTTCTCCTCTTATCATATTTTTCTCCTGCTTTCTTTGAGTTTATTTTGTTCAGTGTTTTTGTCTATTTTGTCTAGTTTTTCAAGTTGCTTGCTTATTGCATTATCAGCCATTTCTTAATAGTATTTGAGTTTATAGTTTTTCTTTTAAATAACACTTTAACTATATCCCACAAGTTTTAATGTGCAACTTTTTTTTATCATCTAACATTTTCTTTTATTTCCATTACAGTTTTTTTCTTTGTCCCATGAGTTACTTAGTAGCATGTTTCTTAATATTTAAATATGAGACACTCCTTTCATGTCTTTAAATTATATTTTCTCAGCTCATTTTCCTTCTTATCACTTATTACTTACTCTGCTTCTCTTTAATGTTTATCCTAGAAATTTTAATATACATGTTTAAGTTACAAATTCTAAAGTAAATAAATGCCTTATATCCTCATTCTGAGTAACATAAGGACCTTAAAACACTTGAATTCTAAGTGCTCCCTCCTGTTGTATATGCTGTTCTTGACAACCTGTTTTCTCTTGACTTGATTATCTCTTTCTTTAGTCAAAAATCCTTCCACGAATGTATAAAGCTTGTTGTTTCTGATCATTCTGATTGTTACAAATTATCCAGACCCAGTTTGTACATACCCAATTCCTCAGTTTTTTGGTGGGTTTTTTGGTAGTTACTCCCATATATATATATACACACACAAAAAAATATATATATATATGCATATATACATATGCAGGTTCTGACACAAGTGCAGACGTTTAAACAATGAGCCAGCAAGCATAGTACTTTGTATAGCCTCTTCTTTAACTATGATAAAGCCTCAGCTCTTTGTTGTTTCATAAAACTCTCACTCTAGGCAAATAAAACAATATTCCTGAGACAAGATTTTGTTACTCAGAATTTCCAGACATTTTAGGAATTAAACCTGAAGTGCTATCCCTAAGGGTATAGGCCTCTTCAATGTCTTGTTTCCCTTTTGTAAGGGTAGACAGTATCTCTTAATTAATTTAACCAATCTGTATAACTGGAATACAATGGATTTCACCAGTGGAAGCCTACTTCATTCATTATGATAATTGGGAAAACCTTTGGTGTTGATCGAAGATTAATATAACAAAAATCTTAAGAGTAGCCATCTCCAATATGACCTTTTAAATTAAATGCTAGCTGATCAGTCTGGAAATGTGAGTTCCTCATCAGAACATCTGACTGCTCATAGATGAATGGTTCTTAACTGTGGCTGGACACTGGCATCACCAAAGGAAGTTTAAAAACTGATATCTGAGTATCACCTCAGAGATTCTGATTTACTTGGTCTGTGTATAGTACAGTGTGGCCTTTGGGATTTCTTCAAGCCTCTTCGGGTGTTTCTAGTGTATAGCCACAGTTGAGACGTACTGCACTAGACCCTAGTTTAATTGAACCAACATACACCTACCTCTTCACTTGTCTCTGTTGAGGTATTTTAAAGTAATTTTCTGACTTGATCTCTTTAATCCTCACTCTGCAATGATGTTTAAAAATATTTCCAGTTATTGAGAGAAAAAGCATTATTTTATAAGATTCTCATGTGTTCCTATAGTCTAACTCATGTTTTTTCCTGATTTCCTCATCATAAGAGAATGAAGTCAATTGTACTTGATTGATTCTTTTAATTTCTGCTTTAAAAATACTCTTCTTCTTTGCATACACTAATTACTACATGATAAAGCATTATATTCTCCACAGCTTTTTGAAGACAAATTTGACAGAGGCTTTTATTTAAAGGAGTATATTATTGAGATTAAAATATCCTTTAAACACACCCTTTTCACATTTTATCTTTTCTGAAATTGGTGTACATCTTATAGTTGCTGGTGTTTTACTGTTTCCTTAGTGAAGTGGCGTTTTGAGTATTTGTATGCCAACCTCTGTTGACACACTTTGGTAAGATCAAGAAAGTAGTGGCATCAGAGCATCTTAAAGTACTATGGTCATGGGGGTAGAAAAAGATGGTGGCGTAAAAAGTAAGGCAGAAATCTCTTCCCAAAACCACGTATAATATGAAAATATAGCAAATACAACTAATCATAAAAGAGTGACCAGAAAGAAGATTGCAACAGCCAGCCTACATCTGGGAAGAAAAAAAACAAACAGACCTCACAGAAAAGGGTAAAGTACCAAAGCTGGGATCTGGCGGGACCCGAGCCCTCTCCCAACCCCAGCTTACTGGTGGGAGGAAGAGAAACAGAGCAGGGAGGGAGTAGAATCCCAGGGCTGCTAAATACCCAGCCCTGGAGAACTGCTGTGGGAGCAAAAACTCACATTGCATGGTGCTCTGGGGATTAGAGAGGTTGGAAAACAAAGACAGGTGGAATACTTGGAGAGACTGAGATTCCAGCCATTTGTGGAGATCAGATTCTCATAGCCAGCTGCTCTGGGAGAAAAGAAAGGCAGGCACTTTGAAAGACCTTTGAAAGACTTTCCAACAGTGAGAGGGCTGCTAAAGGGGCAAGGATTACATAGAGCTTGCTGCTCAAGAAAAAGAACAGGTGGACAAAATCGTCCTGGCACACTCAGCCCAGCAGGTTGGGAACTTTCAGGAGTTTCAGGCGCTTCATCCCCCTGGTTGGCAATGCAGCCCCAAGGACCCCCACTGCAGTATGCATCTTACCGCTCCTCCTCCTGCTGGAAACCGCTCACAAACCTGCTGTCCCTGCCATTAACAGGCCAGCCCCGCCTGGTATGGGGGTAGCTCTGGGGGCTTAACCAAGAGGTTGCTCCCTGTGCACTTGGTTCACTGGCCCTGAGAGCGGAGGCAGGCACTGTGGCAGGGAAGCGGGAAAGAGCTCTGTCCTCCCTGCAGGCACTGGAGCCACTCGACTGCGACCCCTGCAGTTGTTCCAGGTGCTGGGCAGCCTCAAAGAGTAGATCTTCTGGGCACTAGAGGGCGCCGCCTGCACAAAGCT
The DNA here is from genome assembly GCA_032199065.1 of Smutsia gigantea. Classification (NCBI taxonomy): domain Eukaryota; kingdom Metazoa; phylum Chordata; class Mammalia; order Pholidota; family Manidae; genus Smutsia; species Smutsia gigantea. The sequence continues at coordinate 14,204 of JAVSCE010006232.1, forward strand.
AGTATTCCACAATATCCAGTAGGAATATGAGAAGGCAGAAGAACCTTGTTCAATCAATAATCCCTCAAATATCAGAAAGAGGGCTCAGTGAAAATGAAATCACCAATCTTCCTGAAAAATATTTCAAAATAAAAACCATAAACATGCTAACAAAGCTACAGAAAAATATTCAAGGTCTAAGGGGTGAATTCCAGAGACAGGGAGACACTTTACACAAAGTACAGTATCTGAAATGAAACATACACTGGAGGGATTTAAAAGCAAGATTAGATGAGGTAGAGGAGACAGTAAGTGGAATAGAAATTAAAGAAAAGGAATACAAAGAAGCTGACTCAGAGAGAAAAAAAGATTTCTAGGAATGAAAGAATAATAAGACAACTCTCTGACCAATCCAAATGGAACAGTATTCGTCTTATACGGGTACCAGAAGAAGAAGAAGAGAGAGAAAGGGATAGAAAGTGTCTTTGAAGAAATAATTGCTGAAAACTTCCACAATCTGGGGAAGGAAATAGTCTCTCAGACCATGAAGTGCACAGATCTTCCAACACAAGGAACCCAAGGAAGACAACACCAAGACATATAATAATTAAAGTGGCAAAGATGAAGGACAAGGATAGAGTATTAAAAGCAGCCAGAAAGAGAAAAAAGATCACCTATAAAGGAAATCCCAACAGGCTGTCAACAGACTTCTCAGCAGAAACCTTACAGGCCAGAAGGGAGTGGCATGATGTATTTAATGAAGTGAAACAGAAGGGGCTCAACCAAGAATACTCTACCCAGAAAGATTATCAATTTAAATTTGAAGCAAGCATTAAACAATTTGCAGATAAGCAAAAGTTGAGGGAATTTACCTCCTACAAACCATCTGTACAATATATTTTAAAGGGACTGCTCTAGGTAGAAGTGCTCCTAAGCCTAATAAGCTGGCACCAGAGAAAATAAAACCACAGTAAGGGAAGTAGGCCAATTAATTACTAAGCAAATGCAAAATTAAATCAGCTACCCTCCAAGTCAGTCAAGGGATATACAAACAGTACAGAATATGACACCTAACATATAAAGAGTGGAGGAGGAAGAAAAAGAAGGGAGGGGAAAACAAGGATCTTTAGATTTTGTTTATAATAGCATAGTAAGTGAGTTATGCTAGACTGTTAGATAGTAAAGAAGCTATCCTTGAACCTTTGGTAACGACACATCCAAAGCCTGCAATGGCAATAAGTACATATCTATTGATAATCACCCTAAACGTAAATGGAATGAATGCACCTATCAAAAGACATAGAGTCACAGAATAGATAAAAAGCAAGACCCATCTATATGCTGCCTACAAGAGACTCACCTCAAACCCAAAGACGTACACAGGCTAAAAGTGAAAAGATGGGAAAAGATATTTCATGCAAATAATAGGGAGAAAAAAGCAGGAGTTGCAGTAATTGTATCACATAAAATAGACTTCAAAACAAAGAAAGTATCAAGAGACAAACAAGGACATTATATAATGGTAAAGAGGGCAAGTCCAACAAAGAGATATAACTATTATAAAAATTTAGGCCCCCAACATTAGGAGCACCCAAATATGTGGAACAAATACTAACAATTAAAGGGGGAAATAGAATGCAATGCATTCATTTTAGGAGACTTTAACACACCACTCACTCCAAAGGACAAATCAACCAGACAGAAAATACAAGTAAGGAGACAGAGGCACTGAACAATGTATTAGAACAGATGGACCTAATGGACATCTACAGAACACTCCATCCAAAAGCAACAGGATACACATTCTTCTCAAGTGCACATGGAACATTTTCAAGAATAGATCATATACTAAGCCACAAAAAGAGCCTCAGTAAATTCAAAAAGATTAAAATTATACCAAACAGCTTCTCAGACCACAAAGGTATGAAACAAGAAATAGTGCAAAGAAAACAAAAAGGCACACAAACACATAGAGGCTTAACAACAGGCTCCTAAATAATCAGTGGATCAATGACCAAATTAAAACAGATCAAGCAATATATGGAGACAAATGAAAACAATAACGCAACACTGCAAAAGGCAAAATCTGTGGGACACAGTGAAGGCCGTGTAAGAGGTAAGTATATTGCCATACAGGCTTACCTCAGGAAAGAAGAACAATCCCATATGAACAGTCTGAACTCACAGTCAATGAAACTAGAAAAAGAAGGAAAAATGAGGCCCTAAATCAGTAGAAGGAGGGACATAATAAAGATCAGAGCAGAAATAAAATTGAGAATAAAACAATAAAAAGAATCAGTGTAACCAGGAGCTGATTCTTCGAGAAAATTAACAAAATAGATAACCCCTAAGCAAGATTTATCAAGAAAAAAAAAAAGAGTCTACACACATAAACAGAATCAGAAATTAGAAAGGAAAAATCACCACGGACACCACAGAAACACAAAGAATTATTAGAGAATACTATGAAAAATTATATGCTAACAAAATGGATAATCTAGGAGAAATGGACAACTTTCTAGAAAAATACAATTTTCCAAGGCTGACCTAAGAAGAAACAAAATCTGAACAGACCAATTACGAGCAGTGTAATTGAATCAGTAATCAAAAAACTACCCATGAACAAAACCCTCGGACGACATGGCTTCACCACTGAATTTTATTAGACATTTAGAGAAGGTGCAATACCCATCCTCCTTAAAGATTTCCAAAAAGTAAAAGAGGAAGAAATACTTCCAAAATCATTCTCTGAAGCCCACATCACTCTAACACCAAAACCAGGCAAAGACACCACAAAAAAGAAAATTACAGACCAATATCCCTGATGAACGTAGATGCAAAAATACTCAACAAAATATTAGCAAACCAAATTCAAAAAATACACAAAAAGATCATCCATCATGATCAAGTAGGATTTATTCCAGGGATGCAAGGATGGTACAATATTAAAAAATCCTTCAACATCATCCACTACATCAACAAAAAGAAGGACAAAAATCACATGATCAACTCCATATATGCTGAAAGAGCATTTGACAAAATTCAACATCCATTCATGATAAAAACTCTCAACAAAATGGGTATAGAGGGCAATACCTCAACATAATAAAGGCCATATATGACACACCCACAGCCAACATCATACTTAACAATAAAAAGCTGAAAGCTTTTCCTCTAAGATGGGGAACAAGACAAGGATACCCACTCTCCCCACTTTTATTCAACATAGTTCTGGAGGTCCTAGCCACGGCAATCTGACAACATACAGAAATAAAAGGCATCCAGATCAGTAAGGAACAAGTTAAACTGTCACTGTTTGCAGATGACATGATATTGTACATAAAAACCCTAAAGAATCTACTCCAAAACTACTAGAACTAATAACTGAATTCAGCAAAGTTGCAGGATACTAAATTAATACCTAGAAATCATTTGCATTCCTATATAGTATCGATGAACTAGCAGAAAGAGAAATCAGGAAAACAATTCCATTTACAATTGCATGTAAAAGAATAAAATATCTAGAAATAAACCTAACCAAGGAAGTGAAAGACTTATACCCTGAAAACTATAAGACACTTGAGAGAAATCAAAAGAAGACACCAACAAATGGAAATACATCCCATGCTCATGGATAGGAAGAATTAATATTGTCAAAATGGCCATATTGCCTAAAACAATCTACAGATTCAATGCGATCTCTATCAAAATACTGACAGTATTTTTACAAACTAGAACAAATTGTTCTCAAATTCATATGGAACCACAAAAGACTGAATAGCCAAAGGAATCCTGAGAAGGAAGAATAAAGTGGGGAGATTACACTCCCCGACTTCAAGCTCTACTACAAAGCCACAGTAATCAAGACAATTTGGTACTGGCACAAGAACAGACCCATAAATCAATGGAATAGAATAGAGAGTCCAGATACATATGGCCAATTAATATACAATGAAGGAGCCATGGATATACAATGGGGAAATGACAGCCTCTTCAACAGTTGGTGTTGGCAAGACTGGTCACCTACGTGTGAGAAAATGAAACTGGGTTATTGTCTAACTCCATACACAAAAGTAAACTGAAAATGGATCAAAGACCTGAATTTAAGTCAGGAAACCATAAAACTCTTAGGAGAAAACCTAGCTAAAATCTCTCGAATATAAACATTAGTAACTTTTTCCTCAGGCCAGGGAAACAAAAGGAAAAATAAACAAATGGGATTACACCATAGAAAAAGCTTCTGTATAGCAAAAGGACACCATCATCAGAACAAAAAAGCGTCTATGGTATGGGAGAATATATTTGTAAACAACCTATCTGATAAGGGGTTAACATCCAAAATATATAAAGAACTCACACGCCTCGACACCCAAAAAGCAAATAACCCATTTAAAAAAATGGGTGGAGGATTTGAACAGGCACTTCTTAAAAGAAAGAAATTCAGATGGCTAACAAGCACATGCAAAGATGCTCCACATCGCTAATTATCAAGGAAATGCAAATCAAAACCACAATGAGCTACCACCTCACACCAGCTAGGATGGCCAACATATCCAACAGACAAGGAACAACAAATTCTGGCGAATATGTGGAGTAAGGGGCACCATCCTACTCTGTTGGTGGGAATGTAAATTAGTTCAACCATTGTGGAAAGCAATATGGAGGTTCCTCAAAAAACTAAAAATAGAAATACCGTTTAACTCAGGAATTCCACTCCTAGGAATTTACCCAAAGGAAACGAGATCCCAGATTCAAAAAGACCCGTGCACCCCAATGTTTATCGCAGCACTATTTACAATAGCCAGACATGGAAGCAATCTAAGCGTCCATCACCTAAGTGTCCATCAGTAGATGAATGGGTAAAGAAGAGGTGGTACATATAAACAGTGGAACATTATTCAGCCATAAGAAGAAAACAAATACTATCGTTTGCAACAACATGGATGGAGCCAGATGGTATTATGCTTAGTGAAATAAGGCAGGCGAAGAGAAAGTACCAAATGATTTCACTCATTTGTGGAGTATAACAACAAAGCAAAAACTGCAGGAACAAAGCAGCAGCAGACTCACAGACATCAAGAAGGGACAAGCAGTTACCCAAGGGAAAGAAGGTGGGGAGGGGGTGCGGGAAAAGAGGGAGAAGCGGATTAAAGGGTATTATGATTAGCACACATAATGTGTGGGGGAGTGGCACAGGGAAGGCAGTATAGCCCAGAGAAGACAAGTAGTCTCTATAGCATCTTACAACCCTGACGGGCAGTGACTGTAATGGGGTATGGTGTGGGGGGGTCTTGATAATAGTGGTGAATGTAGTAACCACGATGTTGCTCATGTGAAACCTTCATAAGATTTTATATCAATACCAGTTCTCCCTGGTCAGCGTCAGCTCCTCCTCACTGGGAAAGACACGCCCCGTTAGGAGCTGAGGGTGGTCGGAGCCTGCCCGAGCTTAGCTCTACTTTCCCCAGAGTGGCCAGTACTATTTCTGGGTCATCTGCTGGGCCTTTCGCCGATGGTATCGGGACATGAGCACCACCACCACCACCACCAGAAGGCAGAACAAGAGTGTGGTGATCACACCCACCACCACCACGGAGGCCGACACCAGGTCCACCTGCTTCCCGGGGGCCTCCTGAGGGTCTGCTGGAGACAGGCGGCTGTCTGAGGTGGATGCCCAGATACCTGGCCCACCCCCAGACCCCACAGCCCCTGCTCACTGCTCTCACAAAATGCCTCAAACCACCCCCTCGGTCAGACCCTCTGCAGAACGCATGCAGCTCAGCCCACTCCAAATAAATACTCTCCCAGTTCAAAATAAATAAATAAAAATAAAGCACTGTGGTCATAATTCAATGGGTGTCATTGAAAAACAACTGAAAATCTGTCCATCCCTGTAGGCCATTCTGTTAAGCTTTTTCAGCTTCTGTTCTTTTTTTTTTTTAGGTATTAGCATTCATCTCTGAAACAGTTATAAATGAGCCTCTGGTGCTGTTAGGTGTAGTAATTGGGTCTCCCCTCCCCCTTCCCTCACCCCTGGCTTGCTGGCTTTCTGATTTATATAAGGATTTTCATTCCCATTCCCAAAAGAAATTATTTAACTTTTCTTTCATCTGTTTCTAAATCACACTTTACATCTTTTTAAAAATGTTTTTACCTAATATAAACTTGTTATACACATTTTCTTTCCAATGTTAAAATTTTAAACACTTGATACATAATATTACACAGTATATTTGCACCATTATTTGATGAACACTTCTTGTCTGCTATTTTGTAAGAAGGCCACAGTGAATAATCTTTGGACATAAAATGTGTTTGGATTATTGCCTTGGATGGATTTCCAGAAGTCAAATTGCTGATTGAGAAGCATATGAACTTTAAGTTCTTGAAATTTTTTGACAGACTGTATTCTGATGAAACTAATTTAACAATTATTAAGGCTGCTTAGTTTGGGGAATTTATTCCTGCTTCTCCTATCTAATGCATAGGTTCCTGTGGTACCAACCTCATAAATAATGATTTAAGGAGTGAGATAGAAGTAAGTAGGATAATAGCAAAATGGTTAGATTTTCTTTGACTTTGTTAGAAAACCAAATTTTTTTAAATAACCTTCTTTTGACATAAAAAGACAATTTTTAATTAAAAAAGTTGTCTTAAAAGCCAGAACAAATGTTTTAGGAAGCTTATAGAAGTATATTTTATTTAAAATAATGTAGTCAGTTATCAGATTATCAGCCTCCTTTTAAAACGAAGTAGTATAAGGAGCTTTTCCACTTTCGTAGTATTGCAGTTTGGAACAAAGCCAGCAACTATTATACTGTACATAGAACTCACTGTATGAATTATTTCTGTAACTTAAAAATTATCTTTGAATAGTGATTTGCTAAGTAGAATGTAAATTAGGCACTGCTTTATTCTTTACAGTTCTTACAAAAGCTAACAGTATAAAATTAAGATTTAATAGGTGCTTTAAAAATCAAGCTGGAATATTAGTTTCGTTTATGAAACAATACATACATTTAGCAAACATTAAACATTTATTCTGTACTAGTAACTTTGTTAGACTTCAGTGATTAATATTTTTTTGTAGAGAGAATTGAAACAGTATGATATAACATGAAAAAATAAAGACAAAAAATTAAAGTTTTAGACTATCCTGAAAAAGAAAGTTGACATCTGAACAAGGTGTTGAAGGATATGTACAACATACCAATTCAAAGAAGGCAGTTACTGGGAAAAATAAGTACAATAGAAGGGAGATAATCAGAGGAAACTAAACATGCAGGAAAGTTCATGATATTGTTGCTAATGCTTAGGGAACTTCTTAATAAATGAGGACAAGGTGTGGAGGACTTTGATCCTGAGCCAATGAGGGGCCCCTTAAAAGGTTTGCTACTATGAAATGTGCTGTGAAATAATCTATCCCGTTCTTATGGTGTTAGTGCTGATTCTCATTACTGCAATGATGAATGAAATAAGATAGTGATTGAAAGCTACTTCATTCAAGCCTTAGCCTAAAGTCATTGTGATTTAAGACTGAAGGGGAAATTTTCTTGCTGGTCCTGGGTAGTTCCAAGAAATAAATTGGTAATGTAATAATGAAAACTGTTAATGTGGAAGGAAAGCACACACTGGGTGAATTTTTGTGGTGTAAAAGAATCTTTAAAGTAAAAAGTTTAGATTTTAAACAGTTATAAATATAGTGGAGAACAATATCAAGATTCCTAAACTGAAAATCAGCTACAAATAAGGAAAAATTATCAGAATAACAAATAAAATAAATAAATAAAACCCCAGTCTTTTCAATATAGACTTAAATCTAGATGAAGTGACAAGGAGGGCAATAGTTGCATTGCTTAGTGTGGGGTGTTGCTGTGATCGAGGAAACAAAATAATTCATATTTTGCTTTTGTCTTCAGCGACAGGGAAAATTATCTTTAATAATGTGCAAAGTTAATATAGTCAAGAGGAACTTGAAATCAAAGATAGAATGGGGTATGTAAGCAGGCAGTTATATTAAATTAGTATATCTCCTAGTCTAGACACATTTCATCCAGTATTATTGAGAATACTATCTAATGAAATCACCAGCAGCAGTTGGTAGTTTTTCAAATATTGTAAGAAATGGAGGTAGCAGAAGAATAGACATAAGTAAATATATGCCTGTTGAACTAAATGCTACAGTAATAGAATTCTTTCCCATTTTGAGTATATAATGGGCACTTTTTGAAATCAGCCTTGTTTTCACATCTCTGGAACATAAATTGCTTTTGAATTTTATCTTATTTTTTGGATGGCCCTGGTTAAAGTGAACATATAGTTCACACACAGTTTGACCACTAGATGGTGCTCATACAGAAGAGATCTGTATATTTATGATCCAAGTTTTTCTAGATAAATAAACCTGTGTTACCAGTCTTGTCAATTCAGTCTTGTCCTAGAAAAAAAACTCCTAGGAGAAAACATAGGCAGTAAGCTATTTGATACAGATTTTGGTGATGATTTCTTGAATCTGGCACCAAAAGCAAAAGCAACAAAAGCAAAAATAAACAAGAGGAGCTACAACACCAAATTAAAAGGGTTCTGCCCAGCAAAAAGGCAGCTTATTGAATAGGAAAAAATTATTGCAAATCACATATCTGATAAGGGGATAATACCCAAAATATATGAAGAGCTCATACAACTGAATATCAAAAAAACAATCTGATTAAAAAATGGACAGAAGATCTGAATAGACATTTTTCCAAAAAGACGTTCAGATGGCTAACAGGTACATGATAAGATGTTCAACATCATTAATCATCAGGGAAATGCAAATCAAAACCACAAGGAGATAACACCTCCACCTGTCAGAATGGCTATTATAAAAAAGATAAATAACAAGTGTTGACAAGGATGTGGAGGAAAGGGACCCAACCCCTCATGCACTGTTGGTGGGAATGTAAATTGGTGCAGCCACTATGGAAAACAGTGCGGAGGTTCCTCAAAAAATTAAAAACAGAACTAACACCTGATCCAGCAATTCCATTTATGAACATTTATTTGAAGAAAATGAAAACACTAATTTTAAAAGATCTGTGTGCTCCCATGTTTATTGCAGCATTATTTACAACAGCCAAGATATGGAAACAACTTAAGTGTCCATCAGTGGATGAATGGATAAGAAGTACATATATACAATGGGATATTATTCAGCCATTAAAAAGAATGAAATGTTGCCATTTGCAACAATGTGGATAGACCTGAACGACATTATGCTAAGTACAATAATAAATCAGAGAAGGACAAATACAATATGATCTCTCTTATATGTAGAGAACAGATTGGTGGTTGCAGGAAGCAGGGCATGGAGGGGGTGCGAGAAATGGTTGAACAATTTTTTAGTTTAAATAAGTTTTTAAAAATCTTGTACTGTCATATGTTTTGAAAATTAATAGGCCAAATTATAAAGATCAAAAGGGTAAGAACAATACCTGTTATGTGCGTTTCTAGTACATTAGCTCTGTAGTTACTTAGTAATTTTTTTCTTTGTATTTTAGAGTTTCAATATTGCTTTCCCCCTCATCTTTCAGCCTTTAAAATTTTTCACCAGTATTATTTAATCCTTGTCTTTGTTGCTGTACCTGAAGATTTCTGTGTTTATTTGTGAGTTTGGAAAGGGGTACAAATAATTGAGGGCCTATCAACTGTCTTTACTTCCATTTACCATTAAAATAAACATTAATGAATAAAAATTTTCAGAGTCATCAATTTTTCATAATCATATTTTAAGTTATGAGGTAATCCATTAAATGGATGTACCTAGTTAAGCTAGCTCCTATTATTTAGAGTTCTATTACAGATAATACGTCATTTGGGTTAAAAAAGAAACAGTACAGTAAAATGTCAATTCTTTATGTATCATTAAAATGTTAATAATGATTCTTCTGGGTCATTTAGACATTGTGTATTTTTTTAATTCGTTATTTTAAATACACTTTCCAAGTTCTATAAGGAACTTGAATTTTACATGAATTGGGCTGTTCTAGAGCAGAGATCTGTGAGTTGGTTGCCTTCTGCCTCCCAATCAACTCATGAAACTGAGTGTGATTTAGGTATGTACACATAGTTTTCTATGCATGTATTGACTACTGGGCAATGGATGAGATGATCCTAAGTTCTTGTAACTCGTGTCTAAGGCCATACCACTCTGAACAAGCCCAGTCTCATCTAAACTCTGGTAGCTCAGGTGATGGGACATTTTAGTAAAAAAACCTTTCTCAAAACTCAAAGTTGTTTTATTGATGCCAGTGGATTTGAGTAGGAAAACTATACATTGAGAAGTATTTCTTCCCTGTACTCAGGGGCTATGTAGGATGGAGTGGTCTATCAGCTTTAGATTGTTCCCAAGCTCTTTCGCTCTCTAGCATAAGAAATCTATGTACATGAACAGCTTCTTACTCTTTGTTGTTATTGTTTACAACTTGAATAGGAAATATACATTTCATATTTGTGTTCAATATCCTCATATACAGCAAAATAACAGTCTGTATCAACTCTAGGGTTCCCTCTTCCCTGGATTTTCATCAGACATGGATCAAGGCACATATTTTAGGGCCAAACCAATTACTATAAGCATTTGTATAAACCTGACTAATAAATTATTAAGTACCTGGTCTATATTTTTTTCAGTAGGTTTCATTTTTTCCTTTCTTATGAGAGACTTTTTTGTTCTCTGTCTACCATTAGTGTTTTCCTCTGTTCCCTTACTCACAAATGGATAGGACTATCTATCTAGGGCCACAGAATTTCCAGCTACCATCTACACAGTCCTTGGGAAGAAGCTCCAAACCTTTGTGCTCTAATCTCTGTCACAAAGTGTCTTTCTCCCTAGAGTCCCACATGACTCTCAACCTTTGTTGGGCAGGTATCTGTATTTTAGGGATGGAATCATAGAGACAGTACTAGCATCTTTTCTTGCTGAATCAGGATTTGCAGTAACCTGGCAGTTGTCATTTGCCAATGTTACTACTTCCCAGCATTTAGTTGGTTCTGATAAGCATATAGTAAGCAAGATTTTGTCAGTCCACATCTGAAAGAACATCTATGGTTGAGGTTGGGACTTAGCATGTTCTTGTATCAACTTAAAAATTGAATTAATCAACCATTAGCAAATTATCAGTAGCATTTTTATTCATATATTGTTTTAAAATGATCATACATTGTATACTGTATTATATGCTAATGCAGCATAGTTAAGAGGATAGAATTAATCTGTGGTTCTCAAACTTTGAAGAGTCTCTTAGGGAATTTTTATAAATGAAATTCCCAGATCCTCCTTAACCCTAAAAATTCTGATGGGGAGGGAGGGAATACCAGTCTGCCTTTTTAACCAGAACCCTAAGTGATTCTTAGGTGGACTACTATGTTGAGAAACACTGACCTAAGTATTAGATGTTAGAAAATGTCTGTTTGTCAACCAAGCAGTATTATTTTGTGAGCTGTATTATTATTTAGGTAGTGTTGGAGAAAACATGTTTCACTGGTTATAAAACAAAAAATTTACCTTTAATTCTTTGGCATTTTTACAAATTCAAACTTTGTAATCTTAATGTTTGTCATATATGAGAGATATTGCCAATAATTTAAAAATCCTTTTTATCACAAAATTACAGAAGCCAAATATTTATTTTGCTAATTAATCTGTTCTGTCTCCAGACTCAATTATCAAAGCATTAAAAATATTACATAAAATGATCATGCTGCATTACAAAAGGACTTACCTCTGTCATTAGATCCTCAGAGTTTAATGTAAACAGTGGCCTTTAATAAGTTTACTACCAGTGCTAATTAATTTAAGCTCCTTCCTGATGGAGAAATTTATATGTGAATAACAGGGCTCCTTTAATAAAATTACTTTAAATAAGCAGAAAGAGTCCTCTTATATTTTTAAATTCATATTTATTTAAGCAGTGGAGATGACATTGGATTTTGCTATAGACTGTGATTAAAATTTAGTAATCCAGGATTTCTCCACCCAGTGTGCTCTATCAGGCAGCCCCAGAGGGTCTTGGCAGTCCCGTGTTTATAACATCCTTTACCTGCTAATCGACCTCACTTCCTGGATTTCAGTCCATCTAGTTACCAGCTAACAAAAGAACAGCTTTTGATTCCTGCAGATGCTCGTGAAAAAATAATCATGAGAAAGAAATCCACCTTATGCCGTCTCTTTTGTCTGCAAATATAAACTCAGCTTTCATACAGCTAACAGGTACAGAGGGAGGATACAAGCTCTTTCAAGGGAAGAAACTACAGAGAAAATGAACATCGCTTCTCAAGGTTTTTATTTTCCCTGCTCTAAAGTGATACTGCTGTAATTCTAGCTGCAGTTTTTACCGATCATTCACCACTCAGCAGCTGGTAGAGAAATAAGACTGCTTGGCAACCACCTGCAGGGCTGCAGAGATGAATTACATTTTCGGGAACAACACACTTCTGTACTCTCGCGCCAGTCGAGGAGGCAATACTAGCTCTAGCCATGGCTCAGTAGGCCCAAAGCAGAAACACTGGGCAAAAAAAGGCTCATCAGATGAACTGCAAGCTGAGCCAGAACCTTCACGCTGGCAGCAGATAGTTGCATTTTTCACTCGAAGACACAGCTTTATTGACTGCATCTCGGTAGCCACCAGCTCCACCCAGGTAACATACCACTTGTTGAAATTATTTTCTGTGTATTTTGGGTCACGTCTGTTTTGCAAAGATGTATTCGTATAGATTTCTTATTAAATAAGTAGAGCATTAGGCAATGAAACCTTGGATGTGCAGAAATGTGTGTTTTCAGTCTCTCTATGCAGATCTTTAGCACAAAAGGGAAAACAAAAAATACTTTCCTTTTGCTCTTATGTAATGCCAAATGAAACAGTCTCAGATTCTGTTGAATGACCTCTCTAAAAATATAGGCATTGATAAATAAATTAAAATGTATATTAGTAATGCTTGTCTCATTTTGCCTGTGTAAATGCTGTTAAGTGTGATGTTTAACCAAAGAAAATATCTGTTTAGCTCTGTCGTTTGATAACCTTAAGGAGATTGTTATGATAAAGAAACCAAGATAATTGAAATATTTTTAATTTCTAGTGTTCTGAAAATAGATTAAATTGAATACAGTTGGTATTATTATATATACTTATATCTTGAAGTGATACTAAATTATGGTTTATTCAAGGAATTTAATGAATCCTCCTATTTCTATAAGTATGTATTATCGAGGGTTAATTTAAAAGCAGTAACTTGTGTAATTCAGTAATTATAGGAATTTTTGTCAGATACTCGATAGTTTAAAGAGATGAAAAAATACTGAAGTCTCCTAAATTAAAAAAATCACATAAAACCATTTGTTTTTGAGGAAATGAGTATTGGAAATAGGAAAATATAAAATTAGTAATTATTTGAGTGAAATACCTATTTGGTATTAAAGGAAAGCTGAGTGAATATTCATAGTTTAAAATACTTTTTAATAGAATTCATTCAACATCAGTAAAAATAAAAGGATAAATAGTCTAAAAACAGGAGAGAATGGCTTTTTCCTTAGACATAAATTTTTAAAATATATATACACATACCTTAGTGCCTATTTAAAGTAAATTCCTTTAAAATCAGTTTTTTAATAATTAGCACAGTAAGTATAAACTGTCAATAGCTATTTCTTATATTGTTACTAATTGTCTTTCAATAGTTTTGATTTTAAAAATAATGTCCAAAATTTTTTAATGTTTAAAAAATTTTTAATAATAATGTCAAATTTCCTAAGAATTTTTTTTTACATATTTGAGAGAAATGGAATTATTGAGCTGGGAAGAGTCATTAATTGTCTTTATGTAGGCACTGAGGTTACTTATAATCAAAACTTATTCAGAGGCAACAAAATTGGTTTAACTCTTAGATTGACTATTACCCTAAGAATTTAACTAACTTGGTTTGACTACAATTACATATACCAAAAAAGTATGCAAATACTAGGGCTTGGCATTGTTATTAATTGTAGATTAATATTAATAATAGTTTATTATTGTCATTGACAATTGCCATTGTCAATAAGAAAGGTATGTTTAAAAACTTTACATATACATATTGTTTATATAAATACACACTATTGTGTATGTATATACACACAATACATTACCATTGGTATATAATTCACCTTATTAAGGGTAAACAAATGAAAGGGCAAGCAAAGTAGTTCACATATAAAACTATTGAAACCACAGAATTACCTTATAGTTACTTCGGAGTTGGAGCAAAATATTGCTATTGTGTTGCACTAAAATAGAGTCAGAATTCTAATAAAAACTCTATTTGCAGTTGATCCTACAAAGTCATTTAAAATTTTCTTTTCTTTCCATTTGGTTCAGAGCATTTATATGTAATGATAAATGACTTAATTTTTATTTCTTTTATATCTCTTTCCACTACTTGTCTTTTTCATTACCTTTCTATTTCATCTCTAGAATTGTAGGCATTAGGTCAGAGGTTGTAGCTTTTATTTCTACTGCTCTGTAGTACCAACATGTCATTTTTCATTCTATATATTTTTCCAACTGATGAGTTGGATATTTTATATAACCAAATATTGTGTTGTTACTCACTGGAATTCATTTTACGGGATAAAATATAATAGGATTGAGAAAGAATATTAGATATATTGGGATCTTAGAGTTGATGCTAGAATACATTTTTCTGTTTCATCTATTGACTCATGGCTGGCAGTTTTATTTTGTAACACCAGGAAGGTTTTTGTATATTGCTAAAAATAAAGTAGATTAATGAAATACCATAATTTATTGAGCATATGTACCTGTGAATATAGTAGTATAATACTATGTTGCTCTATGATTGATCAATCACTGATTCCAGTTCTCCTATTTCACTGTTGTCAGACATATTTTTTAAGACTTGATAGCAAGTTTAACTTTGAATCTGATTCCTTAGAACTATGCTGAATGATACTTTTAGAAGTTTGGAGAATTGTTATTAAGTCAGGTTGTATTAATACGAAAGTCATTATTTTGACACTGTCCACCAAATACCTCTATAGAATAATAAGAAAGTGTACTTATTTTACAGATTCATTTTAATTGCTTGTCTATTGAAAGTATTCATGTCCATAACTAAGATTATGTGCCAGGTTCTGCTGTAATATCTGAAACTTAGTATAAAGTCATTAATGTTTTTCAAATGATAAGGAAGCTTAGGTGGTTACAAACTTTTACAAGACCCCCAGGGCTTGGCATATAGCTGGTGTTTAATAAATGTTTATGGAATAGATTAATTTCTATTTGAGTCACCTGGAATCTTCCAAGGAAGCCTATGGACTTCCAAAATATTGCTCAGCTCCTAATCCAAAACCTCCTGGGTATCTGTATTTATTGGATCCACTCTCTTCCTTCACAAGTGCCTTTAGTTCTTCACAGTAGTACACCTTTTCCACTTACCTTTTCTTCCCCTACGTTCTTCATATTTTTTCAAGCCACACTAATCCCCCATACACCTGATTTCCTCACCCCTTTGAATCTCTACCCAGTGATGATACAGTTCATAAACTATCTTTGATTTCTGTCATTTGGTAAATGTAAAATTGTGGGGTTTTTTGTTTGCTTGTTTTGTTATTTAAAATGTTAGGATGAGTTTCTTGTGAACTATTTTTCTGTTTTATGCTTCGTACTATTTATGTTCTTAATTTTGGATTGTTATACAGAAAAAGTGATCTGTGCACTGTCAAGCCCTCCTCAGTTCTTTACCTCAGCATTCCTTCTATTCTTGAATTTAGGATCACTTGATGCCAGTCTTTCTGTCCTGTTTAGTGTACTCAGCTCTGTTCCAATCTAGGACCAATTTTTATATTCAGAGTTTTGAAGAACTCCAACACAGTACTTCTAGATTTTGCTACTTGAATATCCCCTAGGTAAAAAATTTTACCTACTTGGTGATGTCAGTGTTTATGAATGAAAATAGTAGTCATAAACTTTGAATAGCTGTGAAGTGGTAGGTCACTTTGAATGTGTGTTTAGCAACTGTCCTATATTTTGGACTACTTGAAAATCCCAAACATTATCATTATAAATTTTCAAACAGGATTCCCAAACTGTTGACATGCTATATTAAGCTGCAAACAGCAAATTTCTATTCTTAGGAATGAATGGAGCAGATATGATAACTTGTTGTAATTGAGGTAGAACAATAAAATTTTATTAAGAGTGAATGTTAGCCCCATGAGTTGAATAATCTGCTTTTTAAAAGATAAGCCCTATCCGGAATTAAAATACAGGAAAACACTGTTCAGATACCCATGTGGAAAAATATATAGGCTAATTTTTTTTTATTAAGGTATTATTGATATACACTCTTATGAAGGTTTCACATGAAAAAACAATGTGGTTACTACATTTACCCATATTATCAAGTCCCCACCCATACCTCAATGCAGTCACAGTCCTTGGGTGTAGTAAGATGCCACAGATTCACTATTTACATATAGGCTAATTTGTATAAAAATAATACTATTCATCCTAAACAAGTTACATCCTGTATTATAAAGGATTTAATTTTTAAAGCTGTGCATTGGATATAATGTCCAAAAAATGAAGATGATAGTATCAGTCTCACTGAGTTAACTATAATAAAATATTTAATATATGTAACATACTTAGAACAGTGCCTGACAGCTTTCATTTTTATTACTGTTTAATCTTTATATTGCTTAACTTTGAACAGTCCGTGGACAAATTCAAATATAGGTAATCAGAAATTAGAGCACCTCAGGAGTGCAGTTATTTCAAGCATTCTGTAAATAGCGTTGACTAAATAAGTTAACTTTATGAGTAAGCCATACACCGTTTTAAGAATTCCAGATATCAGCACCTTCAACTGCAGTATTTAAGGGAGGACCCTCGAAGAGCACCTCAAATTTTTAGTGAGGTCACCAGTTCCCTGACCTTGCCTTTCCTCCCAGTGCTTCATTCTACAAATTGCTAAACTGATCACAAGTAGATGAATAAATTTAATTGATTATCACCTTTTACCAAGTTTCCCTCCAAGTATACTATCAGAACTGATTTTATACTGTATGTATCTTTTAACCTTAATCACCACAAAAAGTTCAAACGTTCCAGATCACACTCACTCATTTCCTTATCCTTGTGTGACTGTAGTATATCTCTGTTTTAAACTCCCATTTCTCTGTAGCTTTCCAAAGCTTTCACTCTGCCCTTTGGAACTTCCAATTTGTCATCAGCAAAATTTCTATGCTCAAACTCTCCTTTGATGGTTCATCTCACTTTTTTCTCTCATAGAAACCTGACATTCATCTGGGAATACTTTTTTTTTCTACATTCTTCACAAAAAGTAGAACTTGCACCTGTCACACCATGCACTATGGGACCAACAAGTACAGCTGATGTCTTCCTTGCTTATCATTAATATTTATTTGTGATTGTACCTCATCTCTCTTTTAGTTGTCATTACTTCCCCTCCTTTTCTAGTCATCTGCATCTCTCCCAGTCATTCCTACTCATTGATAGTTTGAGCACCTAGTTCACTGTCTCTTCTCTGCTCACTATTCCTGTTAACATTCTTCGTGATTTTTGGTATCTTTGTGTCCACCTAAAATCTTGACTTCTCAATTCTTTGATACCTTTACCTCTAAGAATTATGTTTTTTCTTTCACTTGAGTGTTCCGCTTAAATTATGTTCAAGACCTCATCATCATTGATGGTAAGGATCTTAGTTACAAGCATTTCAAATTATCTGACTAACACTCCCTTTCTTTTCAGCTCATTTTTCCTACTACAATGATTTTTTCTTTAACCCTCTGAAGACCTTCAGCCCAACTTTTTATTATCTGACACTCCTTTCATACCCTCATTTCCTTCCTTGCCTTATTCAAATTTCTTGGCCCATTACTACAAACACTGCCTTTCATAATCTCAACTCTCTTGCCCCTCTGTCACTTCATTAGTAAGATCCAGCCTTGGTTAATTTCAGCTATCCCTCCACACCAGTGCCAGCGCTCACATTAAATTTCTAACACCAGTTTCCTGGCCCTCATTCTCAATTGATGATCTTACTCTGTATTCCAGCCTATTAAAAAAATATCCATCTATGTTCCTGAAACTCACCCATCACTTCTACACTAGATCTTAGTCCCTTTGACAATTCAGAGACTTCTGAAATTTCCTCTTCTATTTATTGCACTTTCTCTCTCTCCTGAATTACTCCTGTCAGCACACATAGCCCATATTATACCTCTTATTAAAACAACTAACCCCAAAACGCTCTTTTGGAGCATAGATTGCCAAATCCAATGATCAATTCTTAATCTTCATTTTGCTTAATCCCACAACTTTTTATAGATTGATTGTTCCCTCCTTTAAATTCTTTTCTCCTTTGACTCTTGACCACCACTCTTCTTATATTCTCCCAGCATCAATTTCCTTTGCAGTATCCTTTTCTTTTTGTACCACTTATGTAGAGTGCCTCAGAGATCAGTCCTTTAACTTCTCTTTTTATACTCACATTTCAGATGATCTCATTCAGTCCTGTGCCTTTAAATAACATCTCTCTATATAAATATCTTTAGCCCAGAACTCCTACTCAGCATCTCCACTTAGATTTAAGTGTCTGAAAGTTAACATGTCAAAGCAGAGTTTCTGATTTTACTGTTTTCCCACATCTCCTTCATTCAGTGCACCATTTGCTGAGATGCTGAAGACAAAAACCTTTGGAATCATCTTAGATTCCTTTTTCCTTTGCTTCACATTCACTTTAATAGCAAATTTTAATTGGCTCTATGTTCAAGATGTATTTATGATCTAACAGCTTTTCACCACTTCTGCAACTACTAATTAAAATTACTTATTAATTTCTTGCCTGAACTATAGCAAAAGACATCTAACTGATCTCCCTATCTCCATTCTTTGCTGTTACTAATCTGTTCTTCACCCAGCAGCCAGTGTCATCCTTACGGAATGTCAGGTCATATCAGTACCTTGTTTTTAACCCCCCACCCTCACCCCAAGGCTTCCAATCCAATTTATGATAAATTATTTACCATACCCCAAAAGACCCTAGCCCCTGGCAGTATCTTCAGTCCCATCTCCTACTGTTCCCTCACTTCCGCTACTCTGGCTAGACTTATCTTGCTCCTCTTCCTCAACTATGTCAATCATGTGGCCAGCTCAGAGCCTTTATCTTCCTGTTCCCTCTGCCTGGAAAATTCTTTGCCCCAGATATTCTCATGCTTTATTTCCCTCATTTCCTTTATATTTCTGCTTATCTCTCACCCTCTCAGAGGGCCTTCCCAGAGTCTTATCTAAAATACCAGACCCTGCTTCACTCCAAACATTACTGTCTTATTTTTTTTCTCATAGCAATTAATACTATTCGATTCTTTATAATAAATTCTTTATCTGTCTGAATTCTCTCTGGGACCTTCTGTGAATATCACACTTCGTCTGGTGGCATACTGATCCTCTAGCTGATTATTCTTTTTTATTTACCCCTCTGGGAAGAAATATGAGAAAGTGAGGCAGGGAGAGAAGAAGAAAGAAAAGATTCAATTTCCTTATAACCAGGATGACTGTATAACTAATTCATTGACCAAATTGGAGTCCTTTTGATGGAAAGATGGAACTATTAACTGAAGTAAGACTATAGACATAAATACAGACTTCCAGGCAAACAGGGACATATTGGTATATCATTTATAACCCTTTATCTTCTGACTGTTCCACCAGACAGTAGTTGTAAATAGTCACACCAAGACACCTCCACCTTGGCGCATCCTGGATTGGCCTAATCTTCTCAGCTATACATGTTTCATAGATTTGACCTCATGCCTAATGATAATTGTGCCTTGTGTGATACATCAAACATACGTAATATATTTTTCTTCATCTCTAAGGAGTAAAATTGCTTTTTTTCAGCAGTATAATGCCTTTGCATTAAACTAGAATATATAGACTATATATCCTCTTAAACTACTTTGGAAATGCTGACTCTAGATACTAGGATAGTTTCTAGACAAATGGGTTGAAATAGTCTCCTGAGTATTATCTAACCAAGCAATCAAACTTGGGGATAAAAGCTCATACTGGTTGTGAAATGCTGCCTGTTGGCAGACTTTAATTGCCTATTCAAAAGGCCACTAATTTTGTAAGATTAATACTATGACTTATATTTGGAAATTAATGGTTCCCCTTTTCATGTGACATTCTGGAAAAGGCAAAACTATGGAAACAGTTAAAAGATCAGTGGTTGCCAAGGTTTAGGGAAGAGGGAGGGATGAATAGTTAGAACACAGAGGATTTTGAGGGCAGTTAAACTAACCTATGTGATACTGTACTTGTGGGTACAAGTCATTGTACATTTGTTAAAACCCATAGAATGTACAACACCAGGAGTGAACCCTAAGTGGGTAATAATGATGCGTCAGTGTAGGTTCATTGATTGTACAACTATACCACTCTGGTGGGAATGTTGATAATGGGGAGGTTAAACATGTTTGTGGGCAGAGGTTATATGGGAACTTCGTTTTCTCTGTTCAGTTTTGCTGTGAACCTAAATTGCTCTTAAAAAATAGTCTTATTAAAATTGATATCTTAATATAGATTAGATTGGCTGTAGTTTGAAGAACTAAATAAGAGAAATTTGTTATATCATCCCTATAAATAGGAAGTGTGTTGCATTCATCTTTTTATCTTCGATAAAATGTGATTGTTAGATGGCCCTTTTGTCAAGGACAAATAGGTAACGAAAAATTTCACAAGCTGCAATTTTACATATTTTTTAATATGTTCAAGTAAATTTTAAAGTTAAGCTTTAAAATAATGTGTCAGTAACAGTGCTGAAAACAGACTGACCCATATGCTCATGGAGTCAGGATAGGAGATTCAGCCTCTACAACATTTTTACCCTTTATTTTCAAGCAGTGTTCATTTTCATGAGAATTGTACTTCATACTTCTTATCACAACTGTAATTAATAATAACTGGGTAATGATTTGTTTAATAATATCAGGTGCTAAACCATAAGCTTCATAAGAGCTGATAGTACAAGTTGTGTTTCTCCTCTTGTATTGCCAGAGCCTAGCATGGTAAATGCTCTTGATAAATATTTGTTGAATGAATAAACAAATGTTGTATGTGTTTATTTGTTTTCATTTAACCTAGTGATGGCTACAAGGAAGTTCGGAGCTTTTAAATACGGTTTCGCCACTGTAACTTTCCCAAGCCATTTTTATGTAGAACTATGCTTAAAAATTAACAAGTATGCACTACAGGATTTTGTAACACTGTATATTTCAAAAATAATTTACAGCCCCCTGTGAAAAAACTTGAGGTGTATATATTCATATCAAGAACTCCAATTCTTACTGTTAAAATTTGACTTAGTATCATTTTCTTTAAAGATCTTTTACTGTGTTATTCTTTGTACTTACTGGAACTGTTACTTAGATAACATTTTCAGTCCTCCATTTTCATGTCAAAAATCAGAATTTTGATGAAAGTAAAAACAATTGTGCAGACCATGTGCAGAACAGTAGCCAACAGTTATCACCTTATTTAACAAACTTTAAATAAACCAACTAATGTAATAATTTTACAGGCATATGCAAATCAACAAAGACTGGACTTAATTTGTGCAGATTAAAACCAACTGGCAATGCTGTTGGGAAGCTGTGGAATTTTAGAAAACTGAACACTTCTTACCCTAGATAAATTTATTTAAAATATTTTTCTCCTTCATCCCTTGACAGAGCCCTACCTATTCATTCTTTATTCTTTAGTAAACTCAAATTTTATCCCATTTCTGAACAATATTTTCAGTATTTGCAAAATCTAAACTGTGACTGTTAACCAACTCTGGGGTGGTGGTGGGGTTATTGTTACGACAAAATGGGACTTATTAATGGCCTTACAAATTTTTTATTAGTCCTGAGAAAATGAACTGGTGATGATAATCTGTGATTTGAATCAAAACAGATCCCAGCATCATTTTTCTGTATTTAACTCTAACTAATCTTGGCAGAACCATCTAATGTATGAAAGTGTTATAAATTTTAAAAAGAAATCAGTTTGAAAGTATTTTAAAGATAGAGGAAAAACAAATAAGATGCATACGATCTTAGGAAGTAATTTCTTAAGCTGTAGTAAATACCATAGCAGGATTGTGGAAGAGGGGAAAAATAAACAGAATAAAAATCTTACCATTTTTATCACTTTTTCCAAACAGAAAGGTTACATACAGTATAGAGTCTAAATTCTTTAAGTTACAAGAACACAGCTTTATTAGATAGTCCTGTTTTGTAAAAACATTTAAACTCTAGTAGATGAAACTTAAAATTTCCATGTGTATTTTTTTAAATTCTCACTTAAATATTTTTCCAACTGTAATTAGTAAAAACAAGCCTGGGAGTCATTTTCTATTTTCTTCATCAACCTAATCTAGCTTTTTTCCCTTTTATAAATCACAAATAGTAGGAGTCAGCACAAATCCAGCATATTGTCTATGGCTGCTTTCAAGCTACCTATAGCACAGTTGGATAGTTGCAACAGAAATTGCATGGCCTATAAAGTCTAAAATACTGATTACCTGTCACTTGTCAGGAAAAGTTTACTAAACTTTGACCTAAGGACTGATGAACTATTCTGTTTCTTTTCTGGCATATTGTATGTTGTCTTTGTAAAAAAATATATTAGTAACAATAAAGACAAAATAAAACTCTTCTTAAACTATTTTTAAAAAGACACGGTATATTGGTTGAGCATACTGCCTTAGAAGATGATGGCGTGGGTTTAGATACCTAGTCCGCTATTTACTAGCTGTGGACAAATTATCTAAATTCTCTGAGTCTCTCTTGTCCACTTATAGAAAATAGGGATGAAAATGTTACCTGCATCAAGATTTAGTTAGAATTAACTGAGACTGTACATCCAAAGCCCTTATTATAGTACCTGACATCATTAGGATACTGTTCATCATCCTTATCACCACTCTCATAACCACGACCACCACCATCATCATTGGTTCCACAAAATATTCTGGCCTTTTAAGTGAGAAGTCTAGAGATATGGAAGAGTAACCTAATTACAGAATGATAAATACATTTTAGCCATAAAATTGGTAACCATGACAGAGTCCAGCCAGGAAAACACAAAACACAGCAATTATTTTAACAGAGAGAATGAAATATGGGGGCTGGTTAAAAAGTAATCTGAACCCATCTCTCTTAAAGTATTCCAAAAAGTAGAAAAGAAGGGAATACTTCCAAACTCATTCTGTGAGGCCAACAACACTCTAATACCAAAACCAGACAAAGACCACAAAAAAAGAAAATTATAGACAGTATCCCTGATGAACATAGATTCAAAAGTATTAGTAAACTGAATTCAAAAATACATCAAAAGAATCATCCATCATGACCAAGGGGAATTTATTCCAGGAATATACAGGGGTGCTACAATATTTGTCAGTCAGTCAACATCATACACCACATTAACAACAACAACAAAAAGGTAAAAACTACATGGTCATCTCAATAGATGCTGAAAAAGCATTTGAAAAAATTCAACATCCATTCATGGTAAAAACTCTCAACAGAATGAGTATAGAGGGTACATACCTCAATGTAATGAAGGCCATGTATGACAGACCCACAGCCAACATCATACTCAATAGCAGAAAGCTGAAAGCTCTTCCTCTAATATCAGGAACAAGACAAGGATGCCCACTCTCACCACTTTTATTCAACGTAGTACTGGAGGTCCTGGCCACATTAGTCAGAAAACACAGAGATAGAAGGCATCCAAATTGATAGGAAAAAAGTTAAACTCTCACTGTTTGTTAATGACATGATATTATACATAGAAAACCCTAAAGAGTCCACCAAAAAAATACTAGAACTAATAACTGAATTCAGCAGAGTTGCAGGATGGATTCAAAACTAATACCCATAAATCTGTCACATTCCTAAATACTAATGATCAACTAGCAGAAAGAGAAATCAGGAAATAACTGCATTTACAATTGCATCAAAAAAATTAAGATACCCAGGAATAAACCTAACCGAGGAGGAGAAAGGCCTATACTCTAAAACCTATAAGACATTCATAAGAGAAATTAAAGAAGAGACCAATAAATGGAAATCTGGCCCTGGCTCATGGATAGGAAGAATTAATGTTGTCAAAATGGCCATCCTGCCCAAAGTAATTTATAGATTCAATTCAGTCCCTATCAAAATACCAATGCATTTTTTAATGAACTAGAGCAAATAATCTTAAAGTTTATATCTAACCAAAAAAGACCCTGAATAGCAAAGCAGTCCTGAGAAAGAACAAAATAGGGAGGGGGGGGATTATGCTCCATGGCTTCAAAACTAGAGTAATGAAAACAGCATGGTACTGGCACAAGAACAGATCCATAGGTTAAATGAACAGAAGAGAGAGTCCAGATATAAACCCATGCATATATGGTCAATTAATATACATACATAATGGGCAGAGGATATGAAGAGACAATTCTCCAAAGAAGAAATTCAGATGGCCAACAGACACATGAAAAGATGCTCCACATCACTAATCATGAGGGAAATGCAAATTAAAACCACAATGAGATATCACCTCACACCAGTAACGATGGCCACTATCCAAAAGACTAAGAACAACAAATGCTGGTGAGGATGTGGAGAAAGGGGAACCCTCCTACATTGCTGGTGGGAATGTAAGCTAGTTCAACCATTGTGGAAAGCAGTATGGAGGTTCCTCAAAAAACTCAAAATAGAAATACCATTTGACCCAGGAATCCCACTCCTAGGAATTTACCCTAAGAATGTAGCAGCCCAGTTTGAAAAAGACAGATGCACCCCTATGTTTATTGCAGCACTATTTACAATAGCCAAGAAATGGAAGCAACCTAAGTGTCCATCAGTAGATGAATGAATAAAGAAGATGTGGTACATATACACAATGGAATATTATTCAGCCATAAGAAGAAAACAAATCCTACCATTTGCAACAACATGGATGGAGCTAGAGGGTATTATGCTCAGTGAAATGAGCCAAGCCGAAAAAGACAAGTATCAAATGATTTCACTCATATGTGGAGTATAAGAACAAAGAAAAAAACTGAAGGAACAAAACAGCCGCAGACTCACAGAACCCAAGAACGGACTAATAGTTACCAAAGGGAAAGGGACTGGGGAGGATGGGTGGGAAGGGAGGGACAAGGGGGAAAAGGGGGCATTACGATTAGCAGATATAATGTTAGGGGGGCACAGGGAGGGCTGTACAACCCAGAGAAGACAAGTAGTGACTCTATAGCATCTTACTATGCTGATGGACAGTGACTGTAATGAGGTTGGTGGGGGGGACCTGATGAAGGGGGTAGTGTAATCACCATAATATTGCTCATTTAATTGTAGACTAATGATATCAAAATAAACTTAAAAAAACACAATGAGGGATTAAAGATGGTGGCGTGAGAGGTGAGACAGAGGCTTCCTCCTAAAACTTCATATAATATGAAAATATAACTAATACAACCACTCTTGAAAGAGCAACAGCAAAGAGGACTACAACAAACTGCATACACCTGGAGACAAGAGCAGACCCCCACGGAAAAGGGTAATGTACTAAAGCTGTGGTCCTGGGGGATCCAAGCCCTTCCCCCACCCCAGCTCACCGGCGGGAGGAAGAGGAACGGAGCAGGGAGGGAGTGGGAGATTTAGGACTGCTGAATACCTAACTCTGGAGATCTGCTGTGGGAGCACAAACCTACATTTCATGGTGCTTGCATGATTCTCTCGTAATTAGGAGGTTGGAAAGCTAAGACAGGCAGAATTCCTGGAGAGACTAAGATTCCAGCTGCTTGTGGAAAGCAGGGATTCATATCCAGCTGCTCTGGGACAAAAGAAAGGGAGGCAGGCTGAGAGACTTCCTAACAAAGAAGCCCTTAGCAAGAGGACTGCTAAAAGGGCAAGGACTGCACAGAGCTTACTGCTCAGAAGAAAGGACAGGTAGACAAAATTGTCTGGGTGCACTCTGCCCAGCAGATTGGGAGCTTTCACAATCTTCAGGTGCTCCAGCTCCCTGGCTGCCTACACAGCTCCAAGTACCCCTTCTGTCACGACAGGCACAGCAGCCAGGAAGCAGGAAACAGCTCTTTCCTCCCCTGAGGCACCAATACCACTCCCATGCAATCCCTGACATTGCTTCAGGGGTTGAGCAGCTCCAGAGATTAGAGCTTCTGGGCACTAAAGGGCGCCATACACAAATACGAAATGCCAAAGGAAGCTGGTCCAGAGTAAAATTATTAATACAACCCCTGAGAAAGATTTAAATATTTACCTCATAACTCTCCCTGAAAGGGAGTTCAAAATAAAAATCATTAACATCCTCATGGAGGTATGTAAAAATATTCAAGAACTCAGGAATGAATTCTGGTTGGAGATCCAGTCATTGAAGAGCACAATGGACGGTATTAAAAGCAGATTGGATACGGTGGAGGAGACGATAAATGAAATAGAAACTAGAGGAAGAATACAAAGAAGCTGAGGCACAGAGAGAAAAAGGATGTCTAAGACTGAAAGAATATTGAGAGAACTGTGTGACCAATCCTAGCAGAACAATATTCGCATTATAGGGGTACCAGAAGAAGAAGAGAGAGAGAAAGGGATAGAAAGTGTTTTTAAGGAGGTGACTGCTGAAAACTTGCTCAGTCTGGGGACGGAGATAGTCTCTCAGGCCATTGAGGTGCACAGATATCCCAAAACAAGGGACCCAAGGAAGACAAAATCAAGACATATACTAATTAAAATGGCAAAGATCAAGGATAAGGAAAGACTATTAAAAGCACCCAGAAAGAGAAATAAGATCACATACAAAGGAAAGCCCATCAGGCTATCATCAGACTTCTCAGCAGAAACCTTACATGCCACAAGGGAGTGGCATGATGTATATTTAATGCAATGAAGCAGAAGGGCCTTGAACCAAGATTACTATATCCAGCAAGATTGTCATTTAAATTTGAAGGAGGGATTAAACAATTCCCGGATAAGCAAAAGTTGAGAGAATTTACCTCCCACAAACCATCTCTACAGTGTATTTTGGAGGGACTGCTATAGATGGAAGGGTACCTACGGTTTAATAGCTGTCACCACAGGTAATAAAACCACAGTAAAGAAAGTAGAACACCTAATTACTAAGCAAATGCAAAATTAAGTTAACTATCTCAAAAGTCAATCAAGGGATAGACAAACAGTACAGAATATGATACCTAATATATAAAGAATGGAGGAGGAAAAAAAACTAAACAAAAAAGAATCTTTAGATTGTGTTTGTAATAGCATATTAAGTGAGTTAAGTTAGACTCTTAGATAGTAGGGAAGTTCACCTTGAACCTTTGGTAACCACGAATCTGAAGCGTGCAATGCCAATAAGTACATACCTATCCATAATCACCCTAAATGTAAATGGACTGAATGAACCAGTCAAAACACACAGACTCACTGAATAGATAAAAAAACAAGATCCATATATGCTGCCTTCAAGAGACTCACTTTCAACACAAAGACATACACAGAGTAAAAGTGAAGGGATGGAAAAAGACATTTCATGCAACTAATAGGGAGAAAAAAGCAGGAGTTGCGGTACTTATATCAGACAACATAGACTTCAAAACAAAGAAAGTCATAAGAGACAAAGAAGGACATTACATAGTGATAAAAGGGTATCAAACAAGAAGATATAACCATTGTAAATATCTATGAACCCAACACAGGAGCTCCTACATATGTGAAACAAATACTGACAGAATTAAAGGGGGAAATAGAATGCAATGCATTCATTCTAGGAGACTTCAACACACCACTCGCTCTGAAGGACAGATCAACCACACAAAATAAGTAAGGAGACAGAGGTACTGAACAACACATTAGAACAGATGGGCCTAACAGACATCTACAAGACTCTACACCCAAAAGCAGCAGAATACACATTCTCCTCAAGTGCACATGGGACATTTTCAAGAATAGATCATATACTAGGCCACAAAAAGAACCTCAGTAAATTTAAAAGGATTGAAATAGTACCAACCAGCCTCTCAGACCACAAAGGAATGAAACTAGAAATGAATTTCGCAAAGAAAATGAAAAATCCCACAAACACATGGAGGCTTAATAACATGCTCCTAAATAATCAATGGATCAATGGCCAAATAAAAAGATCAAGCAATATATGGAGACAAATGACAACAATAATTCAACACCACAAAATCTGTGGGATGCAGCAAAGGCAGTGCTAAGAGGAAAGTATATTGCAGTACAGGCCTACCTCAGGAAAGGAGAACATTCCTATATGAGCAGTCTAAACTCACCATTAATGAAACTAGAAAAAGAAGAACAAATGAGACCCAAAGTCAGTAGAAGGAGTGACATAATAAAGATTAGAGCGGAAATAAATAAAATCAAGAAGAATAAAACAGTGGAAAGGATCAACAAAAGCAAGAGCTGGTTCTTCAAGAAAATAAACCAAATAGATAAAACCCCTAGCCAGACTTATCAAGAAAAAAGAGAGTCTATTCACATAAACAGAATCAGAAATGAGAAAGGGAAAATCACTACAGACAGCACAGAAATACAAACAACTATTAGACAATACTATGAAAAATTATATGCTAACAAACTGGATAACCTAGAAAAAATGGACAACTTTCTAGAAAAATACAACCGTCCAAGGCCGACACAGAAAGAAACAGAAAATCTCAACAGACCAATTACCAGCAACGAAATTCAACTGGTAATCACAAACCTACCTAAGAACAAAACGCTGGACCAGATGGCTTCACTGCTGAATTTTATCAAACATTCACTGAAGACCATATACCCATCGTCCTTAAAGTTTTCCAAGGAGTAGAAGAAGAGAGAATACTTCCAAACTCATTCTATGAGGCCAGCATCACTCTAATACCAAAACCAGGCAAAGACACCATAAAAAAAGAAAATTGCAGACCAGTATCCCTGATGAACATAGACGCAAAAATACTCAACAAAATATTAGCAAACCGAATTCAAAAATTCATCAAAAGGATCATCCATCATGATCAAGTACGATTTATTCCAGGGATGCAAGGATGGTTCAACATTCGAAAATCCATCAACATCATCCACCTCATCAACAAAAAAAAGGACAAAAACCACATGATCATCTCAATAGATGCTGAAAAAGCATTTGACAAAATTCAGCATCCATTCATGATAAAAACTCTCAACAAAATGAGTATAGAGGGCAAGTACCTCAAATAAGAAAGTCTATATATGACAAACCCACAGCCAACATTGTACTAAACAGCGAGAAGCTGAAAGCTTTTCCTTTAAGATCGGGAACAAGACAAGTATGCCCACTCTCCCCACTTCTACTCAACATAGTACTGGAGGTCCTAGTCATGGCAATCAGACAACACGAAGAAATAAAAGGCATCCAGATTGGCAGGGAAGAAGTTAAACTGTCCGTGTTGCAGATGATATGATACTGTACATAAAAAACCCCAAAGAATCTACTCCAAAAGTACTAGATCTAATATGTGAATTCAGCAAAGTTGTGGGATACAAAATTAATGCACAGAAATCTATGGCATTCCTGTATACTAACAATAAACTAGCAGAGAGAGAAATCAGGAAAACAATTCCATTCAAACTTGCATCAAAAGGAATAAAATACCTAGGAGTAAACCTAACCCAGGAAGTGAAAGACCTATACTCTGAAAACTACAAGACACTCATGAGAGAAATTAAAGAATATACCAACAGAAAACCTAGAAGAAATGGAAAACTTGTTAGAAAAATACAACCTTCCAAAACTGACCAAACAAGAAAACAGAAAAACTTAACAGACCAATCACCAGCAACGAAATTGAAGCGGTAATCAAAAAACTACCCAAGAACAAAACCCCCGGACCAGATGGATTCACCTCTGAATTCTACCAGACATATAGAGAAGAAATAACACCCATTCCCTTAAAGTTTTCCAAAAAATAGAAGAGGAGGGAGTACTTCCAAACTCATTCTATGAAGCCAGCATCACTCTAATACCAAAACCGGGCAAAGACCTCACCAAAAAAGAAAATTACAGACCTATATCCCTGATGAACGTAGATGCAAAAATACTCAACAAAATATTAGCAAACCGAATTCAAAAATACATCAAGAGGATCATACACCATGATCAAGTGGGATTCATCCCAGGGATGCAAGGATGGTACAACATTCGAGAATCCATCAACATCATTAACCACATCAACAAAAAGAAGACCAAAAACCACATGATCATCTCCATAGATGCTGAAAAAGCATTTGACAAAATACAGCATCCATTCATGATTAAAACTCTCAACAAAATGGGTATAGACGGCAAGTACCCCAACATCATAAAGGCTATATATGATAAACCCACAGCTAACTAACATCATACTTAACAGCCAGAAGCTGAAAGCTTTTCATCTAAGATCGGGAACAAGACAGGGATGCCCACTCTCTCCACTGTTATTCAACATAGTACTGGAGGTTCTAGCCACGGCAATCAGACAAAACAAAGACATACAAGGTAAAGAAGAAGTCAAATTGTCACTATTTGCAGATGACATGATATTGTACATAAAAAACCCTAAAGACTATACTCCAGAACTACTAGAACTAATATGTGAATTAAGCGTTGTAGGATACAAAATTAACACAGAGAAATCTGTTGCTTTCCTATACACTAACAATGAACTAACAGAAAGAGAAATCAGAAAAACAATTCCATTCACAATTGCACCAAAAAGAATAAAATACCTAGGAATAAACCTTACGAAGGAAGTGAAAGACCTATACCCTGATAACTACAAGACACTCCTAAGAGAAATTAAAGAGGATACTAACAAATGGAAATGCATCCCATGCTCTTGGCTAGGAAGAATAAATATTGTCAAAATGGCTATCCTACCTAAAGCAATCTACAGATTCAATGCAATCCCAACCAAAATACCAACAGCTTTCTTCAATGAACTGGAACAAATAGTTCTAAAATTCATATGGAACCACAAAAGACCCCGAATAGCCAAATCAATCCTGAGAAGGAGGAATAAAACAGGGGGAATTATGCTCCCTGACTTCAAGCTCTACTACAAAGCCACAGTAATCAAGAGAATTTGGTATTGGCACAAAAACAGACCCACAGACCAGTGGAACAGAATAGAAAATCCAAATATTAACCCAAACATATACAGTCAACTAATATTTGATACAGGAGCCTTGGATATACAATGGGGAGATGACAGCCTCTTCAGCAGCTGGTGTTGGCAAAACTGGACAGCTACATGTAAGAGAATGAAACTGGACCACTGTCTAGGCCCATACACAAAAGTCAACTCAAAATGGATCAAAGACCTGAATGTAAGTCATGAAACCATAAAACTCTTAGAAAAAAAACATAGACAAAAATTTCTCAGACATAAACATGAGTGACTTCTTTATGAACATATCTCCCCACATAAGGGAAACAAAAGCAAAAATGAACAAGTGGGACTATATCAAGCTGAAAAGCTTCTGTACAGCAAAGGACACCATCAGTAGAACAAAAAGACATCCTACAGTATGGGAGAATATATTCATAAATGACGTATCCGATAAGGGGTTGACATCCAAAATACATAAAGAACTCATGCACCTCAACAAACATAAAGTAAATAATCCAATTAAGAAATGGGCAGAGGACATGAATAGACACTTCTCCAAAGAAGAAATTCAGATGGCCAACAGGCACATGAAAAGATGCTCCACATCACTAATCATCAGAGAAATGCAGATTAAAACCACAATGAGATATCACCTCATACCAGTGAGGATGGCCAACATCCAAAACACAAACAACATCAAATGTTGGCGAGGATGTGGAGAAGAGG
Source organism: Smutsia gigantea (assembly GCA_032199065.1). Taxonomy (NCBI): domain Eukaryota; kingdom Metazoa; phylum Chordata; class Mammalia; order Pholidota; family Manidae; genus Smutsia; species Smutsia gigantea. The sequence continues at coordinate 46,151 of JAVSCE010006232.1, forward strand.
GAACCCTCCTACACTGCTTTTGCGAATGCAAATTAGTTCAACCATTGTGGAAAGCAGTATGTAAGTTCCTCAAAAAACTCAAAATAGAAATACCATTTGACCCAGGAATTCCACTCCTAGGAATTTACCCTAAGAATGCAGCAGCCCAGTTTGAAAAAGACAGATGCACCCCTATGTTTATCGCAGCACTATTTACAATAGCCAAGAAATGGAAGCAACCGAAGTGTCCATCAGTAGATGAATGGATAGAGAAGATGTGGTATGTATACACAGTGGAATATTATACAGCTATAAGAAGAAAACAAATCCTACCATTTGCAACAACATTAATGGAGCGAGAGAGTATTATTCTCAGTGAAACACGCCAAGCTGGTATAGACAAGTATCAAATGATTCCACTCATATGTGGAGTATAAGAACTAAAAAAAAAAAGCTGAAGGAACAAAACAGCAGCAGACTCACAGAACCCAAGAACGGACTAATAGTTACCAAAGGGAAAGGGACTGGGGAGGATGGGGGGAAGGAAGGGACAAGGGGGAAAAGGGGGCATTACGATTAGCAGATATAATGTTGGGGGGGCACGGGGAGGGCTGTACAACTCAGAGAAGACAAGTAGTGACTCTATAGCATCTCACTATGCTGATGTACAGTGACTAATGGGGTTGGTAGGGGGGACCTGATGAAGGGGGTAGTTTAATCACCATAATATTGCACATGTAACTGTAGATTAATGATACCATACTAAACTGTTTAAAAAAAAGGAAGATACCAATAAATGGTAACACATCCTGTGCTCATGGATAGGAAGAATTAATATTGTCAAAATGGCCATCCTGCCTTAAGCAATCTACAGATTCAGTGCAATTCCTATCAAAATACCAACAGCATTTTTCAATGAACTAGAGAAAATCATTCTAAATTTTATATGGAACCACAGAAGACCCCAAATAGCCAAAGCAACCCTGAGAAGGAAGAATAAAGCTGGGGGGATTATGCTCCCCAATTTCAAGCTCTACTATAATGCCACTGTACTCAAGACAATTTGGTCCTGGCACAAGAGCAGATCCATAGACCAATGGAGCAGAGTAGAGAGCCCTGATATAAACCCAACCATATATGATCAATTAATATATGATAAAGGGGCCATGGACATACAATGGGGAAATGACAGCCTCTTCAACAGCTGGTGTTGACCAAACTGGTTTATTGTTTAAACCCATACACAAAAGTAAAGTCGAATTGGATCAAGGACCTGAATGTAAGTCATGAAACCATAAAACTCTTAGAAGACAAAATAGGCAAAAATCTCCTGAATATAAGCATGAGCGACTTCTTCCTGAACGCATCTCCTCGAGCAAGGGAAACAAAAGCAAAAATGAACTCATGGGACTACATCAAAGTAACAAGTTTCTGTACGGCAAAGGACACCTGCAACAGAACAAAAAGGCATCCTAATGTATGGGAGAATATATTTGTAAATGTCATATCCGACGAGAGGTTAACATCCAAAATATATAAAGAATTTACATGCCTCAACACCCAAAAAACAAATAATCCGATTAAAAAATGGGCAGTGGATATGGAGAGACAGTTCTCCAAAGAAGAAATTCAGGTGGCCAACAGACACATGAAAAGATGCTCCAAATCACTAATGATCAGGGAAATGCAAATTCAAACTACAATGAGATATCACCTCACACCAGTACAGATGGCCACCATCCAAAAGACTAAGAACAACAAATGCTGGCGACTATGCAGAGAAAGGGGAACCCTCCTACACTGCTGGTGGAAATGTAAGCTAGTTCAACCATTGTGGAAAGCAATATGGAGGTTCCTCAAAAAACTAAAAATACAAATATCATTTGACCCGGGAATCCCACTCCTTGGAATTTACCCAAAGAATACAACTTCTCAGATTCAAGAAGACATATGCACCCCTGTGTTTATCGCGGCACTTTTTACAATAGCCAAGATATGGAAGCAACCTAAGTGTCCATCAGTAGATGAATGGATAAAGAAGAGGTCGTACATGTACACAGTGGAATACTATTCACCCATAAGAAGGAAACAAATCCTGCCATTTGCAACAACATGGATTGAGCTGGAGGATAGTATGCTCAGTGAAATAAGCCAGGCAGAGAAAGACAAAAGTGCCAAATGATTTCCCTCATTTGTGGGGTATAACAACGAAGCAATACTGAAGGAACAAAATAGTAGCAGACTCAGAGACTCCAAGAAGGAAGTAGTGGTTACCAAAGGGGAGGGGTGTGGGAGGGTGGGTGGGGTGGGTGTGAGAAGGGGATTGTGGGTATTTTGTTTAGTACACATGGTGTGGGGGATCATGGGGAAGGCAGTGTAGCATGGGGAAGGCAGTTTAGCACAGAGAAGGCAAACAGTGAATCTGTGTCAACTTACTACCCTGATGGACAGTGAGTGAATTGGGGTATGAGTGGGAACTTGATAATATGGGTAAATGTAGTAACCACGTTGTTTTTTCATGTGAAACCCTCATAAGAGTGTATATCAATAATACCTTATTTTAAAAATAAATAAAAACTAAAGCAAAAAAAAAACCACCATGAGGTATCACCTCACACCAGTAAGAATGGCCACTCTTCAGTAGAAAAGAAATAGCAAGTATTGGTAAGGAGGTGGAGAAAAGGGATCTCTCCTGCCCTGTTGGTAGGAATGTAAATTGGTATAGCCACTGTGGAAAGCAATATGGACGTTCCTCAAAAAATTAAAAATAGAAAT